>CM054934.1:25029638-25074368 GCA_029168755.2 Tillandsia fasciculata | reverse complement strand
CTCCTCCATTGTATCCGATAGAGACCCGAGGTTTGTTTCGCTTTCTGGAGGAGTTTGCAACAGCCTTGGGGACTGAACTCAGGTTCAGTACAGCTTTTCATCCGCAGACTGATGGGCAGTCAGAGCGGACGATACAAATCCTGGAGGACATGCTGAGGGCTTGCGTCTTGGATTTCGGCGGAGGGTGGATTCGACACTTATCTTTGCTGAGTTCGCGTACAACAATAGCTTTCAAGCGAGCATTCAGATGGCTCCGTTTGAAGCATTGTATGGACGCAAGTGTCGATCACCACTTTATTGGAGTGACGTGGGCGAGAGGCGGACCTTGGGACCAGATGTCTTGTTAGAGGCAGAAGAGAAGGTCCGAGTGATTCGAAAGCATCTTCAGACCGCCCAAAGCCGACAAAGGAGTTATGCCGATGTTCGGCGACGAGACTTAGAGTTTCAGGTTGGTGATCATGTATTCCTGAAAGTCTCGCCGTCCAAAGGAATCAGGAGGTTCGGCATTCGTGGAAACTTAGCCCCGATATATTGGACCCTTTGAGGTATTGGAGCGTATCGGGCCAGTTGCCTACCGACTTGCACTTCCTCCGAGGCTTGCTGGTGTCCATGATGTATTTCATGTTTCTACTTTGAGGAAGTATGTCTTCGACCCATCGCACGTCATCGACTTCACACCGCTTGAGATCAGCGAGGATTTGAGGTATGAGGAGCGCCCACTGCGAATTCTGGATCGAGAGGTAAGAGAATTGCGCAGTCGGGCCATTCCCTATGTGAAGATCCAATGGAGCAATCATGACGAGCGCGAGGCTACATGGGAGCTCGAGTCGGAGATGAGGGATGCTCACCCCTACTTATTCGAGACATCGGACTGAGGATTATTGTTTAGTCTCGTTTCGAGGACGAAACTCTTTTTAGTGGGGGAGGATGTGATGATCCGGACTCCCGCAGGAACTGTGCAACATTAAACAGTGACTGTAGGGAGCTTGTACGGTGCAACGAAGCTTGTAGAATCGAAATTGGATATTTAAAATAGACTCTGCGCGAAAATCGGAGCAAATGGGATTTTTCCGGGAGCTTTCGGCAAAATTTCGGATGAGAATTTGGCGAAACGGACGTCGTATTTGGACTCAGCGCGCGAAAACGGTCAAAACGGTATATTCGCTTTATTTTTTCGGCACTTGGTACTGTTCACCGGAACAGTAACCGCCGGCCGGAATTACTGTTCCGGCCGGCGGCGGCCGCCGGCGAGCGGCGGCGGCGGCGCGCGCGGCGCGGCAGCGGCGCAGCGGCGGGGCAGCGGCGGAGCGCGGAGGCGCGCGGCGCGGGCAGCGCGGGCAGGCGCGGGCAGGGCGGCGCGGGCGCGCGGTCCATGGGCCTGGCGTGCACCGGGAGCACCGAATTTTCCTTGCCACGTGGCGCTCCCGATTGGCTGGCCGGCTTCTAGAAGCACGTGGATGGTGACACGTGGCACGCTCCTATTGGCCGACATTTTCCGGAAACCCCGAGCGCGGACCGACACGTGCACCACGTGGCCACGTGGCGAATTCTGATTGGCCCTTGCACGGCTGTTTCCTGTTTTGGGACACGTGGCGCTTCTGGTTGGCCGTTTCGGTGTTTCCTGTTCGGATCCGGATCCCGTGTGGGAATATTCCCTTTTGGCCCATTATATAAGAGGTCCCCACCCCCTCTCTTTGCACCTCGTTTTGCGGGCCTAGAGAGAGAATCAGAAAAAGTTCCCTCTACGAAAAGTTTTTCCTCTCTCTCTCTCTCTCTCTCTCTCTACAATCTCAGGATTTTAGGAGTTACAGATAGTGAGATATCTGCGACGCGGCGCACTGCGACGATTTTTCTTTTAGGCCCATTTCCCGTCGCAGTTCCGTCGAAAATTCACTGCGGGCTAACCGGGTGGAATTTTTGGACGATTTTTGCGGCAGCGCGACCGTAAGAGGTAGGGCTTCGATTTCCGTGTTGATCATTTTGCTCCGTTTCGTACTTTTGGCACAGTTTTCAGGTCCTCTTTGACCCCCCTTTTTACTGTGATGGTTTTTGGACAGCACCGACTTCTCCGATTTTTATCTTGACGTAGGAGCGTCAGATCGAGGCGTTTTAAGAGTCGATTTTGATCTACTCTTCGCGAGGAACGCAACCGTGATTTTTCTGGGATTTTAGGAGCTCATTTTAGAGGTGAAAAATTCCTCTTTTCCCGTGCTGTCTGAAAAACAGCAAATATTGTGCTTTTTGGGATTTGTATTTATACCGGGAGCGTTGATTTGCAGGATTTGAGGACTGTGGACAACCAGGAGACTACCTGGGGTGTTTTTGAGCTGTTCGAGGTGGGCGGTTGTTGCTTACCTCATTTTTGACAAGCTCACTGGGATTACTAGAAATCCCCTAAAATATGACAATTAATGAGAACCATTGGGACAAAGTAACATGATTATTTGATGAGAACCATTGGGACTACTAACAGGACTACTAACAGGACTACTAACAGGACTACTAACAGGACAACTAACAGACAATTAATGAGAACCATTGGGACAAATTAATATGACAAATGACAAGGACCGCTGGGACAAACTCCCCTAAAATTAATATAACCCCACAAATGATATGATGACTTATATTGGGACACTGTGATTGAGACAAAGGCTATGATCTCGCATGCAAATGACTTTTATTCAGTAAATCAATTGTTTTAAACCTTTGACTCTATTTTACAACTTTTAAAAATAAAAACAGTTGCATGCATGCCCGGACATCAGGTAAGGCCACTATTTATTGCTACACTATCATATTGGGATTTGAACATGTTTCATTGTTGTCCTTTGCATTCATATGTTGTTGCTCAAGTGTGAGCAGGGGTTTGGGATAGTGTAGCCAAGGTTGTGCTAGATTGTGGACTTGTGGGGTATTGCGGTGACCGCGGACAGTAGGCGGTTGACCAGATGTTTATCCTTGCATCAGATTAGGGTTGAGTTTGGTTTATTTATTGCATCAGTTGGGGGATTGGGTTTCTCTAGTGGATGGAGTTTTTCCACTTTGATCATAGTCATGATCCAGTCCTGCTATATTGCGATACTTGTGGGACACGTAGCTACAGAGATACTTGTGATACTGATGACAGAGATATTTTACTCGTGTGGGTCGCTCCCCTCGAGTGTCACTCCGGAGTGTGTTGCAGACATGCTTAGAGTCTTTGAGACTCCTATCCCCTATCGGTACCCGATTTGGCAACTATCCCCATCGGTGTTATGCAATGGCCAGCATACCCGATTTGGCAAGGCATAGCAGACAGTATCAGTTATTGTTACATACAGTCATGGCATTTAGAGGCATAGTGGTGATAGTTTCCTTTCTTTTCAGCAGCCTTTGTAACTTACTACTGTTCTTTTATGTCGCCTCTGGTAGTCCTAGTGGGTGCGTCAGAGTTGAGGTTTTACCCACTAGGGGAGGCTGCTGGTTTATCTGGTAGTTCTCACCCCCATTATTGTTTTCTGTTTCTTTCTTCTCCTTTATTTTGCAGAGTCATCTGCGGGAGCTGCTAGGCCATCGGCAGCTGATCGAGGTAAGGGGATCGCTGAATAAATAGATCTCCTGGGAGACTGAGAGCTATAGATAGACGTTGTACCCCACTCAGACTGTGATATTCTCCTTTTATTTTGGGTCTGGCTTCCGCCAGCTGATTGTACTATTCAGTGAGCTGGAAGATTATTGTACATATTACAGCTGTATTTGTAGTACCAGTCTGAGATACTATGTGGTTCTTCTATTTCAGCTCTGTATTATGCTCTTTTATTGTACATCTGATATCTGAGCAGGTTACCAGCGCTTCGTGTACACGGGAAGTTCCGTGTGCACGGCGGATCTGTAGACGGGCCCGGGGTCTGGTTACACCCCGGGGCGTGACAAAATCATCGGTCAATAATAATTTATTTGGTCTAAACCATCGCTGCAAACACAATCTTGTTGTGGAATCTGTTTAGACTTTGACGTTTTTATCAGTTCAATCACACACAGTCAAAAATCACCAATTCCGATTGGTAAATCGGATATCAAATATACTAATCTGATTAATTAGCAATAATAATTTGATGAACTCAAACTATTAGTTCAAAATATTTAACTCTAATTATTATTATTAGGATTCATATGTTTTTATATATTTAACCATAATCTCGTTCTCATCCGATATATAATTATTAGGCTGCATTTGATATAAGGAATATTATGGAACAAAGAGGGATATCTCTCAATTTGCAACCAAAAGCTGCGGAAACTAGGCTGAACAAGCTGTTCTAGTCAAAGCGGGTTGTTATCGGTTGTTTTAAAATAACGGGTTAAAGTTGCTCCGAGGGGAACTAAGAATAATTTTGTTCTCCGATTTTTTTATTACATAAATGCATATATAAATATATAAATGAACATATAAATATAAATATTATTTTTATAATAATATATTTATATTTAAATCTTATTGTATAATATAAATTAATTAAATTTGATATATTATTTACTTCTATTAAGTTTTATCATTTATATTTAAATATTTAATTATTTTATTTTATATTAAGTATTATATATATTAAATTATTTTTTATATATTATATTCTTTTTTTAACATTTGTATTGAAATTTATAATATTATTAATTAAAATTACAAGGATATTGCTAGTATTATATTTTATTCATTATATATATTATAAATAAATTATATAAATTAAATTATTACATAAAATATTATATTATAAAATATTATATAGAATAATTTTATATAAAATATATTGATATAAATTAATTATTTTATTTTTTAAAATATATTTAAATATTGTTCTAGACTTTTTATCCAAATACTATTAAGAATATTTATGAATATATATCCAAACATAAATTTATCGTTGTTCTAATTATATAAAAATATTTTTTATTTTTTAAAATAATAAAAAATTATTCTTCAGAATTTAATTTTCGAATCAAACACAGTCTTAAAGTGTTGCGTTTGGTTCAGAGATAAGCTAGAACTGTTTATTCTAGTAATAAGTATAAATTCAAAAACAAGCAGGAATAAGATTAATTTTACGTTTGGATGATAATTGAGTTATTCTTGGAAATAAAAAAAAGTAGTGTTTAGATAGTTAGATTGGAATAGTGAGGATAAGAATAATTATAATTTTAAAATAATAATATTTTATCTAATTAATTAATATAAAAATATTAGTTAAATAATAATTTAACTTATTTAATTAATTATTGTTAGATAACGCTAAATATTAATTGATAAAATAATTAAAAATAATGAGTATTATTAATAAATAATTTAATTAACTACAAATAATTTAATAAATTAATAAATTAATTAGCTAATTATTTAATAGTTGAATAATTAGTTAATAAAATAATTAGATTAGTTAAAATAATTAAATTAGTCAAAGAGTTAATATAATAATTAAAATTATATTTATTTTAATTAACTTTACTCTTAAGTAGGAATAAATTTATTTCAGGAAAAAAAATTGAAATAGTAATTTTTGTTTTATACCAATCAATTTTAAGAAGACAAAAATTACTATTTTCGTTCAAATTAAACGAGTTTGAAAAATAAGACTGAAACAAGATTTCATTGCTTTGTTCTCAACCAAAAATAAGATCTTCAAGAATAGTGAAATGTTAAACAAAACAAGGGGTGAAATGGTCGGCTTATGCATTGACAACACGATAAAAGAGGGAGAAAAAGATAGAGCAATGCTATATATAAATTCTAAAAGGAGATTACATTCTACATTTTATCTATCTAAAAATAAAATATTTTTTAAAAGTCACTTGAAGTAACTTCTCATCACACTTCACTTATTAGATGAATAAAATATAAAATATATAGCACATAAGGGTGTACAAATAATTTTTTTTTTAAAAAAATAACTTATGAATAATGAGCTGAAAAGGTCCACCTGATGTTCACCTAACAGAAAATGAAGATTAGCCTCAAAGTCAATCTAGGGAGGGAAAATAAAAAAAAAATGTCAGAAGGAGATAGTGACACGGCGATCTACAATTTCTCTTTTAAAAATAAATTTAATAAAAAATATAAAATAATTAAATTTTAAACTGTTTGTGAAGTTGATTACTTATATATACCCTTTATTTTAAGAGCCGTGGATATTTATTTATTTATTTTATTGTTTTGGACTTACTACTGTTTGTGAAGTTGACTATTTTGTTATTTTAGATGAGTAAATTTGGAGATTGACTATTTTGTTATTTTAGATGAGTAAATTTGGAGATCAATTCTTATGCCTCTCTCGTCTTATATTGTTAAGTTTGGAGACTTTCTCTTATATTTTTTTTATTATTGAATTTTGAATTTTACTTAATCGAAAAACATCAAAGATTTCCATCTATGCTTAAAATCTGAATCATCTTATGTTCTTCTCTAAATTTGATAAGGGTAATACTACTCGTTCATAGACTATGTTTTTTATGGCTTTGATGGAGAAAGACGGTGAAAGGCAAGCTACCAAGATTCCCCTCTCCATTCACTTACTATAGCTATATGCTTCCACTTCTAAGTCTTTATGCAGTTAATCTGTTGTTCACATATGAATTACCACCATCTATTTCGGAGTTCTAAGGTCTCGTTTGGCAACCGGTATAAGGGGATAAGGGAATTATCCTCCCTTTATACCCAAACAGTATTTAAGTGTGGGGGGAACAGCTATTTCCCCCATACCAGATTATTCCGGTATAAGGGTAGAACAGCTGTTCCACCCCACAGGTGGAACAGCTGTTCCACCTGTTGCTTATTATTATTTTTTTTAATTAAAATTTTTTAAATTATAAGATATTTAAATTTATAAAATTTTAAATTTTTTTATTTTATTTTATAAATTTTAATTCTTTCTATTATTCTTATTCCTCTTTAATTTACCAAACACACTTTTTCTTATTCCGGTACAATCTTTATACTCAACCAAATACAAAATTACTATAATTCTTGTTTATACCTGAATTTATACCTACTTTCGGAATAATCAATTTTCGCTTATATCCGAACCAAAGGCAGCCTAAAAATTTTGTTTTGCCAATTCTGAATTGGCTCGTCGAATTGACGAGAGTTGTAAAATGCTAAAGAAAGTTAGCATGTCACTTGCTTGCACAAAAAAAAAAAAAGAGAAAGAGAGTGTATAATAATTATAATATTATCAAAGTTTGGCCCAGGTATCATTGCCTGGTGAACGAGCCGAGCCTCTCCTACTAGAGTCTTACAATCATCAACTACTATTCAATAAAATGCTCTCTAATAATTGCTATTAAAAAAAAAATTGTATTATAATATATCTAATCTAATATCTTTTAGCAAAATCATAAACTTTGGAAGAAGCTCTATACTGTTCCATTAGGTAAATGCTAAATATATTGTGGTTAGCATTAAAAGGAAGAGCCTTATGCTTCAATATTACTGAGCTGATTTTTTAGAATATGGCAATTGGTAAGAAGATTGAGAAAACTGAGCCAAAAGGAGCCAAAAAAGGGTTTAAAAATTTTAAAAGTGGCAATTGATAAGAAGATTGAGAATATTAAAAGAGAGATGAAGAGTACATGTGAAAGTAATTTCTTCTGCCAGGGATCCAACTAGAGTTATCACTGGGGTGCTACAAGACAAATAATCAATGCTTTGAATCTGGTGCTTGTGTATTGATCAAGTGATTGTACATTGAGGGGACTTTTCGTCAACTATGGTTACCCATGTATGTGAGTTCTTTGTTCTACAACAGAATTACAGAAAATAGCTTTAGATTTTGAGGTTGATGCAAGACAAGTAGACTTTTGCTGCATTATTAGTGCTTCATTAGAATTTCTCTAACTAGCCTATAGGAAGGGTTGAATAGAGTACATAATTTACTGAATCTCTTATTGATACATGGTACTCTCTTTCAAAATTGTACACTGTTATTTTACTGTATCTTCATAGTAAAAATTTCTGTTTTCTCTCTCTCAAAAAAAAAAAAAAAAAAAAAAAAAAGATTTCTGTCCGTGCATCAGGGCTCAGAATATCCTGCTTTTAATATATAAAAGACTCATCAAGCTACTTATTATATTAACCAAATAACATTTACTACAACAAAATTAGGTTATAGAGACACATGTTTGTGACACTTTTGTATAAGTGTCCTATTTGTATTCCATCTATATCCAAAATTAGGTTATAGGGACACATTTTTGGAACACATTATAAAAATGTGTCGCTATACACCCTAGCGACGGCACATATAGCCACACTTACAATAAGTGTCGGTATTTTTGTCAGCGACACTTTTTTTAGATTTTAGAAACACTTAAAAGTGTCGCTATAGCCTAATTTTTTTATAGTGATTGATGAGTTTTTTTAATTAATTTATACTGGAATCCAATAAATAAAAATTAGCAACAAAATAAAATAAAAAATCAAGCCTATTAGCAGATCCAATTAGCTCAATTCAGGAAACGACCCATCAAATTCATTAAACTATCTCATTTCTCATGTAACAAAACACTTTAAAAGGAGATCTATGTGAAACACTTCAACAAAGAGAGCTCACCTCCACAACAGGCAATCAAAACCCCCAATTTAAGCGATCTCTCTCTCTATGTTGGGGTCGAGGCGAGTAGTACCAAATCCGAGCCAATAGTAGCCTAATAAACATAAAAAAAAGAGAGAAGATCAAACAAAAATTGCATCAAATACACTAATACGAATCCAAACATCGAACTCTACAAGCGATGACTAGTTCCTCTTTTATCCCGTGGTTTGATGCAGTGTTGGGGATTGAGGGATCGAGATCGATGTCGAAGAGGGAGAGAGAGTGGGGGTGTTGAGAGAGAGAGAGAGAGTGGAGGTGCGGGGCAGGATTTGATCGTGAAGAGGGTGGGGCGGTGGGGTGGGGTGACCGTGAGAGGGGAGAGGGAGGATTTGATCTGAGTGAGGATGGGGAGAGAGAGAGAGTGGGGATTAATGCTATACTAATATTTATTGGGCCGAATTTTATTGGACAGGGTTTGAACATAGATTTTTTTTTTTTTTTTTTTTTTTTTACTCAAAACTTAAAATTTTAGTAAAAGAATAATTAAATTTATTAACTAACTATTCAAATCTATAATAAGTTTGACATTAACAAATTTAAACTAGATAAAATTTATTTTTATATTATTATTATTATTATTATTTTATATTTAGATAAAATTTTTTTTTTTTATTTTGAAATTTTTTTCTGAGTTAAAATAGTATTTTTTTATCTAAAAAATATGAAGAACATAAGTCTTACTTTAATTTTTTGAAAAATTATATGAATTTTTTTATTTATTTAATTTGAACTAAACTATATCCCGACGGTTTAAATTTGTTATAATAATTTGCAAAAATCGCTGCTAAAATATATTTTTGCCAGCGCTTTTTTTAAATATTACTAAATTAATTATCGTTACAAATCAACTTTTTTGTAGCGATTCTTTTACAACTGTTATTTACGACTGTATTAAAAATCACTTTCACTACATCTTCTATTGTAATCAAGCTCTACTATGCTTATGGGCTTTTTCCTCACAAATTTTTTTCGTACATCTATAATTAGGGTGTAAAAATTAGACACTAGCTATTCATGCTCCGTTTGATATTGAGATCTATCTATAAAATAGAGTTAGAAAAATATAAATATAAATATATATTTTTATATTTTTTCATATGATCACAGAAAATATATTATAACAGACTTATTGCAAGAAAAGATTTATTGCAACAAATGCGATATTATGTACGAAAATAAATAGTGCAATTTTTCATCGTACTTTCTCACTGTACATAACACAATATTCTTGTAATCCAAATGGAGTCAAAAGCTAATATTTTCTCACTAGTCTTATCATTTTTTTTTAAATTTCTAATACTATTTTTTTTTAAAAAAAATTAACTCTTAGACAAATGTGTAATACCAAATAAAAACTTTAGATCGTAACTTCTGTCATAATTTTTAATTTTTTAAAATTGGTTGTAGACGACGGTTCTTCCTTTCGATTCGTCCTCATGCGCAATCTGCAAAAAGCGAAATGTTTCCTGTCTATTCCCTTATCCCCGGAGATGGAGCCGTCACAGAAAATTTAGATTAGGATTAGACCGGGACTCCCGTTATGTCATATATATATATATATATATATATATATATATATATATATATATATAACCTAATGTAAGGATGTTTTAATCACGTCCGTCCATCAAGGACGTATCCAGATACATCCTAACAGATTGGATTGACTGTATCTTTAAAGATCGCCTTGAATAAATCACGTAGGCCACATCCAACATTCTCCCACTTGACCTAGTGATATATTTAATACTGTATAGGCGATTTAAAACTTTATTAGATACATACCAAATTATATAGTCAAAACTTTCACTCAATCAAGAAATAACAATACTTTGATTATGACGGTCATATTCAAAATGAACATTTATTTCTATATATCACAAGCATATATTCCTTAATTAAATATCTTTATGAGTTATAACTATATGAACTTACTATAAGTTCAACTCAGAGTTCCAATTTAATGCACAATAATACTTTAATGTATAAATATAATTTTATGCGCATAAATGTGCAAAACAAATATTTTTATTCAAATAAAAATAGTCACTGAAGTCTTTATACAAAAAGAAAAAAAACTCAAACTGTAAATGAACTCAAGATACCCATACGATCAATATGATCCTTGAATTTGTTTGCCGGCAATGCTTTAGTCATAGCATCAGCGATCATCATCCCAGTCCCAATGTATTTGATATCTACCATATTCTTCTTGTCGTATTCTTTCACAGCAAGAAACTTTATATCGATGTGCTAATTGCGATATGTAATTCGACTATTCTTAGTAAAGAACACTGCAACAGAGTTGTCACAATGACTCTTGATAGGCCTTGCAATAGAATCGACAACTCTTAAATCTGAGATAAAATTTCTCAGCCATAAAGCCTGTGACGAAGTCTCATAACAAGCGATGAACTCCGCCTCCATAGTGGATGTAGCAACTGTATCCTGCTTGGTGCTCCTCCAAGATATAGCACCATGAGCAAGGAAGAAAATATATCCCGAAGTGGATTTTCTAGAATCCACACATCCAGCAAAATCGGAGTCCGAATAACCCACAACCTCAAGATGGTTAGAATGTCTGTAGGTGAGCATATAGTCATTTGTTCCCTGTAAATATCTAGCTCATAACCTTTTTCGCACCTTTCCAGCGATCAAGGCTAGGGTTGATCTGGTATCTACCCAGCATCCCTACTGCATGTGCTATATCAGGCCTAGTATAGACCTGCGAATACATCAAGCTCCCTACTGCAGAGGCATAGGGTATGCTCTTCATATGCTCTCGCTCTAAATCATTCTGTGGACACTATTTCTGATTGAATTTATCACCTTTCACAATTGGTATAGCTGTAGGTGCACAATTTGCCATATTAAACATTTCTAAAACTCTTTCGATGTAGGCTTTTTGAGATAGACCCAAAATTCTTCGGGATCTATTTATATGAATCTTTATACCAATGACATAAGAAGTTTCATCCATATCCTTTATCTCAAAATTCTTAGAAAGAAAATTTTTAGTCTCTTTAAGCAAATTTAAATCACTATTTGCAAGCAGAATATCATCCACATATAGGATTAAGAAAATATATTTACTCTCACTGACCTTAAGGTATATACACTGATCCCCGATATTTTCTACGAAATCAAATGTAGTAATTACATCATGAAATTTGATATACCACTGACGGGAGGCCTATTTCAGTCCGTATGTAGACTTCTTTAGTCTGCAAATAAGGTGACTGTTCTTATCTGTGCTAAAACCTTCGGGCTGTTGCATGTAGACTATTTCCTCTATATTTCCATTTAGAAATGTCATTTTCACATTCATTTGATATAGCTCTAAATCAAAATGAGCTACCAAAGTCATGATAATTCTTAATGAATCCTTCTTAGATACCGGAGAGAAGGTTTCATGATAATCAATGCCTTCTTTCTGAGTGAAACCTTTGGCAACAAGTCTGACCTTATATCACTCTATGTTACCTAAAGAATCCCTTTTGGTCTTGAAGACCCACTTACAGCCAACGACTTTGACTCCTTATGGTAACACAATGAGATCCCAAACTCTATTTTTTGCCATAGATTTCATCTCTTCCTTCATGGCATCATACCAAAAGGATGATTTATCCCCCTGCATGGCCGCTGAAAACATCCATGGGTCTTTATGGTGCCCAACATTATAGTCGGACTCCTAGAGATAGACTATATGATAATCAGGAATTATCGATCTCTTTTGCCTTGAGGATCTTCTTAAGCCAACCACCTCCTCTAGGTTTTCATTATGCTGTGCAACTGACTCTATGATTGTCTGTTCCTCTTGGAAAAGTGTCACGCCCCGGGGGTTTCATTCAGCGGAAACAGTCAAGGAAGAAGTTTCGTTTTGCGTATAAATTTTTTTTTTTGAAATTCCTTCTCCCCGGTGCGTGCCCAGACCCGCCGCATATACAGAATCACCCTGCAAACGGACAGAGTCTCCTCTGTATATGCACGGCGTCGCGGCTAATACAACATGCAATCATAGTAGTTTATTCAATCACAACAGTTCTCAACACTTACACATACACAACAGAACAATTCTCAAGGCTGACCAATTTGAAAGGATAAATCCACAGTTTTAAAAAGCGGTGCCCACCCGACATGCAGATTTCTAAAATAGTTTCGAAAACCATAAATCCACAGAGTTTTTAAAACAGTGCCCACACGACACTCAGGTTTTGAAATCCGTTTTCTAAAATCCATAAGTCCATAAGGTTTTGAAAACGGTGCCCACACGACACCCAAGTTTTGAAAACGATTTTCACAATTCCTTTTTCTTTTTCTTTCTTTTCTTTTGAAAAACGGCCGAACAAAAATAAGAAATAAACTCGGCATCCACATAACTAGAGAGAGAAAGTACCGACATCCACACCGACCCCATGAGGGTATCGAGAACCACACAATAGTCTACAAGTAGTAAATGAAATGCGAAAGAAAGGAGAAAAAATACAGTCTGCGGTCTCAGTGGACCCGAAAGCTCCTGACCCGGCCTCACCGTCGCCTAGCTCTCACCCCTGAAGGAACCTGTCACGGAGTGGGAAGTCAGCGACACGATAATACTAATAATGAAGCAGGAAAAGTAGTAACGCCAACCGTAAGACTGTCCGGAGCAACCACCCTCCCAAGAGAGAAAATAAAACACGAATCCCTGCAAAACCTGACCACCCTCCCAAGAGTGAAAGTAAACCACGAACACCTGCAAAACCTGACCACCCTCCCAAGAGGGAAAGTAAACCACGAACACCTGCAAAACCTGACCACGTCGAGCACCTACCCCGACGGGTCGCACCGCTCACACCTTGGCGCCTCAAACCCCACACCTACGGGGGCCCCCACTACGTCACCTCGTGGGTATACACGGGTCATCGACCACTTTTCCGGAAAAGCGCACCCTTTGCGGTGGCCAAACGCGGGTGCGCGTGCTGCAGCCTCGAGCATAGTAACCAAGTGCACAATGTATAACACAATAATGAAAACCATAAAGACTATTGACATTAGTACAGTTAAACAAATCATTGGAGATCAACAACAGCTTTCGAAAAGTCCCTCACTAAGTCTCGAACGAAAACCCACAACATGGTAACCATGAAAAATAACGATAGTGCGCATAAAGGGATTCTAAGCGTGTACCCACCTGAAACGCGAAGAGGAAGGTGCGCGGAAACTCCAGTTAAACCACTCCCACCTTGTGCCCGAAAAGAACTACAGTAAGAAATATCGTTAATAACATCGTCGCGGTCAAAAACACTCAAAAACGGGGCGAAACGGGCCAAAAAGGGAGCTTCTGGGCATTCAGGCTGAAGATCGGTGCACGGGTCCAGGCGTGGACCGGGTCCACGGCGCGAGCCGGCAGCGGTGCAGACCAGGCGCACGCCGCAGCGGTAGACCGCTGCGGCATGGGCCGGGTCGCGCACGGGGTGAAGTGCGCGCCGGGTCCACGGAGGTGGGCTGTGGAGGCGTGCACCGGGTGCACGCCCGACCGATGGACCGAGCAGCCTGGCGCACGCCTTCGTGCGCCGGGTCCGCGCCCCTGGGTCCGGAAGCCGTGCGCCGGGTGCACGCCGGGTCCTGTGGACCGCGCGGCCTGGCGCACGCATTCGTGCGCCGGGTCCGCGCCCCCTGGGCCCGGGAGCCGTGCGCCGGGTGCACGCCGGGTCCTGTGGACCGTGCGGTGGTGTGGCCGTACAGGGATGAACAGTGATCCCTTTTTCGCCCCCCGCGGCTCCGGTTGCGACCCCGCGACCCCGACGACTGCGGCGACGACCCCGTGGACACGATAACGGCGGCAGCGGCCTCCCGTTTAACAACGACGGCGGCGGCCTCCCGTTCAACAACACGTATCACCCACGACATCTACAAGAAACCCCCAAAATGGAAAACCGAAAGAAAACATCGAACCACTCACCTTAATTCCGCCGGCGGAGGAGGAGGAAAGAGGATCGGCCGTCCTTGTTCGATCGGTTCTGCCAGTTCCTTCTTTTCTCTTCCTGTCTCTCTGCCTCGATCCCTACGCCGTTTCTTAAAAAGGGGAAAAAAAGTTTTGGGGTTTTTCCCCGCACCCCCGGTCGGCTTACACGATACGAAGAGACTTTAAAATTAAAACCCAGCTAACACACCTAGCCATTCAAAAATTAAACGAGGGATCCAGATCACCTCGGAAAACGTGCCGATCGCCGGCACGCATTCCGATGCACCCCGAGCCGACAGTAAAACTTCAAAATTTATTTCTGGGAGACCCGGGGTCGGAATTCAAATCCGATCGCGCCACCGTTCACCGTTTTGCGAGCTCTACCACCTAAAATACCCGCAAACCCCGACGATCAGCCCAAAAATTCTCGAATTTCAACCCCCCCCCTTAACAACTGAAAATATTCAATTAGGACCCAAAACGAAAAACCGAAAGGTCGAGGTACCATCAAATAAATAAAATAACCCACTGACATAAAAAGATGAAAAGTCCGATCATAGCAGGATCCCGTCCGATCACCTCGAAAAGCGTGCCGGCCACTTAGCACGGATTCCGACGCACCACCAAAGGCAAACGCTTTGACCCCCATCCTGGGAGATCCGTAAATCGGAATCCGAATTCGTTCGCTTTGCCGTCCTTCGTTTTTCGAGCTCAATCGCAGAAAAATACTCGCGGTCCAGGCCAGTCCATTGCAGAAAACACAGCGAAAAGTTTTCCTAACAATCCCGTCATAAAACGAAGGTATACGAAGATATCGGAACGCCAGAATACTACAAAAAGCTCTTCATGGAAAGGTTCAACTGGTTCAACATTTTCATGCTCTATGATTGGTTGGTCTCCAATGTGGTCAAATTGATCTCTTGGAAAAGCAACTAAATCATCATCTCTTAATGGATAACCAGTTGAATCCCCTACATCCTCAAAATCCATCTTTTGAGGAACAACACTCCCACTAGCTTCAGAATCCTCAAGAAACTTGGCATTCCTGGCCTTAACTATCTTGGATGAGTGATTTGGACAATAAACAAATCCCTTGGAGTTTACCGCATAGCCAATGAAGTATCCACTGACTGTTCGGGAATCCAACTTCTTTATATGTAGGTTATAAACCCTTACCTCAGCTGGACATCCCCATACATGCAGGTGATTTAAACTAGGATTCCACCCTTTCCATAACTCAAAAGGAGTTTTGGAAACAACCTTCGATGGAATCCTATTTAAAACATACACGCTGTCTTTAGTGCTTCACTCCAAAGAGATGATGGGAGATAAGAGTTGTTAAGCATACTTCTTACCATATCCATAAGTGTTCTATTTCTCTTTTCGGCAACACCATTTTGTTGGGGTGTGCTAGGCATCGTATACTGAGCAATGATGCTTTCACTTTCGAGGAATTGAGCAAATGGACTGGTCATTTGACCTTTATCCATATGTCTTCCATAGTACTCACCCCCTCTGTTGGACCTCACAATCTTGATTTTCCTATCCACTTGTTTCTCTACCTCAACGTTATATGCTTTGAAAGCATTGAGTGCTTCAGCATTTTCAAATAAGAGATAGAGATACATGTATCTAGAGTGGTCATCAATGAATGAGATAAAATATCTCTGACCATTGAAACGAGGAATAAGAAAAGGTCCACATATAGATGTATGATCTCAAGAATTTCATAACTCCTTCTTGCATTTTTAGTGGTATTTGTGTTGGTATGCTTCCCTTTATGCATTCGACACAAGTACCAAAATCGGTAAAGTCATCTTTTAGGATCTTTTCTTTCACCAATCGCTTTATTCTCTCTAAAGAGATATGAGCTAAACACTTGTGCCACAAAGAAGATGAGGAGTTTTCCTTAAGAATGTTTCTTTTAACACCAATGCTATAATTAACATTAAAGTTATTTCTTAAAAAACTGACTTAAATTAAATTTGTACAAATCATTTACCAAACAATCATTGCCAATAATAACATTATCAAAGAAGATAGTAAAACATTTATTTTCAAATAAAAACTTAAAACTTTTATTTCTCAGTTTAGAAATGGAAACTAAATTTCTAGAAAAATTTTAGGAACATAAAAACCAAAGTTAAGTTTAAGTACAAAACTAGTGTTAAGTTCTAAAATATAATTTCCTACAGCTTCAACTTGAGATTTATTTTCTTCTCCACTAATTAAAATCCTTTCATTTGGCTTCAACATCTTTAGGTTGTGAAAATCATGCATGGTATTTGAAATATGTACAGTAGTGTCAGCGTCAATCCACCATGCGCCGCGCCCGGCGAGAGACGCGCGCTGTTGCGTGCGCGTTGACCAACCAATCCGCGCGCGCCACACGGCACCACGCCGCGTTCACTGGTCCCGGTGCACGCCAAGTGGGCCGTGGACCGGCCCACCCGAGAAATCGGCCCGTTAGGCCCGTTTCGCTCGAAAATAGTCGATTTTTAACGTTTTCGCGCGCTGAGTCCGTTTTTGGCATCCATTTGATGCACAACGGGCTCGATACACCAATAATAGGTGTTTTCTCACCGCCGACCACCCAAATAGGTCGTACGGCAAAATCGGGACACAACATCGTCCCCCAGTAAAAGAAAGTTTCATCCCCGAAACTAAGAAAATAAAAACAGACGTACTTCAGTCGGAAGCCTTGAACAGAAAGAATAGGTATCTCTCATCACCGTCTCAGGCTCCCAAGTGGCCTCATGCTCCTCGTGATTGCTCCACAAAATCTTCACGTACGGTATAGCCCGGTTGCGTAATTCTCCCTCCTCACGAGTCAGAATCCGCAACGGGCGCTCCTCGTAACCAAGGTCCTCACCGAGCTCCACTGGGGTGAAGTTAATCACGTGCGAATGATCGAAGACATATCTCCTCAAAACCGAGACGTGGAAAACATCATGTACTCCTGCAAGGCATGGTGGAAGAGCAAAACGGTATGCAACAGGGCCTACTCTCTCAAGCACCTCAAAGGGTCCAATAAAACGGGGACTGAGCTTCCCACGAACTCCAAATCTTCGGACCCCTTTCGAATGCGAGACCTTCAAAAAGACATGATCACCAACCTGAAACTCTAGGTCTCGCCGTCGAGTATCAGCATAGCTCCTCTATCGACTCTGGGCGGTCTCAAGATGTCGTCGTACTAGTTTGACCTTTTCCTCGGCCTCCTGCAGTAGTTCAGGTCCCAAAGTCCTCCTCTCACCCACGTCACTCCAATATAAGGGCGACCGACACTTGCGTCCATACAACGCTTCAAACGGAGCCATTTGAATGCTCGCTTGATAGCTGTTGTTGTACGCAAACTCAACCAATCCTAAGTGTCGGTACCATTCCCCTCCAAAATCCAGGACGCACGCTCTTTAACATATCCTCGAGGGTTTGTGTGGTGCGCTCAGAGTGTCCATCGGTCTGTGGGTGGAATGCCGTGCTAAACCGGAGCTGTGTCCCCAAGGCTATCTGTAGACTCCTCCAGAAATACGAGACAAACATCGGGTCTCTATCAGATACAATCAAGGCAGGTACACTTTGTAGCCTTACCGCCTCGTCCAAGTACAACTGAGCAAGTCGCTCCAAAGGCCAAGTCGCCTGCACAGGTAGAAAGTGAGCAGACTTGGTGAGTCTATCCACAACTACCCATATCGCGTCAGCTCCACTCTGCGCCCTCGGCAGCCCAGTGACGAAATCGATCGTGACGTGATCCCATTTCCATTCGGGGATTGGAAGACTCTACAACTTGCCAGCAGGAACACGGTGCTCTGCCTTCACTTGCTGACAAGTTAAACAGTGATCAACAAACTCAAACTCTGCACTGTCCTCCTGTTCAAAGCATCTGCCACGACATTGGCCTTGCCGGGATGATATAGGATGCTCACATCATAATCCTTCAATAACTCTAACCACCGGCGTTGCCTCAAATTCAGTTCCTTCTGAGTAAACAGATAATTTAAGCTTTTGTGATCGGTGTAGATCTCGCAGTGCTCCCCATAAAGGTAATGCCGCCATAGCTTCAGAGCAAACACAATGGCTGCAAGCTCCAAATCATGCGTATGGTAATTCTTCTCGTAATCCTTCAGCTGTCGCGAAGTATAAGCAATTACCCTACCATGCTGCATCAGTACACAACCCAAACCGCTGTGAGAGGCGTCGCTGTAGATCACAAACCTATAACCCATCACTAGCAATGCTAGAATCGGCGCTGATATCAGTCTCATCTTCAGCTCCTCAAAGCTCTGCTGGCACTGCTCAGTCCAAGTGAACTTGGTCCTCTTCCTAGTCAGTCGGATCAGGGGAGTAGAGAGCTTCGCAAAGCCCTCCACAAACCGACGGTAATAACCTGCTAAGCCCAAGAAACTTCGGACCTCAGTAACTGTCGTCGGTCTAGGCCAATCCCGAACAGCATCAATCTTCGTCGGGTCCACTACCACTCCTGCGGCTGAAACTACATGGTCTAAAAATGCAACCTCCCGAAGCCAAAATTCGCACTTCTTAAACTTGGCATACAGCTTATTCTCTCTCAGAAGCTCCTCGAAGCTCTGTTGGCACTGCTCAGTTCAAATGAACTTTGTTCCTTTCCTAGTCAAACTGGTCAGAGGGGTAGAGAGCTTCGCAAAGCCCTCCACAAACCGACGATAATAACCTGCTAAGCCGAAGAAGCTCCGGACCTCAGTAACCGTCGTCGGTCTAGGCCAATCTCGAACAGCATCAATCTTCGTCGGGTCCACTACCACTCCTGCGGCTGATACAATATGGCCTAAAAATGCAACCTTCTGAAGACAGAACTCGCACTTCTTAAACTTGGCATACAGCTTCTTCTCTCGCAGAAGCCGCAGCACTATCCTCAAGTGCTCCTCATGCTCCAAATCACTCCGGGAGTAAATCAAGATGTTATCGATGAATACCACCATAAACTGGTCCAAGTCCAGCTGAAATACCCGGTTCATCAAATCCATAAATGCGGCAGGGGCATTAGTCAAACCAAATGGCATCACCGTGAACTCATAATGCCCATACCGAGATCTAAAAACTGTCTTGGGGATTTCCTCGGCCCTCACCCTCAACTGGTGGTAACCGGACTGGAGATCAATCTTCGAGAACACCGAAGCTCCCTGCAACTGATCAAACAAGTCATCAATCCGTGGTAAGGGATACTTGTTCCGGATGGTCACTTTGTTCAGGTCTCTGTAATCCACACATAATCTAAGCGACCCATCCTTCTTCTTCACAAACAACACCGGCGCTCCCCACGAAGATACACTGGGTCTAATAAAACCCCTGTCCATCAGATCCTGCAACTGTGCCTTCAGCTCCTTCAACTCAGCAGGTGCCATCCTGTAAAGTGCCTTCGAGATTGGCGCGGTTCCTGGAACCACGTCAATCACAAACTCTATCTCCCTCTCCGGTGACATAGTCGTCAACTCAGGGGGAAACACATCTGAAAACTCACGGACAATGGGGATATCCTCGAGTCCTAGTGCCGCCGTAGACACCTCGACAATAGTCGCCAAGAAAGCGGTACAACCTCTGCTCATCATCCGCCTAGCGCTCGCCGAAGAAACAGTCACTGCGAACAGTGTGCTCTGGCAGCCTCTGAAAACGAACTCCTCCTGCCCAGGCTTGCGGAGGGTCACAATCCTCTCTCTGCAGTCGATGGTGGCAATGTTGGTTTTTAAGGATCCACAAGGATCTAAATAGGTACTATCAAACACCTAGAGGGGGGTGAATAGGTGTAATATTTTAAAAATAAATCTCAGTGCAAAAATAAAAACCAATGCGGAAAATAAAAACAGCACACTGAGATTTACGTGGAAACTCCAATCCAGGAGAAAAACCACGGGACCAACACGCAATAACAATCCACTAAGAAAAGAAGAATAACAAGGTGATTACCGACTCCACGGACTTAAACCCCTCCTTCAACTTTTTCAGATCTTGCGCTCACCGACTGCATGTCCACTGCACACGTTCGAATCCACGAACGCCACTCGAATCAACGAGCACACGTTTCGAATCCACGAAACGCCTTCAACACATCGAATCCATGATGCTACGTCGAATCCACGACGCAAACTTGATAAAAGCTTCGATGGTGATCCGTTGCTTAGATTATCAATAAAGATCCATGGGAGAAATCTCTAAGCAAAGTCTAGATCAATTCGACAAAAGATAGTCTTGGAAGAACCGTCGAATTGACCTAAAAGAGGCTAAAGAGAAGAACGATAAAAACCTAGCCTCTAGGGTTGCTCTCAAGTGTTTTCTAATTTTTTTCGGTAGTTCTTGAGAAATCCTAAGTGTCTATTTATAGGTTAGAAACCTTTGGAAAGAGATAAGAATCAAAAACTAACATTATCTGGAATTTTTCAGGACGACGGTCCGGACTGAAAAATCGGCGGTCCGGACTGTCTCAGCGAAACAGACTTTTTCCAGAAAAGAGGACGTTCGGGGTCCGGACCAAAATTCCGGGGTCCGGACTGAAATTCCACGGTCCGGACTGTTCATGCAATTCCTACAATTTCCACGTTCGGGGTCCGGACTGAAAATCCCAAGGTCCGGACTGGAATTGCGCATGAACCATCCTATGTTCGGGGTCCGGACTGTAATGCCCGGTCCGGACTCTGAACATGTAAAATGTCCAGTTTTTGATTTTTATGCAATTAAAAATTCAACCAAGTGTTTCTACACTATAACAAGTATTCGGATCACCAAAATTATTTAGTTAAACGTACCTGATCAATCCGAATCCATTTTCCTTAAGATTGATGCAATTGATCCACAATTCTTCACCTTCAATCTTCAAGACTCAAAACACTGAGTGTCAACTTGAGCTCTTGTTGAATCTTCTCTAAGTCTTCGATTGCTGATTGACAATTTGATCCCTTTAAGACTTCGACTCAACTCACTGACTTGACTCACGAAATATGCCAACACAAAAAGCCGTAACAGGCAAAATACCGCAACAACCAATCCATACCAAGTACAACATCGAAATCCTAAAGCTGCCGCAAGACAATCAAGTTTGTTGGCAAGATCCAGGATCCCAACTGTACGGGGCAAGCCCTACAACACTCCTCAACATGCAAAATATGATCTGGAATCTGAACCTCTAATGCATGCGATAATGAAACTATCTCTATACCATGTATGGATGCAAATGCTCTACTGATGAATGAGTGTGAAGCACCGGTATCAAAAAGAGCTCGAGCACGAACTGCAGAAATCAGAATAATACCTGCGATGACATGGTCGGCTGCTGAAGCATCCTCAACCTGAGCGGCATAAACTCGCCCGCTCGGTGCTGGTGGTCGTCGCTCCGGCTGTCGCGAGGAAGAAGCGTGTTCAGGCATACCATAGGCCGTAGAAGGTCCAGCTGTCTGTAGAGGAATAGAGGGTGCTGAGGCCGTTGAAGATGCTGGGAAGCCTGCTCTGGGGCACGACGTCTGGAAGTGGCTAGTCTACCCACAGCGGAAACATCGGCCCTGCCTCTGAGTACACTGGCTCGGTGGGTGCAGTCCTCTACAGATAACACATCTGTCTTGGCGCGACTGCCGTTGGGACTGCTACTGTTGCTGAGAATGCTGCTGCTGAGGCGGTCGACGCTACTGCTGCTGCTGAGAGTGACGAGGTGCACCTGACCTCTGGCGCCCCTGAAACCCACGACCCTGAGGATGGAATTGTGGAGGTCTCGGGGGTCCCTGACGACTCGTCTGTCCCTCATCCACCCGCGCTCGGCGCTTTGCCCCCGAAATCACTACAGGAGCTGGAGCCACCTCCTCCATCACTGCCTCCCCGCGCTCTACATAAAGCACCTGCTCCATCGAGTCATCCAACGTCTGCAGTCTGCGCGAACGGAAGAATTGATAAATGTCTCGACGCAACCCTCGCTCGAACATGTAGATCCGATGCGCCTCGTGTGAGGACCCGAACCCCCACGTATGGGTTTATTGATGGATTAGTGGCTTCTGGGAGTGTTTGTGCGTGTGTCGGGCCCAAGAAAAGGATTCCTGGTGAAATGGGAGCAAGATTGCTTAACCGGAGGTCCATATTGGGTGATGGAGGTTTTTGCGCGCGTATTGGAACCAAGAAATTGACCCGGTAAGAAAAATAGATCAAATTTACTTTTTCAGGAATTTTCGACAAATTTTAGAAGTGGAATTGGTCCAAACGGACATCGAATTTGGAATCAGCGCGCGAAAACGATCGAAACGGGCTATTTACTTGGATTTTTCGGAGCCCGGATGACCCGACACGAATTTCGAGGCAGCTTGTACTGTTCCGGCGGCGGCGGCGGAGCGGGCTCGGGCAGGCGGCGGAGCGGCCGCGGGCAGGCGCGCGGGCGCGCGGGCAGGTGCGCGGTCCGCGTGGCCGGCGTGCACCGTGGGGCTGAGACACGTGGCATCTTGTGAGTGGCCGGTTCTGTAGGCGCGGTCCACGGACTTGGTGCGGGTGCACGGTGGACCGGGGGTGGCCACGTGGCGGCTCGTGGTTGGCGGGTCTTTGTGCGCGCGGTCCACGCAGCGGCGGGGGCAGGTGTCCGTACGGACAGGCCGTCGTGGGGGGCGACGTGGGGGCGCCACGTGGCGCCCCGTGGTTGGCCGGGCGCAGCCGCGCACGTCCGCGTGTTGGGACACGCGGCGCTGCGCGGCTGGCTGGCGCACGTGCGCCGGGCGCGGGCGGTGTCAGGCGGACACGTGGCATCTCCGGAGCAATCCGGGTGCGCACAGTGTTGGGCCGGGCCCAACACTGTAGCAGCCCGGATGCCCCGGGCGCTCGGTTTTGGGCCCAAAAGTCCAAATTCTTGTTTTTTCGGGCTGTGCCTATAAATAGCCCCTTTGCTCGGGCTTTTTGACCCTTTTCTCGAACCCCTCTGCCCTTGGGCCCTTCAGCAAAGTTGGAGATCTTCGTGTTGCACATCTTCTGGCAGAGGCCCGGAATTTTTGGAAGCCGCGGCGTAGATGACTTCGGCATCGGAGCACAGAGTGACGATTTTTCATCGGAGGCCCATTATCGTCGCAGTTCGATCTGAGAGGTCCACAGAGCTACTTCGTCAGTATTTTTGGATGATTTCTACGGCATTGGATTCATGAGAGGTACGTTTTCGACTTTCGTGTTGATCATCTTGCTGGATTTAGAGTTTATGGCATGGTTTTCGAGACATTTCTAAGCCGCTGTTTGCTGGTGGAGTTTTTGGACAGCAGCCCCTTTTCGGAATTTTATCTCCGCACTCGAGCGTCGGATCGAGACGAGCCTATACACTTTTTGCATCTACTCATCACGAGGATTATCATCGTATTTTTCTGGGATTTTTTTGAGGCTTGCCCGAAGGTATACTGTTTCCCCTTTTACTGTGCAGAGTTTTACAGTTATGTGGTTGTGAGATTTTGCGCGCCTGTACTGTGGAATTTGTAACTTGGCCTACGGGGCTCGGAATTGGACGTGCAGGTACCCGTTTCGAAGGTCTCGACACGACAATCGCAGTGATATTTTTATTGGAATTTTCAGGGCACTTTCTGCAGGTGAAAAATTAGCATCTTTGAGGCTGAATTTCATGATGTGATTATTTGATTAATTTGTGGAATTAAGTGTAATTGTGAACCTTGTGTTGTACCCAGGAGAGTTTGCGGGTATTGTTGGGCCCGTTGGAGTTGGAAATTTGGGTTTCTCGGTATTTTTAGCTGTGGAACCTTGGACAGTTCAGCTCTTCAGGTGGGTGGCCCTGTCTCGAAGATTAATGGACTGTACATTGAATCTGCTATACTAGGACCATGCATGATAATGAATTCTTGTACAGCATGCTAGAATGTAGGAATTGCTATTCCTTGTAGTATCTGAGATCTTGTCATCTCCATGCTTGTTATTGTCTGTTAATTATTGTTATCATGGAACTTGACCTAGCACCCCAGTCATATGCTGCATGTGTAGCCAGACCAGTAGAAAACTCCAACTTGGGCTAGGTTTATTCTGCTTTAGACATCCACACTTTTTATTCCTTCCTGGACATAGTGTTTTACTCGCCCAGGTAGTGGGCCGAGTGGTCGGGATTCCTTTAGTGTGGGATGCATTTTACATTCGTGCTTGGGAGCAGAGTGGAGTCTGGTAGATGTAGTTGATAGATCATCAGTGGCGGGAGCCGTTTGGGTAGACGGCGGTCCCGAGATGTTTTATTTTCTTGTTTTATCTGTCGCCGCTGTGTTAGTGGCAGCGGTATATCAATGTTAGCAGGACCTTAAACCCAGAACCTTTTTGGACACACATGATTTTAGTCAACCAAATGTTTTCTTCCAAGCATCGTAGGGTCGCCTGAGTCTGTTCTTGTTTGATTGGACGAAGGCATTAGCCCTTCGAGGTTTGGATATAAAAAACTTGGTTTCAACTGTTTTCCTAAAAAGAACTAAAAATCATTAAATATAAATTTCTTCCAGATCAAATGCCTTTCAGTAAGAAATATCACCTTTTTCCTATAAATTAACCACCCGAGATGATTCGAGTGGTCTGGGTTCTAAGGTCTGCCTTCTTCTTGGGACGAGAACAACGAGAGGCTATGCCTAGAGCCTGTTCTTGTTTGATTTGAGTTGTAGATTCTAGTCTTTCGAGGTTCCCGGACCCTTCATTGTGTCAGTTGTGGAGTTTACCCTGTCAGTGAGTCTGCATGTTGGTATTTTGAGGCCTGTTGAGGCAGTTGTTCGCAGTGGATGCGATGTTTGGCCTGTTGAGGAAGTTGTTCGCAGTGGATGCGATGTTCGGCCTGTTTGGCCTGTTGAGACAGTTTCTCGTAGTAGATGCGATGTTTGGCCTGTTGAGGCAGTTGTTCGCAGTGGATGTGATGTCCGGCCTGTTTGGCCTGTTGAGACAGTTTCTCGTAGTGGATGCGATGTTTGGCCTGATGAGGCAGTTGTTCGCTGTGGATGCGACTTGGTGCTATGAGTTGGTGGAGTTGCTTGTGTCTTGAGATTCGAGAGAGCTGATCAGCTGAGTCGTCGAGAGTGCTCCGACCGTGTGCGAGATGTTTGAGGATTCTCAGTCTTTCCGTTCAGTGCGTGAGCGTGGATTTTGGACTATAGCCTGCAGTTTCACTTGAGCTCGACAGAGTGCGCGGATACCCTTGTCCTCGTTGGGGTCGCTCCCCTCGAGTGCCACGTCCGGGGTGGGTCTGCACTTTGGTATCGCGACTTGTCGACGCCGTCCCTCTGACTGGGCCAGTTTTGGCAGTTACGGACACAGTCCCTCTGGCTGGGCCAGTTTTGGCAGCTACGGACGCCCTACGTCAGTCCGGTCCTCCGGGATGTAACGGCAGTAGGTAGGCGCAGGTTTGACTGGACCCGAGGAGGCAGTCAGGTAGATTGGGTGATCTGAGTTGAGGGATAGTAGATGCACCATGTTATCATCTGTTCCACTTTTTGAGCATCTAGATAGGGGCATAGTAGCTGTAGGGTTTTTCATTTCCAGCTATTTCCTTCAGTATTTCATTTGTTACAGCATGCCTCTAGTAGACTTAGTGGGCAGACCGTTGGGCTTGTTGGCGGCACCCACTGAGAACTACTGTGGGATGTAGTTCTCACACCCGTCGTGGTGTTTTCTTCTCCAGGGACTTCTGCACCTGTTCCTGCTGCTCCAGTTGCTGCTTCTTCTGACCGAGGTAAGGGAGTCGCGAGATAGATCCCTTCCAGTTATCTCCAGAGAGAGAGTAGAGGTAGCCTTTCCAGTTTTAGTGAGTTGTATGTTGAGCGACCATGTAGTGAGATATTGAGTTGTACTTTCCTTTATTGCTGAGAGAGACTTCTTTTTTTTTTGTGAGGACTTTGTTGTATATTGTAGGACTTGTATTTATCTTTATTTCAGTCTTTACTTTTCAGTCTCTGATATCTGTTAGTGTAGATGATCTTTTGCAGGTAGTCGCTACGTCTATACGGGGCTTCCCGTATGGGCGGCGGATCTGTTGGCGAGCCCGGGTCGCAGTTTCGACCCCGGGGCGTGACACCTCGTCCCTGGCCGCGTGCGGTACACTGGCCAACAGCCGGTTGAAGTCTGCGATGTACACGTGCACGGGACGATCTCCCTGTCGGAGATTCTTCAACTCCTCCTCCAACCTCTGCCTAACACTCTCCGGGAAGAAGGCTCCAAGAAGTAAACTGTGAAACTCCGCCCAGGTAAGAAGCTGAGTCCCAGGCGGACCAACAGGTTGAACACGCCGCCACCAGGCCTCAGCGTTGTGCTCCAAGAAGTTCGTCGCCAGCAGAACCTAAAACCGCTACTCGATAAATAGGCTCTCAAAATGTCGCTCCATCGCCGTGATCCACGACTCCGCCTCCCACGGCTCCGAACTCTGCCCCGAGAAACGAGGCAGGTCAAACTGGCAGAATCTCATCAATATATCTACCACCTCTTGCTGCTCTGCAGGGGTCAACGGTCCTGCCGACCCAGACGGCGGTCTGCTAGAAATCGGCGCAATAGGGGCTGCCGGTGCCGTCGGTACAACAGGGGGTACCACGGCCGATGAAGAAGGTACGGGGGAACTCTCCGGGGGTGCTACAACTGGCTGCGACCTCTGCTCAAGCATATGCATCATCCGGTCCATGGCCTCCTCCTGGTGCCGGGAAGCCTCCTGCATCAGGGCCATCTGGGCACGGAGCTCCTGTACCTCACTTTGCTGGCCCTGGCCCGACTCCTGCTCAGGCTCAGAGGAAGAAGGCTGCGAACGCGTCATAATCCTGCGCCGCGGAGGCATCGCTCACACCTGAGGCAAATAAAAACCGGTCAGAACCAAAACAACGTTCGACCTAATCCAGCGAAAGTCAAAGGCATGTCCCTCTTCCTGTAGCACTATGTTGTCTGCAGCCAACATAGTCGCCATCGAGAGAAGACATGTCAATCACTCATCCCATCCCTTGGGTGAGTTTAGAACTCAATCAGGACTCTCGGTATAAATCACGGCTCTCTCGTGAGTTATCTTAGGGTCCAACCACAAGCCTAGGGTTTCTAAGTCCATAATGACCTACATCCTAGGCTCTGATACCACTCTAATCTGTCACGCCCCGGCGTCGAAACTGCGACCCGGGCTCTCCAACAGATCCGCCGCCCATACGGGAAGCCCCGTATAGACGAAGCGACTAACCTACAAAAGATCAACTACACTATACAGATATCAGAGCTGAAAAGTAAACTGCTGAAATAAATATATACAACTCCTCAAATAGTACATGCCAGAACCTCATAATACATAAGTCACTCCAAAAGTAAAACTCTCAAAAGTAAAAATATACATGATACATCCCAAAATCACTGACAGTACTAGTACATCACCAAAAGGGTATATCTACTCTCACTGGAAGAAGACTGGTAGGGATCTAGCTCGCGACTCCCTTACCTCGATCAGCAGGATCAGCAACTGGAGCAGCAGGAACTGGAGTAGAGGTTCCTGGGGAAAAAGTCACCACGGCGGGTGTGAGAACTACATCCCATAGTAGTTCTCAGTGGGTACCGCCAACAAGTCCGACGGTCTGCCCACTAAGTCTACTAGAGACATAAAGTAACAAATGCAGTACTAAAAGTAAAGGCTGAAAAATAACTCTATAGCTACTATGCCTCTATCTAAATGCTCAAGGAATGGAACAGATGGAAACATGATGCATCTACTATCTCTCACATATAATCACCCGATCTACACTGAGTGCCACATAGGGTCTAGTCATACCTGCGCCTACCTACTACCGTTACATCCAAGGAGGACCGGACTTACGTAGGGCGTCCGTGACTGCCAAAACTGGCCCAGCCAGAGGGACTGCGTCGACAAGTCGCGATAGCAAGTAACAAGCCCAACTCCGGAGTGGCACTCGAGGGGCGTGACCCCACCGAGGAAGGTATCCGCGCATCTCTGTCGAGCTCAAATGTGGCTCATGCAGGCTATAGTCCAAATCCATGATCACCAAGATCGACAGTAACCAACAATACCAACTCTCACTCACAGGCTGGAAAACCACACAACCGGAAACCACCGTCGACTCAGACAGCTCCCAAAATAAAACATTGATCTAAACACTGCTACCAGACTCCACTCGGCCCCCAGGCGTGAGTGTAACATGCATACCACAACAACCCGACCACTCGGCCCACTACCCGAGCGAGGAAACTCTAAGTCTAGGTAAAATAATAGATAACAGTGTGGGAATGTCTAAAGCATAAATAACCTAGCCCAAGTTAGAGTTTTCTACTAGTCTGGTTAAACATGTAGCATATGACGGGGTGCTAGGTCAAGTTCCAAAGATAGCATTTAATTTAACATATTTAGGAAGCAATAAATCAATATGATCATCATAGCAACACAAGGAACATCAATTCTCTCTTACTAGCATGCTTCCTAATACACTCACAATCATGCATGTTTCCTACAATATAGAATTAATGATCAGTCCATCGGTTTTGAAAACGAAGCAACCCACCTGGAAGTGCAAATCGATCCAAAGTCCAAAAAGGCTGAAACTGCACGGGGACAATCCTCAGATTTCCACAATGCCAACGGGTCCAAAAACACCCAAAAACACCTCCTGGGTACAAAGATATAGTCCAACATTACAATCAACACAAAATTTCCAAGTGTACCATCTGTTGAAAATTTAGTCCCAAAGAAGCTTAATTATCACCTGCGAGATAAATTCCAAAAATTTCAATAAAAATACGTCGGCGATCCTCGCGAAGCTTGGATGTCAATCGAGTCCTCACATGTCGAAATCCGATGCTCGAGTGCAGAGATAAAAATCTAACAATGCGCTGCTGTCCAGGAAAAACCACCAGCAAACCGGGGGCTTAAAAGATGTACCAAAAACCCCTAAAAAAACTCAAATATGGAAGAAGTGAAAAATACAAAAATCGTAGATTTACCTCTCATGAATCCGACGCCACAAAAATCGTCAAAAAATTCCGTCGGAGTAGCTCTGTAGACCTTGTGGACCGATATGCGACGGAAATTGGCCACCAACGAAAGAACGTCGCAATGCGCTAACTCGCCGAAGACGTCGATGTCGCGGCCTCCAAAAATTCCAAAACTCATTCGCAAGATGCAAAATAAGATGAAGATCAAACTCACTTAGGGCTTAGAGGCAAAAGAGCTCGAGAAAAAGGGGGTAAAAGGCCCAAGAACTCGGCCTATTTATAAGCCCTCACCAAAAAGTCCAAAAATCCACCCTTATTGGGCTTTTGGGCCAAGATTTCGGGCGCCCGGAACTTTCGGGCCGCTACAGTGAGCCCAAAAGACGCCCCGGCCCGACCCACGATCAGCGCCCGAATCCTCCTGGCTCCGACGCGTGTCCCGAACAGCGGACAGCGCGTGCGGAGCCAGTAGGCTTGCGCCACATGGCCCCGACCGTCGAACATGGGGCGGGGGCGCCCGCCAATCGCAGGGCGCCACGTGGCGCCCCTACGTCGGCGGTCACCTGCCTCACCTGCCCCGCCTGCTCCCCCTGGCGCGTGGACCGCGCGCGCGTGGACCGCGCGCGCGTGAGCCGGCCACTCCGAGGCCGCCACGTGGCCCGCCCCGGTCCATGCGCCAGCCGACGCATTTCCGTGGACCGCGTCGCGAGAGCACGCCAATCACAGGCTGCCACGTGTCCCCCGCGCCCGGTCCATGCACAAGCGCCAACTCTATGTGGACCGCGCCGCGTGCGCCTGCCAATCCGAGGCTGCCACGTGGCACAAGGCCGGTCCACGGCTTCCCCCATACACCAAAATGCGAAGAAAACTTTCGGGAGTCCATTTTTGGGCATCCGGACTCCAAAAAAGGCAAGTAAATAGTCGATTTTCGATGTTTTTCCGCGCTGAATCCAAATATGACCTCGGATTAGCCTAAAGCCCTTTCTAAATTCCGACAAAAACAGCCGGAAGGCAAGGTCAATCCCGAAGCCTCATAGAGTCCGTCCAACGCGTCTATTTGACGCGTTGCGGGTCCGACACACCAACAATAGGTGTTCTACATCATGGGTCATAGGAGAAGCTACACGGGGATCGGGACTACTACATCACAACTATAAATTATAATTATATAAAATGTTCAAAATACTCCACAACAATCCCAAAGAAGTCACTCTGAAATAAATTGCTAAATACGGGAGACAAGAGTTTAGATTCAAAGAAATCAAAACCTCAAACTCTACAAGTGCAGCTACTCCTCTGGAGTTTAGAATCGGAGAAATCAAAACCTCGAACTCTACAAGTGCAGCTACTCCTTCGGATCGAGTGAGAGATTAAAGGGTGCCGCACAGGGGATCGGGCGAGAGGACAGGCAGGACTTTTCCAAATTGAGCGAGATTTTTCGAAGGGCCGCATGGGAGGGCTTAAAAAGCGAGAGGGCGAGAGGATGGGCTCGTGGGCGACAGAGCGAGAGAGAGCGAGAGATGTAGAAAAGGGGAAAGTTGGGAGAGTGATGAAAAAAAGGAGAAAGTTGGGAGATGAGAGAGGAGAGTGAGGTAGCGATAGGGAGAATATGGTTTTTTTTTTCATGTGCAGATGAAAAAAGTGACGGAGGTCGGGTTTTCGTTAACACAAGGAGATCTCCAAGTCATCTGCACGATTCGCGAAGCGGTCCAACAGGTAAAATATCGGTAGCAAAAAAGAGTTGTTGCTACTAATGGTAGTCCAGTCCAACTCACGCACTCACTCTCTCTCTCTCTCTCTCTCTCTCTATATATATATAGAGAGAGTGTGTGTGTGTGTGTGAAGGGCTTTTGTGCTTTTAGAAGGACAGTGACCTTTATGCTATCAAGTCGTTTTTCACGTTGGGACTTTTGAAGCGACGATCAGTTTCGTTAGATTTTACCTAAAGTATTTAAATTACCCAAAAAGTAAATTCAACAAATTTTCGATAATATTTATCTAATGATCGAAGGATGAAAAATTAACGATTAAAAATAAAAATTTTATAAAAAATAAGAATATGACATTAAAATTATATATAAAAAATATTAATTTATTTTATATACCATATAAAATTTTTTATAATTTAATTTTATATTATTGAATTCAAAAATGGCACACCTTAATAATTAAAATTGTGCCGCACGCTTTATAGTTTGAGGACGGGGAATGTAATTTAGCCTAAAACAAGACTAAATAATAAAAGCTGAGTCTCCAGTCTACAGAATAACAGTCGGTCTGCACAATAATTTCTCCCAAGGAAGAATGATGTGCTCTCCAGCTGCCACCCGGACTTCAAAATCCGGACTTAAAATACAAATGTATAAGAAACTACAAAACATCCTCCGAGGAGTCTTAGTCGAACCCGTTAGAACCACGCCCACTTTTGCACCCGCTCACACCCCAGCGGGTCCCACCGAGGAGTGTGTACGGGTTGGTTTCGTTTTTCAAGGTGCGCAAAAAATCGGCTCCAGTCAGGACTCGCGTCTCCATCACCGGGTCCACCGCGTCCGGATGCGGTTTCCTACTCCGCATCGGCTTGCCTCGGTTCGGCTCTGTCGGCTCGGCTCGGCTCGGCTCACTCGGAAAACGACAAGAGTGCACGCGAGTCGAGGCGAGGGAAAGGGATGGGCCCTGCTGTACGGGCGTTGGCGCATGCGGACACGCGCGATCGTCTTTGCGGTGCCGTTGAATCTCTTTCCCTCCAAATCTTGGACGGCTAAGATCCGGCGTGGACGGGTTGAGTTACTGAAATAGCATGTCCGCACGGTCCCTCGGCATGCCAAGTCATGGGACTTAGGAGAGGGGACTGGTAGGAACCTTCTACTACCAGCATAGGTCTGTATATGCCTCTGTTTTTTGTTTTTTGTTTTTTGTTTTTTTTTTTGTTTTTTTTTTTTTTTGGACGTGGAAATCTTGACTTGTATCAAATTATTAAAATTATAATAATATACGAACAGTTATTTATAATTATACCAGATATGATTTTTTATTTCCGCCGAGTGAGAGGCAAAGTTAAATTTGTGAAAATCATCAATACTAATAATTAGGTATATATAAGTATACTTTTTTTTTTTTTTTTTTTTTAGGATGTACATCTTACACCCCACTCTATTTTAAAATAGGGTAAATTTCACTAGTCACATTGAGTGACGAGTAGAAATATATCCATCTCAGAATGAAATAAGATGTAAAATGTATATTTCTTTTGGGATGTACATCTAGCATTATCCCTAATAATTTCGGCAGAGCGAGCAGGATAGACTCGAAGTTGTCACCAATTTGGCGAGCCCAAACGAAAACATTTGAAAATTTCTTTCTGTTATTTGCACTATGATTCTCTCTGTTATCATATAGTTTCTATTTTTCACTATTTAATGCAAGTGCCAATTTTTAAATAAAAAAACTATTCATATAATTTTTTGAGTATATAACGTACATTTCATCATAGATTATTTACATGTCGCAATCAGTAATATAATTTTACCCACCATATGAATGAGAATGAGGTGCATATTATATATTTCAAAATAACTGTATGAATAGTATCGTGTATAGTTAAATAGAATAGTAAATTAATATAATTTATAAAATTTAAGATAATAAAATATTATACTTTATAAACCAAATAATAATAAAATACAATATTTTATTATTATAATATATATATTTTATTATTCTATAATTTCTAAATTAAATTATTTTTTATCATATTTGTGTTAAACTATATAAAAAAATTGATCGTACCTTCTGACATGATTTTCAATTTTTAATATTGGTTGTAGACGATGGTTCTTCCTTGTGATTCGTTCTCGTGCGCAATTTATAAAAGATTGAGATGTTTCCTGTCTATTCTCTTATCTCCTGAGATGGAGTCGTCACAGAAAATTCGAATTAGAATTAGACCGAAATTTCCGTTATGTTATATATATATATATATATATATATATATATATATATATATATATATAATTAAGCTCCTATGCTTGTAAATGTACAAAGTTATTTGTGCTTGTGAGTTTTTTACCATTGGATGTAGGAATGCGCGATTAGGATGATGGTGGGCCCCTTGGATTTAGTGGGTGGTTGGTGAAATAGTATGATCTAAGGGGTAGAATTAATCAAAGGATTAGATCTAACGGTAGAAAACTTACAAGCACCAATTACTTGGTGCTTGTACAAGCACAGTAGCCGGACTATATATATATATATATATATATATATAGTAGTGCTTATATAATTTCAAAAGCACAAACCCAAATATGCTTGTGAATTTTTTACCCTTGGATTTGCATTGAGATTTGTGCTATTTACTTTTTCTTTCTCTCTCTTTAGTTGACTTTACAAAATTACAAATCCCAATACAAATCTAATGGTAAAAAATTACAAGTATATTTGAACTTATACTTTTGAGAGTATATAAGCTCTACTCATATAGTCCGGCTACTATGCTATCGATAACACTAAGCATTTGGTGCTATCAAATTTTCTACCCTTAGATCAACACCTTTGATCATTTTCATCCGTTAGATTTTACCATTTCTCCAACCACCCATTAAACCTAAGGTGTCACGCCCCGGGTGTAAACCGGAACCCGGGCTCGCCAACAGATCCGCCATGCACACGGGATTTCCCGCGTACACGAAGCGCTGGTAACCTGCTCAGATATAATATGACAATAACAGAGCATAATACAGAGCTGAAATAGAAGAACCACATAGTACCTCAGACTGGAAATATAATTAAAACTGTAATAAGTACAACAATCTCCCAGTTCACCAAATAGTATAACTAGCTGGCGGAAGCCAGACCCAAAAAAAAGGAGAATCCACAGTCTGGGTGAGGGGTACAGCGTCTATCTACAGCTCTCAGTCTCACCGGAGATCCATCTATTCGGCGATCCCCTTACCTCGATCCGCTGCCGATGGCCTAGCAGCTCCCGCAGATGACTCTGCAAAAATAAAGGGGAAGGAAGAAACAGAAAATAACAATGGGGGTGAGAATTACCAGATAAACCAGTAGCCTCCCCTAGTGGGTAAAAACCTCATCTCTGACGCACCCACTAGGACTACTAGAGGCAAAAAGGAAAAAAGGGGAAGTGGTAAGATACATAAGATGCTGAAACAGGTAAACTACCACTACTATGCTGTCAAAACTGTATGCATGCGTCAGAAATGGTATCTGTCCAAATAAACCCAATCTAGACACCAGTAACAACTGGTACTGCCTGCTCAGCGGAATCTGCACACACGGCTCGAAACCGCGGGATCGGCTCGCACGGCTCGCATCCCAACATAAGTATCAGACCGGCACACACGGCTGGGTCTGGAAAAGCCCACCTCCGGAGTGGCACTCGAGGGGAGCGACCCACACGAGTAAAGCATCTCTGTCATCAGTATCTCAAGTGTCTCTGTAGCACATATCTCGATATAGCAGGACTGGATCATAACTATGATCAAAGTGGGAAACTCCATCCACTACAGAAACCCAATCCCCAGCTGATGCAATGAACCAGACTCAACCCCAATCTGATGCAAGGACAAACATCTGGTCAACCGCCTACTGTCCGCGGTCACCGCAATACCCCACAAATCCATGATCTGGCTACACTATCCCAAATCCCTGCTCATACTTGAGCGACAACATCTGAATGCAAAGGAAAGTGATAAAACATGCCAAGTCCCAATATGATAGTGTAGCACTAAATAGTGGCTAACTGATGTCCAAGAAACATGCAGTTATTTAAAAGCTGTAGAAAAGTGTCAATATTTATTTTAAAGAATAATGATTTACTGGAAAAAGTTATTGTAGCCTTTGTCCCAATCACAGTGTCCCAACATAAGTCATCATATAATCTGTGGGGTTATATCAAACTTTAGGGGAGTTCATCCCAGCGGTTCTCATCAATTGTCCTGTTAGTTTAGTTTGTCCTGTTAGTTTGTCCTGTTAGTAGTCCTGTTAGTAGTCCCAATGGTTCTCATTAATTATCATATTATTTTGTCCCAATTGTTCTCATCAATTAATTTTAGGGGAGTTCTAGTAATCCCAGTGAGCTTGTCAAAAATGAGGTAAGCAACAACCGCCCACCTCGAGCAGCTCACACCACACCCCAGGTAGTCTCCTGGTTGTCCACAGTCCTCAAATCCTGCAAATCAACGCTCCCGGTATAAATACAAATCTCAAAAAGCACAATATTTGCTGTTTTTCAAACAGCACGGAAAAAGATGAGTTTTTCACCTCTATACAGTGCTCAGAAAAATCCAGAAAAATTACGGTTGCGTTCCTCGCGAAGAGTAGATCAAAATCGACTCCTTAAACGCCTCGATCTGATGCTCCTACGCCAAGATAAAAATCGGAGAAGTTGACGCTGTCCAGAAATTTCCACAGCAAAAAGGGGGGTCAAAGAGGCCTTGGGAATCGTGCCAAAAGTACGAAACGGAGCAAAATGATCAACACGGAAATCAAAGCCCTACCTCTTACGGTCGTGCTGCCGCAAAAATCGTCCAAAAATTCCACCTGGTTAGCCCGCAGGGATTTTTCGACGGAACTGCGACGGGAAATGGGCCGAAAAAGAAAACCGTCGCAGTGCGCCGCGTCGCAGATATCTCACTATCTGTAACTCCAGAAATTCTGAGTTTTTAGAGAGAGAGAGAGAGGAAAAATTTTCGTATAGGACACTTTCTCTGATTCTCTCTCTACAGCACGCAAAACGAGGTGGGAATGAGAGGGGGGTGAGGGCTCTTATATAGTGGGCCAAAGGGAATATTCCCACACGGGATCCGGATCCAAACAGGAAACACCGAAATTGGCCAACCAGATTGCGCCACGTGTCCACAAAACAGGAAACAGCCTGTGCAAGCCAATGAAAAATCGCCACGTGCCACGTGGTGCACGTGGCCGGTCCGCGCTCCGGGTTTTCCGGATCCTGTCGGCCAATCGGGTGTGCCACGTGTCACAGTCCCCGTGGCTTCTAGAAGCCGGCCAACCAATCACAGCTGCCACGTGGCAAAGGAAAAGTTCGGTGCTCCCGGTGCACGCCATGCCTGTGGACCGCGCACCAGGGCCCCCTGCCCGCGCCTGCCCGCGCTGCCCGCGCCTGCCCGCGCCGCGCCGCCTCCGCATTCCGCCGCTGTGCCGCCGCCGTGCGCCGCCGCCCGCCGCCGCTCGCCGGTCGCCGACGGCGGCCGGAACAGTAATTCCGGCCGGGGGTTACTGTTCCGGTGAACAGTCCAAGTGCCGAAAAATAAAGCAAATATACCATTTCGATCGTTTTCGCGCGCTGAGTCCGAATCCGACGTCCGTTTTGCCAAATTCTCATCCGAAATTTTGCCGAAAGCTCCCGGAAAATCCCATTTGCTCCGATTTTCGCGCAGAGTCTATATTAAATGTCCAATTTCGATTCTACAAGCTCTGTTTCACCGAATAAGCTCCATAGTCACTGTTTAATGTTGCACAGTTCCTGCGGGAGTCCGGATCATCACATCCTCCCCACTAAAAAGAGTTTTGTCCTCGAAACGAAACTAAACAATAATCCTCAGTCCGAGTCTCGAATAAGTAGGGGTGAGCATTCCTCATCTCCGACTCGAGCTCCCATGTAGCCTCGCGCTCGTCATGATTGCCCCATTGGATTTTCACATAGGGAATGGCCCGATTGCGCAATTCTCTCACCTCTCGATCCAGAATTCGCAGTGGGCGCTCCTCATACCTCAAATCCTCGCTGATCTCAAGCGGTGTGAAGTCGATGACGTGCGATGGGTCGAAGACATACTTCCTTAGAGTAGAGACATGAAATACATCATGGACACCAGCAAGCCTCGGAGGAAGTGCAAGTCGGTAGGCAACTGGCCCGATACGCTCTAATATCTCAAAGGGTCCAATGTATCGGGGGCTAAGCTTCCCACGAATGCCGAACCTCCTGATTCCTTTGGACGGCGAGACCTTCAGGAATACATGATCTCCAACTTGAAATTCTAAGTCTCGTCGCCGAACATCGGCATAGCTCCTTTGTCGGCTTTGGGCGGTCTGAAGATGCTTCCGAATCACTCGGACCTTCTCTTCTGCCTCTAACAACACATCTGGTCCCAAGGTCCGCCTCTCGCCCACGTCACTCCAATAAAGTGGTGATCGACACTTGCGTCCATACAACGCTTCAAACGGAGCCATCTGAATGCTCGCTTGAAAGCTATTGTTGTACGCGAACTCTGCCAAGGATAAGTGTCGAATCCACCCTCCGCTGAAATCCAAGATGCAAACCCTAAGCATGTCCTCCAGGATTTGTATCGTCCGCTCGGACTGCCCATCTGTCTGCGGATGAAAAGCTGTACTGAACCTGAGTTCAGTCCCCAAGGCTGTTTGCAATCTCTTCTAGAAATGCGAAACAAACCTCGGGTCTCTATCTGAAACAATGGAGGCGGGTACTCCATGTAATCTCACTATCTCATCTAGATATAACTGGGCTAGTCGCTCAAGTGGCCACGTAGTCTGCATGGGTAAGAAATGCGCCGACTTGGTAAGTCGATCTACAACTACCCAGATAGCGTCTGCTCCTCCCTGCGCCCTTGGCAATCCGACCACAAATCCATCGTAATGTGGTCCCATTTCCACTGGGAATTGGGAGACTTTGTAACTTGCCAGCTGGCACTCGATGCTCAGCTTTCACCTGCTGACAAGTTAAACACTGAGCCACAAATCTCCCGATATCCCTCTTCATGCCATTCCACCAGAAGTGTGCCTTGAGGTCCTTATACATCTTAGTCCCACCAGGATGTAGGGTGTAAGGTGTATAATGGGCCTCTCGCAGAATCTGCTCTCTGATCTCCGCATCTGCTGGCACACAAGCTCGGGTCCTGTACCTCAGTACTCCCGAGGCGTCCACCATAAAGTCCCCAGACTGAGTACTCGAAATTTGATCTCTAATCCTGGTCAAGTGGGGGTCTTCACTCTGTTTCTCCCTGATCCTGTCCAGCAGAGTGGGCTGCAAGACTAAAGATGTCAGTCTAGCAGTGACCCCAGGGGACACAACCTCTACTTCGAGCCGTCTCATCTCTTCTAATAGCGGTGCCTGGTCTGTGATCAACATAGACAAACTTTGCACCGCCCTCCTACTCAAGGCGTCAGCGACTACATTAGCCTTACCTGGGTGGTAGAGAATATCTACATCATAATCCTTTAATAGCTCTAACCACCTACGTTGCCTCAAATTTAGCTCCTTCTGCGTGAACAGATACTTTAGGCTCTTGTGGTCGGTGTAGATTTCACAGTGCTCTCCATACAGATAATGACGCCAAAGCTTAGTGCAAACACTACAGCAGCAAGCTCTAAGTCATGGGTAGGGTAATTCTTCTCATAATCCTGAGTTGCCTTGATGCGTAAGCAATTACCCTCCCTTCCTGCATCAGCACACAACCAAGTCCGCTGTGTGATGCATCGCTGTAGATCACATATCCTTTCCCCATAACAGGAAGGGAAAGGATAGGAGCGGTCATCAGTCTATTCTTCAGCTCCTCAAAACTCCTTTGACAGTCCTCACTCCAGATAAACTTTACTCCCTTACGCGTCAAGCGAGTGAGGGGTGTGGAGAGCTTCGCAAAGCCTTCCACAACCGACGGTAATACCCAGCTAAACCCATAAAGCTACGTACCTCAGAAACCGTCGTCGGTCGGGCCAATCACGGACTGCCTCAATCTTTGCTGGGTCCACTGCCACTCCTGCGGCAGAAATCACATGGCCCAAGAAGACTACCTCCCGAAGCCAAACTCGCACTTCGCCAGCTTGGCATACAACTTCTTCTCTCGCAGAAGTTGCAGCACGATCCTTAAGTGCTCCTTATGCTCAATATCACTTCGGGAGTAAATCAAGATATCATCAATGAACACTACTACAAATCGATCCAAGTATGGTCGGAAGATCCGGTTCATTAAATCCATGAATGCGGCAGGGGCATTAGTTAGCCCAAAAGGCATAACTGTAAATTCATAATGCCCGTACCGTGATCTAAATGCCGTTTTCGAATATCCTCGGCCTTCACCTTCAACTGGTGGTAACCGGACTGCAGATCTATCTTAGAGAAGACACAAGACCCTGCAGCTGATCAAAAAGATCATCGATGCGCGGCAAAGGGTACTTGTTCTTGATGGTCACTTTATGAATTCCCTAAGTCCACACATAGTCGAAGTGACCCATCTTTCTTCTTCACGAATAGCACCGGCGCTCCCCAAGGCGACACACTCGGCCTAATAAAACCCTTATCCATCAAATCCTGAAGTTGCGCTTTAAGCTCTCGCAGCTCAGCCGGTGCCATCCGGTAAGGAGCCTTTGAGATTGGCGCAGTTCCTGGAACTACGTCAATCACGAACTCAATTTCCCTATCTGGCGGCATGCTAGTCAGCTCAGGTGGGAAAACATCCGGGAACTCGCGGGCAATAGGGATGTCCCCGAGTTCCGGCGCCGCCGTAGGCCCCTCAACAACACTAGCCAAAAAGGCTACACATCCACGATGGATCATCTGCCTCGCTCGGGAAGTCGAAACCATAGAGGCAAAGAAAGCACTCTGACATCCCCGGTATACCAACATTTCCTGGTCTGGCTCTCTAAAAGTGACGGTCCTTGCGGCACAATCAATAGTCGCAAAATACCGAGCCAGCCAGTCCATCCCGAGGACCACATCGAAGTCCTTCAGCTGTCTCAAGACCAACAGGTCTGCTGGCATAATCCAGGACTCGATTTGCATCGGACAGGACCAACAACACTCCTCCACGTGCAAGGTGTGATCGGGAATCTGAACCTTTAGTGCACGTGGCAAAAGTCCTACCTCTAGCCCATGTAATGATGCAAATGATCTACTAATGAAAGAATGCGATGCTCCAGTATCAAATAAAGTACGAGTCCTAATGCCAGAAAGTAGAGTGATACCTGCCACCACATGGTCTGCTGCCGAAGAGCCCTCTACTTGCGCAGCATACACTCGCCCACTCTGAGCTGGAGGGCGATAATCCATGGGATGGGAAGAAGATGGCCTGCTCGCTGGAGTGTAGGGCCGCTGAGCCGTCGACCGCTGCTGCGATGAAGATGGAGCTGATGCTGAAGAAGGGGTGGTGGGGGCCGAAAAGGGGCACGAAGCTTGAATGTGCCCAGGCTGTCCACATCTATAGCAGCGACCCCACCGCTGGTCGCAGGTGTTAGAAAAATGCTGACCTCCACAGAAAATACAATTGCCGGGTGCCCGTGGTTGTCGTGATTGCTGTTGAGACTGCCGCTGTCGCTGAGGCTGCCGCTGTGATGACCCGGATCTCCGCAGAGCTGCTACAGTGCTTTGGGGTGGCTGTTGGAGGCCTACATGGTGTGTTGGAGGTGTTTGGGGCATAATTGGGCACAAGAGTTGGACTTCGGGCCCAAATGGATCATGCGAGTGATCAGAGGACCCCGTGGAGGGTTTAGGTGGTTTCGCGCGAATCGGATATTAAATTTGGGCTCCGCGCGAAAGTCGGGCTAAGAATACACTTCCGGGTGCCTTCGGCAATTTTTAGAGTTGGAATTTGGCGAAACGGACGTCAAATTCGGATTCAGCGCGCGAAAAACGGTCAAAATGGACTACCCACTTGATGTTTTTGAGCTAGGGTTACTGTTCACCGCCGGAACAGTGATTCCGGCGATCGCCGGCGGCAGCGGCGGCGGCGGGCAGCGGCGGAGAGCGCGGCGGCGGGGCCTCGGGCAGGCGGTAGCGCGGCGGCGGGCAGCGCGCAGCGCGCGGGCAGGGGCGCGGGCAGGCGCGCGGTCCACGCGCCGGCGTGCACCAGAGCGGGGTGCCACGTGGCGGGTTCCTATTGCATGGTTCACAGGTCGCGGTCCACGGAGCATTGCGGGGTGTACGGTGGACCGGAGGTGGACACGTGGCATCTTTCTATTGGTTCGGTTCATGTAGTCGGGTGCACCGGGTGCAGCGAGTGAAAGGGTTGACACGTGGCGCGCGGGGATTGGGCGCGCCACTGTGCGCGGCAGGCGCGGCGGTGCGCGGTGTACGGTGCACCGGAGTGGGACACGTGGCAGATGTTTAGTGGTTCGGTGTTTGGGATTTCTGTGCACCAGGTTCAGCGGGTATTTGGCTGGACACGTGGCGCGGGGGGATTGGGCGCGTCACTGTGCGCGTACGGGCGGCAGGCGGCAGGCCGGCGTGCAGGCGGCGGGCGGCGTGGCAGCGGGCCGGCGGGCGTGGCGGCCACGGCGCCGACGTGGCGCACGCGTGCGCCACGTGGCGGCCGCCTATTGGCCAGCGCCAATGGCTCCGTTGACCAGAGGAGCGCCACGCGGCGCGAGGAGGTTGGACGGATCCGCTGTTTCGTGTTTGGAGACACGTGTCGCGCATTGGGCGGGTCGGACGCCCAGCGGTCCGCCGGATCCGCTGTGCGGGAGCGGATCGTGGGCCGGGCCGTGGGCCGGCTACTGTGTGGGCCACGTGGCGGGCCGTGGTGGTTTCGGGCCTGCACAGTAACGGGCCGGGCCCGTTACTGTAGCAGCCCGAAATTTTCGGGCGCCCGAAACCCGGGACCCATTGGTCATTTTCGGATTTGTTTTTTGGGCCTATAAATACCCCCTCCTCTCCCTCTTTCTCACCTTTTCCGAGCTTTAGAGAGGGAATGAGAGGGAGAGATCTTTATGAAAGTTGTTCCCCTTGGTGCCCTTGATCTCCTGGTGGATTCTCAGAATGTCTGGAAGCTCGGCAACGGCGATAACATTTTTACAGTTCGCCTCGGTTTTCCCCCCATTTCGGCCCATTACCGTCGCAGATTATTCAAAAATTCACTGTGAGCAAACCAGGAGGAGTTTTTGGACGATTTCTTCGACAGCGTGTTCCTAAGAGGTAAGGCTTCGATTTTCGTGTTGATCGCTTCGCTCCGTTTCGCACTTTTGGCACGTTTCCCGAGGCATCTTTGACCCCCATTTCTCTGTGGTGGATTTTGGACAGCACCAACTTGCCGATTTTATATCTCAGCCTAGGAACATCGGATCGAGGCGATTCAGGAGTCGATTTTGATCTACTCGTCGCGAGGAACACAGTGGTGATTTTTCTGGGATTTTAGGAAATTGTTTCGAAGGTGAAAATTACTGTTTTCTCAGTGTACAGTGTGCAGTTTTTCTTCACAGTTTGATGTTTGGATTACCACCTTGCCGAATTTATAACTTGACTTACCGAACTCGGATTTGGGCGTGCAAGGTACCGTTTCGAAGCTATCGATGCGAGGATCGCTGTGATATTTTTCTGGATTTTTCTGGGCACTTTCTGCAGGTGATAATTTAACAGTTTCGGGACTGTTGTTGTATGGATTAATTAAAGCATATTTGGGAGCCTAAGTGTGTTTAGTGGACTTTGTGTTGTGCCAGGAGTGTTTCGGGTGTACTGTTCTTGTTGGAGCGCAGGATTGGAGTTTTTGGTATTTTCAGCTGTACGGACCCGGACAGTTAGCGCTTCAGGTGGGTGGTTGTTGCATGCCTCTACACCTGACTTACTCACTAAGTTTATTAGAAAACCCACTTTTGAGCATATTGATTGATTATTATGCATGATTGCCTGATATAAATGTGAGCCTATCATCTGAGATTAATTTTGTGAATATAGCATGTTGGGGATATTATGGGATAATATTTCTGTTGGAACATGATCATTGGAATAATTTAATAGTGATGATTAACATGCCACATTAGCACCTAGATTTTATGAAAGTGGATTAAATGGATTAATTGTGGGGACATAATGACATATCTATGTGCGGGTGCCACTTTGGGATTTATTATGGATCAGGGATTATACATGTGTAGTTGACTGATGATTTTAGCCTGATGGTTATATTTATGTGGATATTATTAATTGTTACACATGTAGAACTGTTATTTGACATTCTCTCTCTTTTACATTGCATGAGGACTTTTGCATGCTTATTTGGACATCTAGATAGGCCACTATTTTATTGCTACACTATCATATTGGGATTTGACTTAGGAGAAACCATGATTGCTTTCTTTCTCCTTTTTATTTAGACTTTTGAGTCATGTTGCTCGGGTTCGAGCAGAGGTTTGGGATAGTGTAGCCGGGACCAGAGATAGGGTGTACTTGATGTTGGATTATGGGTTATTGCGGCAACCGCGGACAGTAGGCGGTTGACCGGATCTTGATTATTTCACCCAATTGTGGGTTGGGGGTTATTGCGGTGACCGCGGACTTTGGGCGGTTGACCGGATGTTTACTATTGCATCAGATTGGGTATTAGATTTCTCTAGTGGATGGTATTTCCCACTTTTGAGTATTATTGTATCAGATCGGGGTTTCATTAGTGGACGGAGTTTCCCACTTTGATCATAGTCATGATCCAGTCCTGCTATTGTGAGATATTGGTTACAGAGATGCTTGATACAGTGATACTTTACTCGTGTGGGTCGCTCCCCTCGAGTGCCACTCCGGAGTAGGCTTTAGACCGTGTTGGGTTCCGGTCAGACCGTTTGGGTTCCGTTCATTGGACAGTGGAGATACTGAGTTCTTGAGCTCGACAGCAGAGCAGGCAGTACCAGTTTTACTGGTGGCACTAGATTGGGTCTATTTAGCCAGATGTTGTTTCCTGATGCATTCATACCGTCATTTCCTTCGGTATTGCATTTAGAGGCATACTTGTTGTGGTTTCCCCTTTTATTCAGTAGTTCTGTTTACAGCTTTACCCCCTGCCCTTTTCTTGCCTCTAGTAGACTTAGTGGGTACGCCGGAGCTTGAGGCTTTACCCACAGGGGGAGGCTACTGGTTTACTAGTGGTTCTCACCCCCACTGTTGTTTCCTCTTCTTTTCTCCCCCCTGTTTTGCAGAGTCCTCATTGGAGTTGCTGATCTTCGGTCGTTGTTCGGGGCGAGGGAGTCACGAGCTAGATCGTTACCACCCGAGGAGTGTAGCTGTATCCCCTGGTTGGAGATTCCTCGTAGCTGTTGGCTGGTTTTACTGTTTATCTGGAGGAGAGAGATCTTTTGTATTTGGAGAGACTGATGTACTATAGTTTTAGTTTATCTCCTTTTATAGTTGAGAGATGCTGTACTGAGGACATTGTATGATGATTATCTATTTGAGGAAATGGATATTGTACTTTATTTCATGTTGTACAGTGATTGGATTTTATTTTTACAGCATTTTATTTCAGCTCTGATATTTGTGTAGCTATAGTACTATCTTTTGCAGGTTAGACGCGG
>CM054934.1:24859309-25029538 GCA_029168755.2 Tillandsia fasciculata | reverse complement strand
TGTAGTGTCCCAGTTTTTCCCCTGTGTTTTTCCCCTGTTCGGGGTGTGGAACACCTAGTGTTGGTGTGTTGGGCCCCAACATGTCAAAGGGATGTGTTGTTTGGACTTAGAGTGGATTTGGAAGCAAGCCTGACCTTCGGCTGACTTTGCCGAATTTTAGGAGTGGAATCAGGCTAAACGGAGGCCGTATTTGGATTCAGCGCGGAAAAACGCTTGAAAACGGCTATTTACTTATTTAATTTGGAGTCCGGATGCCCAAAAACGGACCCCCGGAAGTTTTCTGCGCAAAATGGTGCATGGGGGGATCTGTGGACCGGCCGGGACACGTGGCGCCCTCTTATTGGGCCGGCGCACGGCTCTCGGTCCACGGAACGGGCCGCCGGTGCACGGTGCACCGGCGGGCCACGTGGCAGGCGCCGGTTGGTCCGGTCCAGGGCGCGCGGCGCACGGGGGGGTGCGCGGGCAGCGCGGGCAGGCCGGGCAGGCGCGGGGTGGGGCGCGGTGCACGGTGCACCGGGGCGCGCCACGTGGCGGCCCCGGGTTGGGGGCGCACGTGCGCGCGGTGCACCCGCAGGCGCGCGCCTGCGGCCGTACGCGCACGCGCCGCAGGCGCAGGCGCGCGCAGGCCGCCGGCGGCCGTGTCGGGCGGGAAAGCGGGGCCACGTGGCGCCCCGCCATTGGCGGGCGCCACCCACCCCGCCGCCCCGCAGGGGGACGCGTGGCGCGTCCCCGCTGGGCCCGCACGGCTGCCGCCTGTTTGGCGGACGCGTGGCGGGCCCTGGGCCGGGTTGGACGGGAGGTCGGACGGGCGGGGATCCCGTGTGCGGCCCGGGTTGGGCTGGGCCGCACTGTAGCCGCCCGAATCTTGTGGGCCGGGCTGCACTGTAGCAGCCCGAAAGTTCCCCTGCGCCCGAAAGTGGGGACACAGGGGTCATTTTCCCAAATGTTGTTTGGGCCTATAAATAGGCCTCCTCCCCTCTCTCTTGGGCTTTTTCCGAGAGAAAGAGAGAGAACCAGGGAGAGGTTTTGAAGAGAAGTTTTTCCTCTCACATTTTTCTACCTCGTGGTGCGTTCCCAGATTTTTGGGAAGATCGACAGCGGCGTTCCGGATTTTACAGTGTGCCTCGGTTTTCCCCCATTTCGGCCCGTTATCGTCGCATTTCAGTCCGAGGAGTCCCCTGCGCAGTACAGAAGTCCGATTTCGACGATTTCTTCGCCAGTGTGTTCCTAAGAGGTAGGGCTTCGTTTTCCGTGTTGATGGTTTCTCTGATTCCGATTCCTTGGCACGATTCCCGAGGTGATTTGACCCCCTATTTTGCTGTTTGGATTTTTGGACAGCGGCGACTTCGACGAATTGTTTCTCAGCGTAGGAATATCGGATCGAGGCGATTCAAGAGTCGATTTTGGGCTATTTTTCGCAAGGAACGCAACCGTGATTTTTCTGTGATTTTAGGAGCTCGGGACAGAGGTGAAAATTCCTCGTTTTGCGTGCTGATTTTTAAAACAGCAAATGTGTGTTTGGAAATTGTTATATTTACACCTTGTACACTTGTGTGATACTGTAGGACATTGTTACAGCTGACGGTGTGTTTAGAGGACAGCGGGTATTTTCTGGGTACATTGTACACGCTTTTCGAGGTGGGTGGTTGCGTTTCCCTCTTTGTTGACCTGCACACTAGGAATAAAAGAGTTTCCCAACTATGCATGTGATAGATAAATTGTGGTATATAAACCTATTGTATTTGGCCCCTGAATTAATTTAGTAGCTTCTATGTGATATATCTGGGACAAGAAAATTGGACAGTTGCTATATCGTGAACCGCATGCAAATTGGTAACCCAACAATATTTTTAAAATAGTTCTAAAATTATTCTTCACATGAAACTTAGTTCCTTTCTAAATGTTTTTAAAAGAGAACACTTGCATGCTCATTGGACATCTAGTTAGGCCACTATCTTACTGCAGCACTATATTATGGGACTTGACTTAGGAGAAAACATGTGTTATTGTTATTCTTCTCTATCGTTGCATGTTGCTCGAGTCTGATCGGGATTTTGAGATAGTGGTGTCTGGACCTTGAGTTTGGGACAGTTGGGATTGTCTGAGGGGATTGTGGGGCATAGTGGCAACCGCGGATGATAGGCGGTTGACCAGATGTTTTGTTTATCAGATTGGGGTCTATGGGTTCAGCGGTAACCGCGGATTTTGGGCGGTTGACCGGGTGTTATTATCACATCAGATTGGGGATCGGGGTTGCATTAGTGGATGGAGTATTCCCACTTTGATCATGGTCATGATCCAGTCCTGCTATTGTGAGACATTGGTTACAGAGATACTTTACTCGTGTGGGTCGCTCCCCTCGAGTGCCACTCCGGAGTAGGCTTTTAGACCGTGATGGGTGCCGGTCAGTTGGTGAGTTGTGAGTGATGACAGAGCAGGCAGTGCCAGTATTTCCTGGCCCTCTGATTGGGTTTTCTTTGGGCAGTCAGCTTTATAGTTGCATCTATACAGTCATCTTTTGGCACTGCATTTAGAGGCATAGTAGTGGTAGTTTCTTTTCAGCAGTCTTTATTGCATACCACTGTTCTTTCCTTTTTGCCTCTTTATTCCTAGTGGGTGCGTCAGCATCAGAGGTTTTTACCCACTAGGGGAGGCTACTGGTTTATCTAGTAGTTCTCACCCCCATTGTTGTTTCTTGTTCTTTTTCCCCCTTTGTTTTGCAGAGTCGACTGTGGGAGCTGCTGGGCCTTCAGCGGCAGATCGAGGTAAGAGGATCGCCGACTAGCTAGATCGTCTACCCCGAGCGAGAGTTTAGCTAGACTATTACTGTACTCCCCTTTTGTATCTCAGACTATAGTAGTTTACTTTTGGGTCTGGCTGTGGCCAGCTGGTTGTATTATTTATGGTGAGCTGGGAGTATATTGTACTTTTATTTCAGTTTACAGTTTATTTCAGTCTGAGATTACTGTTAGTTCTATTAGTTCAGCTCTGTTTATGCTCTTCTATTGTATATTATCTATCTGAGCAGGTTACCAGCGCTTCGTGTACATGGAAAATTCTGTGTACACGGCGGATCTGTTGGCGGGCCCGGGTTCTGGTTACCCCGGGGCGTGACAGATTAAGTTGGTATCAGAGCTTAGGGATAGGTCAGTTGGGACTTAGGAAACCCTAGGCTTTTGGCAGACCCTAGGATGATAGGGCGCGAGAGGCGTGACACTTCGCGAAAGTCGTCGATTTATTTATTGGACTCTTCCAGTGAGTGAGGAGGGATCGACATACCCAATTTCTGGTGGACCGTTATGTTGGCTGCAGACAACATAAAGTCGCAGAAATTGGGGGATGTCTTTGACTTTCGCTAGATTGGGTCGTGTGGGGTTATGTTACTGATTCGTGTTTTCTTGTGGCAGGATGCCTCCCCGACGTCGGATCCCTGCTCTGGGTGCCCCTACACCCCCTGTTGAGCCGGAGCAGACGGGATCCACTGAGATTGGTGAGCTGCGGGCCATGATGGCCCAATTGGCGGAGAGCCATCGTCAGCAGCAGCAGAGGATTGATCAGCTGCTCGCGCAGAGAGAGACACCACCCCCAGCTGTTCCTGAGGCCTTTGTGCCTCCTGTTGCACCTTTTGTGCCGTCAGCGCCATCTTCGAGTAGCGGGGCTCCTGGAGCTATTCAGCCTTTGACTGCGGAGGAGGAGCAGGATTTTGCTGACAAACTCTCCCAGTTTGTTAAGCGGGGACCACCTAGATTCTCAGGGCGGGATGCTCCGCCCTCGGCTGTTGGGAGATGGCTTTCTGCGATGGAGAAGCTTTTTCGGGACTTCTTCATCGACCCGAAGTATCGAGTGCACATGGCGGTGCACTGTTTGGACGGGGATGCAGATTTTTGGTGGCAGCGGGTAGAGCCACCGGAGTTCCGGATTTCTCGGCAGCTGCCCTGGGAGGAGTTCCGGCGGTTGGTGCTGGACACCTATTTTTCGACCAGTGTGAAGAAGAAGTTGGAGGACGACTTGAAGAACCTGCAGCAGGGCGAGCGATCGGCCCATGCCTATTTCCAGGAGTTCATGGAGTTGTTGAACTGCGTGCCCTTCGTCGCTCGTGACGGGCCGCACCAGGTTGAGATGTTCGAGGGAGGCCTTCGTCCAGAGATTTACACCCTGGTGCATGCTCAGAGATTTCAGACTCTGGATGCAGCCGCAGAGCATGCACAGTGGGTGGAGAGAGGTGATCAGGTGGTGGCCAGACAGCGGGCCGCGGTCGCTCAGAGCTCCGACAGAAAGCGACCAGCCCAGGATGAGGGGGGACAGGCCAGTACTTGGAGGCCGCCCCGACCGCCACCGCCTCAGTTTCCGGGCCGTGGGCGTTCGGAGCGGCGAGGGCCTGGTGGATCCCAGAGGCCCCAGCAGCAGCAGCAGCAGCAGAAATCGCAGTCGTCGCAGCGCGGATCTCAGCGGCAGCCACAGCGACAGAGACAGTCTCAGCAGCAGCAGTCCCGACAGTCACGGGCTCCCAGCAGTTGTATTTTCTGTGGAGGTCCGCACTTCCCCGGCACCTGCGACCAGCGGTGGGGTCGTTGCTACGGATGTGGACAGCCAGGGCACATTCGAGCTGCGTGCCCCTTTTCGACCTCAGCCGCCCCTTCTTCAGCATCTGCCCCAGCATCATCGCAGCAGCGGTCGACGGCCAGCGGCCTTATGCTCCAGCGAGCAGGCCATCTTCTTCCCATTCCACAGACTATCGCCCTCCAGCTCAGAGTGGGCGAGTGTATGCTGCACAGGTAGAGGATTCTTCAGCAGCGGACCATGTGGTAGCAGGTATCACCTTACTTTCTGGCATTAGGACTCGTACTTTATTCGATACTGGAGCATCGCATTCTTTCATTAGTAGATCTTTTGCATCATTACATGGGTTAGAGGTAGGACCTTTGCCACGTGCACGAGAGGTTCAGATTCCCGATCACACTTTGCACGTGGAGGAGTGTTGTTGGTCCTGCCCGATGCAGATCGAGTCCTGGATTATGCCAGCAGACCTGTTGGTCTTGAGACAGCTGCGGGATTTTGATGTGGTTCTCGGGATGGACTGGCTGGCTCGGTATTTTGCGACTATTGACTGTGCCGAGAGGACTGTCACTTTTAGAGAGCCAGGCCAGGAGGTGTGGTGTACCGGGGATGTCAGAGTGCTTTCTTTGCCTCTATGGTTTCGACTTCCCGAGCGAGGCGGATGATTCACCGAGGATGTGTAGCCTTTTTGGCTAGTGTTGTTGAGGGGCCTACGGCGGCACCGGGACTCGGGGATATTCCTATCGTCCGCGAGTTCCCGGATGTGTTTCCACCTGAGCTGACTAGTATGCCGCCCGACAGAGAGATCGAGTTTGTGATTGACGTAGTTCCAGGAACTGCGCCAATCTCTAAGGCTCCTTATCGGATGGCACCGGCTGAGCTGAGAGAGCTTAAAGCACAGTTGCAAGATTTGATGGATAAGGGTTTATTAGACCCAGTGTGTCGCCCTGGGGAGCGCCGGTGCTATTCGTGAAAAAGAAAGATGGGTCACTTAGACTGTGTGTGGACTATAGGGAGCTGAATAAAGTGACCATCAAGAACAAGTACCCTCTGCCGCGCATCGACGATCTCTTTGATCAGCTGCAAGGGTCTTGTGTCTTTTCCAAGATTGATCTACAGTCTGGTTACCACCAATTGAAGGTGAAGGCCGAGGATATTCCTAAGACTGCTTTCAGATCACGGTACGGGCATTATGAGTTTACAGTTATGCCATTTGGATTGACTAATGCCCCTGCCGCCTTTATGGACTTGATGAACAGGATATTTCGGCCATTTCTGGATCGCTTTGTGGTGGTGTTCATTGATGATATCCTGGTTTACTCCCGAAGCGAGGCCGAGCATAGTGAGCACTTGAGGACTGTGCTACAACTTCTGCGGGAGAAGAAGTTGTACGCCAAGCTGCAAAGTGTGAGTTTTGGCTTCGGGAGGTAGCTTTCTTGGGCCATGTGATTTCCGCCGCCGGTGTAGCTGTAGACCCGGCGAAGATTGAGGCAGTTCGTGATTGGCCCCGACCGACGACTGTATCAGAGGTGCGCAGCTTCATGGGATTAGCTGGTTATTATCGTCGGTTTGTGGAAGGCTTTGCGAAGCTTTCCACACCCCTCACTCGGTTGACGCGTAAAGGGGTTAAGTTTATCTGGAGTGAGGACTGCCAGAAGAGCTTCGAGGAGCTGAAGGACAGACTGATGACTGCTCCTATCCTTTCCCTCCCTGTTATGGGGAAAGGATATGTGATCTACAGTGACGCATCGCACAGTGGACTCGGTTGCGTGTTGATGCAGGATGGGAGGGTAATTGCTTATGCATCGAGACAGCTCAAGGATTACGAGAAGAATTACCCTACCCACGACTTAGAGCTCGCTGCCGTGGTGTTTGCACTGAAGCTTTGGCGCCATTACCTGTACGGGGAGCATTGTGAGATCTACACCGACCACAAGAGCTTAAAGTATCTGTTCACCCAGAAGGAGCTGAACTTGAGGCAGCGCAGGTGGTTAGAGCTACTAAAGGATTATGATGTGGACATCCTTTACCACCCAGGCAAGGCTAACGTGGTCGCTGATGCATTGAGCCGAAGAGCAGTACAGAGTTTGTCTATGTTGATCACAGACCAGGCGCCCCTATTGGAGGAGATGAGACGGCTCGAGATAGAGGTTGTGTCCCCTGGGGTCTCTGCTAGACTGACGTCATTAGTCGTGCAGCCCACTCTGCTGGACAGGATCAGGGAAAAACAGAGTGAGGACCCCCACTTGACCAGGATTCGAGATCAGCTTCCGAGTGATCAGTCAGGGGACTTTACAGTGGATGCTGCGGGAGTACTGAGGTACAGGGACCGAGCATGTGTGCCAGTGGATGCTGAGATCAGAGAGCAGATATTGAAGAGAGGCCCATTATACACCTTATACCCTTCATCCTGGGGGGACTAAGATGTATAAGGACCTCAAGGCACATTTTGGTGGAATGGCATGAAGAGGGATGTCGGGAGATTTGTGGCCCAGTGTTTGACTTGTCAGCAGGTAAAAGCTGAGCATCGGGTGCCAGCTGGCAAGTTACAAAGTCTCCCAATCCCTGAGTGGAAATGGGACCACATTACGATGGATTTCGTGGTCGGATTGCCGAGGGCACAGGGCGGAGCAGATGCTATCTGGGTAGTTGTGGATCGACTTACCAAGTCAGCGCACTTTTGCCTATGCAGACTACTTGGCCACTCGATCGACTAGCCCAGCTATACCTTGATGAGATTGTGAGATTGCATGGAGTACCCGCCTCCATTGTGTCAGATAGAGATCCGAGGTTTGCCTCACGATTTTGGGGGAGTTTGCAGACCGCGATGGGGACTCGACTCAGATTCAGTACAGCTTTTCATCCCCAGACTGATGGGCAGTCAGAGCGGACTATACAGATCTTGGAGGACATGCTGAGGGCTTGCGTCTTGGATTTTGGCGGAGGTTGGATTCGGCACTTATCCTTGGTTGAGTTTGCGTACAACAACAGCTTTCAAGCGAGCATACAGATGGCTCCGTTTGAAGCGTTGTATGGACGCAAGTGCCGATCACCACTTTATTGGAGTGACGTAGGCGAGAGACGGACCTTGGGGCCAGATATACTGCTAGAGGCAGAGGAGAAGGTCCGGGTGATTCGACAGCATCTTCAGACCGCTCAGAGCCGACAGAGGAGCTATGCTGATGTTCGACGCCGAGACTTAGAGTTTCAGGTTGGAGATCATGTATTTTTGAAAGTCTCGCCGTCCAAGGGGATCAGGAGGTTCGGCATTCGCGGGAAACTCAGCCCCCGATACATTGGACCATTCGAGGTGTTGGAGCATATGGGGCCTGTTGCTTATCGACTTGCACTTCCTCCGAGACTGGCTGGTGTCCACGATGTTTTTCATGTTTCCACACTGAGGAGGTACGTCTTCGACCCGTCGCACGTCATCGACTTTGCACCCCTCGAGATCAGCGAGGATTTGAGATATGAGGAGCGCCCAGTTCGGATTCTTGATCGGAAGGTGAAAGAATTGCGCAATCGTACCATCCCATATGTGAAGATCCTTTGGAGCAATCATGATGAGCGCGAGGCGACGTGGGAGCCTGAGTCAGAGATGATGGACGCCTACCCCTACTTGTTCGAGGCTCTGGATTGAGGTATGATTTTAGTTTCGAGGACGAAACTTTTATTAGTGGGGGAGGATGTAGTGTCCAGTTTTTCCCCTGTGTTTTTCCCCTGTTCGGGGTGTGGAACACCTAGTGTTGGTGTGTTGGGCCCCAACATGTCAAAGGGATGTGTTGTTTGGACTTAGAGTGGATTTGGAAGGAAGCCTGACCTTCGGCTGACTTTGCCGAATTTTTGGAGTGGAATCAGGCTAAACGGAGGCCGTAGTTGGATTCAGCGCGGAAAAAACGCTTGAAAACGGCTATTTACTTATTTAATTGGAGTCCGGATGCCCAAAAACGGACCCCCGGAAGTTTTCTGCGCAAAATGGTGCATGGGGGATCTGTGGACCGGCCGGGACACGTGGCGCCCTGTATTGGGCCGGCGCACGGCTCTCGGTCCACGGAACGGGCCGCCGGTGCACGGTGCACCGGCGGGCCACGTGGCAGGCGCCGGTTGGTCGGTCCAGGCGCGCGGCGCACGGGGGGGTGCGCGGGCAGCGCGGGCAGGCCGGGCAGGCGCGGGGTGGGGCGCGGTGCACGGTGCACCGGGGCGCGCCACGTGGCGGCCCCGGGTTGGCGGGTGCACGTGCGCGCCGCAGGCGCGCGCCTGCGGCCGTACGCGCAGCGCCGCAGGCGCGCAGGCGGCGCGCAGGGCCGCCGGCGGCCGTGTCGGGCGGGAAAGCGGGGGCCACGTGGCGCCCCGCCATTGGCGGCGCCACCCACCCCGCCGCCCCGCAGGGGGACGCGTGGCGCGTCCCCGCTGGGCCCGCACGGCTGCCGCCTGTTTGGCGGACGCGTGGCGGGCCCTGGGCCGGGTTGGACGGGACGGTCGGACGGGCGGGGATCCCGTGTGCGGCCCGGGTTGGGCTGGGCCGCACTGTAGCCGCCCGAATCTTGTTGGGCCGGGCTGCACTGTAGCAGCCCGAAAGTCCCCTGCGCCCGAAAGTGGGGACACAGGGGTCATTTCCCAAATGTTTGTTTGGGCCTATAAATAGGCCTTCCTCCCCTCTCTCTTGGGCTTTTTCCGAGAGAAAGAGAGAGAACCAGGGAGAGGTTTGTGAAGAGAAGTTTTTCCTCTCACATTTTTCTACCTCGTGGTGCGTTCCCAGATTTTGGGAAGATCGACAGCGGCGTTCCGGATTTTACAGTGTGCCTCGGTTTTCCCCCATTTCGGCCCGTTATCGTCGCATTTCAGTCCGAGGAGTCCCCTGCGCAGTACAGAAGTCCGATTCCGACGATTTCTTCGCCAGTGTGTTCCTAAGAGGTAGGGCTTCGTTTTCCGTGTTGATGGTTTCTCCTGATTCCGATTCCTTGGCACGATTCCCGAGGTGTTTTGACCCCCTATTTTGCTGGTTGGATTTTTGGACAGCGGCGACTTCGACGAATTGTTTCTCAGCGTAGGAATATCGGATCGAGGCGATTCAAGAGTCGATTTTGGGCTATTTTTCGCAAGGAACGCAACCGTGATTTTTCTGTGATTTTAGGAGCTCGGGACAGAGGTGAAAATTCCTCGTTTTGCGTGCTGATTTTTAAAACAGCAAATGTGTGTTTGGAAATTGTTATATTTACACCGTGTACACTTGTGTGATGTTGTAGGACATTGTTGCAGCTGACGGTGTGTTTAGAGGACAGCGGGTATTTTCTGGGTACATTGTACACGCTTTTCGAGGTGGGTGGTTGCGTTTCCCTCTTTGTTGACCTGCACACTAGGAATAAAAGAGTTTCCCAACTATGCATGTGATAGATAAATTGTGGTATATAAACCTATTGTATTTGGCCCCTGAATTAATTTAGTAGCTTCTATGTGATATATCTGGGACAAGAAAATTGGACAGTTGCTATATCGTGAACCGCATGCAAATTGGTAACCCAATAATATTTTTAAAATAGTTCTAAAATTATTCTTCACATGAAACTTAGTTCCTTTCTAAATGTTTTTAAAAGAGAACACTTGCATGCTCATTGGACATCTAGTTAGGCCACTATCTTACTGCAGCACTATATTATGGGACTTGACTTAGGAGAAAACATGTGTTATTGTTATTCTTCCCTATCGATGCATGTTGCTCGAGTCTGAGCGGGATTTTGAGATAGTGGTGTCTGGACCTTGAGTTGGGACAGTTGGGTTTGTCTGAGGGGATTGTGGGGTATAGTGGCAACCGCGAATGATAGGCGGTTGACCAGATATTTTTGTTTTACCAGATTGGGGTCCATAGGTTCAGCGGTAACCGCGGATTTTGGGCGGTTGACCGGGTGTTATTATCACATCAGATTGGGGATCGGGGTTGCATTAGTGGATGGAGTATTCCCACTTTTGATCATGGTCATGATCCAGTCCTGCTATTGTGAGACATTGGTTACAGAGATACTTTACTCGTGTGGGTCGCTCCCCTCGAGTGCCACTCCGGAGTAGGCTTTTAGACCGTGATGGGTGCCGGTCAGTTGGTGAGTTGTGAGTGATGACAGAGCAGGCAGTGCCAGTATTTCCTGGCCCACTGATTGGGTTTTCTTTGGGCAGTCAGCTTCATAGTTGCATCTATACAGTCATTTTTGGCACTGCATTTAGAGGCATAGTAGTGGTAGTTTCTTTTCAGCAGTCTTTATTGCATACCACTGTTCTTTCCTTTTTGCCTCTTTATTCCTAGTGGGTGAGTCAGCATCAGAGGTTTTTACCCACTAGGGGAGGCTACTGGTTTATCTAGTAGTTCTCACCCCCATTGTTGTTTCTGGTTCTTTTCCCCCCTTTGTTTTGCAGAGTCGACTGTGGGAGCTGCCGGGCCTTCAGCGGCAGATCGAGGTAAGAGGATCGCCGACTAGCTAAATCGTCTACCCCGAGCGAGAGTTTAGCTAGACTATTACTGTACTCCCCTTTTGTACCTCAGACTATAGTAGTTTACTTTTGGGTCTGGCTGTGGCCAGCTGGTTGTATTATTTATGGTGAGCTGGGAGTATATTGTACTTTTATTTCAGTTTACAGTTTATTTCAGTCTGAGATTACTGTTAGTTCTATTAGTTCAGCTCTGTTTATGCTCTTCTATTGTATATTATCTATCTGAGCAGGTTACCAGCGCTTCGTGTACATGGAAAATTCTGTGTACACGGCGGATCTGTTGGCGGGCCCGGGTTCTGGTTACCCCGGGGCGTGACATTCACAGCAGGGGAAGAAGGTACGGGAGAATTCTCTGAAGGTGCTACATGATGGGTTGTACTAATATGGATCTAAATAGGAGAAAAAACACCTAGAGGGGGGTGAATAGGTGTAAATAATAAACACTCAAAAAATCGTTGCGCAATAAAACCCAATGCGGAAATAAAAATAACACGCAAGATTTTTACGTGGAAAAACTCCAAACCGGAGTAAAAAACCACGGGACCGATAACACGGCGAAATCCACTAGAATTAACACACGTACAAGGTGATATAACGTACTCACAGACGACTCAACCTCTTACCATACGCTCCTAGTAGATCTTCTCCGCTCGCTCCACGACGCTTCTCGAATCCACGATCCGCGCCCAACGCTGAATCCACAGCGTCCAACGTCGAGTCCACGACGTCCGACCGAATCCACGGTCTTCACCCAGTAGCACGCTTCGAATCCACGAACGTACCTCGCTCCGAATCCACGAGAGCGGTTGCACCTTGAATCCACAAGGCCACGCGAGTCCACGCGCCGATTTAGGGTAAATCGTTGTTTTTGGGTGGTGATGATCCGCCGAATACTTAGATTAGAAATAGATCGGAAATACCATCTAAGTATTCATTGATTTGATTCTACTCAAAATCTGAGTTTGGAAAACCTAGAATCAAATCAATCAATATAGATGAAGAAGCATAGAATAAATTCTATTGATTTCCTTTCTTCTCTATATATGTGGATTTTTCTTTTTCGGCTATATTTTCCGATGTGCGGATCTTGCCCTAGAAAATGAATACAGGGCCTATTTATAGGTTAGAAACCATTGGAAGAAGATAAGGATCAAAAACTGCCTTTTCTGGAGATTTTACGGACGGCGATCCGGATTGGAATTGGACGATCCGGATTGCAGAAGCAAGAAAGACGATTTCCAGAAAAATGCTAGTTCGGGATCCGGATCGAAGTCCCCGATCCGGATCGTTCATACAGTTTCACCAAACATCACGTTCGGGATCCGGATTGCAAATCTTGATCCGGATCGTGCAAGTAAAAAGGTAAAACCAGTGTTCGGGATCCGGATCATGAAATGCTGCGATCCGGATTGAAACAGTGTATGAACGAACACCCTTCGGGATCCGGATTGCCGAGCCCGATCCGGATCCTGAACATGTCCCATGTCCAGTTTTTGATGTTTATGCAATAAAACATTCTTCCAGGTGTTTCTACACTACAAGAAGTATTCGGATCACCAAAAATCTTTAGTTAAACATACCTGATCCTTTTGAATTCTTCTTTCTTGAGATTGAGGTATATGATCCAAAGTTTCTTCATCTTCAATCTTCAAGACTTAACACTTTCACGAAATACGCCAACTCAAATTCCGTAACAATCTCCCCCTTTGGCGGTTTCGTGACAAAACACAAATCCACAAAAGAAAATTCAAAAAGATATTTTTGTTGCTATCACCATACAACAAAAATTTACAATGGAGATCCAAAAATTTAGAATACATGAGATAAACTCCTAAAACAGACTCTAGACTTAGACATCTGTAATCTCTGCAAAAAGAAATCATTCTTGACAAACGAAATCGTTAGATACCTCAAGAATTGAATCATACAAAACCAAATACAGAGATAGAGTTTATTCTCATCATGACATTTGAAAAATCAGATATGTAAGAGAATCATAGACAAAAGCCAACATATCTTCTAAGCATTCAAAAACCAAATGTCACAAGATGTTAGTCCAACATCAACTTGTTAGTCATATTACATGCCCAAATAGTTAGTCAAATAGTTAGTAGGGACATGCAACCAATCAACAAATAAAAACCAAGTTGAAGTTGATGAACATACTTACCTTAATGTTCACACATTCACACAGTTTTCACAGCATTATCATTGTTCTCTCTAAACTCTCTCTAAACTCTCTCCCCCTTTTTGTCACAAACAAGCCAAAAATGTAGCGTAAACTACAAAATGTAAGGAGAGTTAAAAAGTTCCATTAACATGAAAACCTGAGAACTAAACTAAAAGTTAGAACAAAAACTAAGTCCTAAAAATCCTGCACAAAAATAAAAACATGCACAAAATTCTGTGTTAGTCTGAAGTGTCTGAACTGGTACAGCTCAGTTTGCTTAAAATCCCCTTGAGCATCTTCGAAATATTGGAATATTTCTTCTTGATCTTCTTATGCTCAGATGAAATGTGCTGAAGTTCTCTAGACAGCCTGTCCTATTCAGCAGAAAGTCTTTGCTGTTCTTGGCGAATGGAGGCCAATGCATCTGATTCAGCAGTCATTCGCTGTGAGGTTGACGGAATCTGCGTAGATGAAGATGGTGCATTTTGGCCCTCAATCCATGGTGATTTACTCTGTTGAATTCCAGAAAGTGAACGTGCTCTAGTAAGAGGTTCATTGAGTGGAATGCCTCCTTCTCTGACATTCTTCCGTCGTGTGTATTGTTTCGTTGTTGAGGCAGATTTCTTTAGCCTTTTGTTTTTCATAAACTGCCTATTCTCCTCATCAATCTTTTGTTGAACTTCTTTAAAAAATTCGTCCCATTCTTCTTCATCATAGTCAGAGCTATCTACATCATCAGTTTTTGTCTTGTCTTGAGGTGAGTCCTCTTGCTCCGTTTTAATAGTTGCACGAGTGTGCACCATTGAAACTAGGAGAAGAATGATCCAAGAGAAATTCATTGATTCAAGTGCCTTAAGAAAATTTAAGTTCCTGTGAAGAGCACCTCAAGAACATGAAAATTTTCAATTTTCAAAAATTTGAAAAATTGTACCCAAACAATCATAATCATGTAGAGAAGCTAAGAATCAAATTAGTTTTGCAAAAAGAATTTTAAAAATGGATCAATCGCATGATTTTCAAAAATTCCTCTTTTATGCCCTAAAACAGAATTTTCAGAAATCGAAGCCCAAAAATTCGTTAATCAGGTGAAAACCTAGCACAAAATCAAAACTAATCGACCCAGAGTCCTTATTTCAAAAGAAATTTGATCAAAAACCATTCACAAACGAAAAAGATCCATGAATTCCACTCACGTTTTGAGCAAACATGCAAAAACAATGAAAAACCGAGATTTTGATCAATAAAACTTACTTGGAATCGAAGAACTTGAGTTTGGAAGCTCCAAGATGCAAGAAATCTAGAGAGAGAAGCTCTAGAGACTTGAGAACAAAAGATTAGGGTAAAAGAAATCGAAATCTCTTTGTTCTATTATAAACCCTAGCCGTGATCCGGATCGGATCGAGAATGTGATCCGGATCGGCTACCCGCAGGAAGAAGCCTGCGTTCGGGATCCGGATCACTTACCCCGATCCGGATCGGCTTCAACTTTTTCTCCAGAAAAATTTAGAAAAATTCCATAAAATCCAGAAAAAGTATGTAAGCACTTTACCATATCAACTTTAAACAAAAATCATCGTTTCATACAACAAGAAATAGATTATACTAAATCTATCAAAAATACTCAAAAATGAAACGAAAATTTACGAAATTAAAACTCTTAAAGTTGAACAACTTCAATTACATCTATCCTGATCTTATGCGTAATGCCTTTATCAAATCATCAATTTTGGTAAAGAAAATGAAGTACAAAGATCAATAGATGTTTGAAATCCCAGATAAGTTAGATAATATATCTAGACAATCTGTTGAAGGAGTGGCTCTTTGAGCATCTTTTATCAAAAATCCCACCTTATACCAACCATGAAATATGACTGAGTCAAGTATTTCAATATGCATTTCATCAACAATTTTAAAACAAAAATTTGCTTTGCATACATGGGGTATCTTTTTCTTTTTCTTTTTCCTCCATGTGGTGGTAGTTTTCACACTCCTCATTGGGATGTAACTCTTTCCACATCTTTTGAGCATTTTACATTTCTTTGACTCCCCCTCAATTGGCTATCAATTATTTAATATATAAGGTATTCAACCAAAAATTGATCTCGCATTCATACTCGACTAAGCAATCAAATAAGATAATGACTATACCAAGAGATCATTGAGAGAGAAATTGACTTTGATCACTTAAAAGATGGTTTAATTAACATAAATGATCATTGCAACATTGAAATATTATGATATCAAAAGCATAATAAATTTCTAAATGTGTGAAAGGATGCAATTAAAGTCAATTATGATTTATGCTCAATTAATGTCCTATGTACAAACATAGATAAAGAACAAAACAAAAACAAAAACAAAACCTAACCTAAGCAAAGGTTTCAAAAAGAGGTTATTTCAAGGAAAGCATGCCAATTGCTTTACGCAAGTGAATAAAACGTTTTTGATCCAAAGGTTTTGTTAAGATATCAGCTAATTGATCCTCAGTTGAAATATATGACAGTTGAAGAATATTTGATTCAACTAGCTCTCTAAGAAAATGATATCTAAGTTCAATATGTTTTGTTCTAGAGTGCAACACAGGGTTTTTTGAAATGTTAATAGCACTAGTGTTGTCACATAAAATGGTTACCGAAGATGCTGAAATCCGGAAATCGCTCAACACGCTTTTCATCCAAATCAATTGGGTTGAACAACTTCCTGCAGAAATGTACTCCGCTTCGGCAGTCGAGAGTGCTATGCAATTCTGCTTTTTACTGTGCCATGCAACAAGGCAATGGCCAAGATAGAAGCATGCACCACTCGTGCTTTTCCGATCATCCACCGATCCAGCCCAATCGGCATCTGAGTATCCAACTATATCCAAACTTGTTCCCATAGGATACCAAATTCCGAAATTGATTGTACCTTTGATATATCGGATGATCCGTTTCACCGCTTTCAGGTGAACCTCCTTCGGTGCTGATTGATATCTCGCGCAAATCCCAACACTGAAGGATATATCCGGGCGACTAGCCGTGAGATACAGTAGACTTCCAATCATACTGCGATACAGTTTCTCGTCTACATTCTCACTATGTGATTCACTTCCAAGTCCCTTATGGCTAGTTCCCATTGGAGTCGGAAAATCCTTAGAATTTTCTAGATCAAACTTTTTGACCAACTCCATTGCATACTTGGATTGACACAAGTGAATACCTTCATCGTTTTGTTTAACTTGTAATCCAAGAAAATAAGTCAATTCGCCCATCATGGACATCTCAAATTCGCTTTCCATGGTCTCCGCGAATTTAGAAGCATCATTATCTCTTGTTGCACCAAATACAATGTCATCGACATAGATTTGTGCAACAATGAAATTGTTTTGATAATGCTTCACAAAGAGAGTCCTGTCAGCTCCCCCTCGAGTGTAGCCCTTTTCCAAAAGGTGCTTTGTCAACCTTTCGTACCATGCTCGCGGTGCTTGTTTCAGACCGTAAAGAGCCTTTTTCAGACGAAAAACATGGTTAGGTAGTTTATGATCCACAAAACCTTTCGGTTGAGCCACATAAACTTCCTCATTTAAAAATCCATTTAAAAATGCGCTCTTAACGTCCATTTGAAATAATTTGATTTTAAAATGACAAGCTATCGCAAATAAGATACGAATGGACTCGAGTCTAGCTACAGGGGCGAAAGTTTCATCAAAGTCTATACCTTCTACTTGAGAGTAGCCTTGAGCAACTAACCTTGCTTTGTTCCTGATGATAGTACCATCTTCATTTTTCTTGTTCTTGAAGATCCATTTGGTACCTATCACATTGTGTTGCTTCGGAGGCTTCGTTAATTCCCAGACTTTGTTTCGCTCAAATTGATGGAGCTCTTCCTGCATTGCTTTAATCCAGTAGTCATCTTGGAGAGCTTCATCAACATTCCTTGGTTCGATTAAAGATACGTAGCATGCGAATCCGCAAACCAATTGTCTCCGAGTTCTAACTCCTTCTTGTGGATCTCCAATGATGTTCGATTCAGGATGATCCTTGGAGATGCGTAACGTTTGAGGTAAGGGAGTAGTCGGAGGTACACGAGATGATTCCTGCACATCAGATAAACTTGAAGAACCGTTAGATGCATCATTATTATCGAAAGAATTGTTAGAAGAAGATGCATTAGCAGGTGTATCATCATCAAGAGAGATATCGAGGGTAGATTTTTCAGATTCAAAGTGAAAAGCTTCATCTACTTTAACATTTATCGATTCTACGATCGTCTTAGATTCTAAGTTAAAAACTCGATATGCTCTGCTGTTTGTAGAATAACCTAAGAAAATCCCTTCGTCACTTCGAGAGTCAAATTTTCCAAGATTTTCGCGGTCACGCAAAATAAAACACCGACTCCCAAAGATACGAAAATATTTGATGTTAGGTTTTCTACAAAACCATAGTTCATATGGTGTATTTAAAGTCCCCGGGCGCAAATACACTCGATTGATAACATAGACAGCCGTGTTCACCGCTTCAGCCCAAAAATATAACGGTAGGTTCCGGCTATGAAGCATAACACGAGCCATCTCCTGTACGACCCTGTTTTTGCGCTCGACTACACCATTTTGTTGAGGTGTATAGGGTGCTGAGAATTCATGTTTAATGCCATTTGAAGTGCAAAAATCAATGAATTTAGAATTTATGAATTCTCCACCTCTATCACTTCTAACACGAGTAATCTTTTCATTCTTTTCAATCATAATACGATGGCAGATTTCGTGAAAAGAATCAAAAGTATCAGCTTTTTCTTTTAAAAATGCTACCCAAGTATATCTAGAAAAATCATCAACCAATAAGAAAATATACCATTTACCTCCCAAGGACGGTTGACGAGTTGGCCCCATTAAATCCATGTGCAAAAGTTCCAAAGGCCGTTTTGTACCTATGTGGTTCAAGTTCTTGTGTGCAGTCCTAGACTGTTTTCCCTTTTGGCAACCGCCACACACAATGTTTTGTTCAAAAGAAAGTTTAGGAACCCCCTTGACCACATCTTTGTTCGAAATTCTAGCAAGTTCCTTAAAGTTTATGTGACCTAGCCTTTCATGCCAAAGTGTTTCATTTTTCAAAGAAGCTAGGTTACACTTTTCAGAAAATTTACTAGGAACTACATAACAATTGTTTTCTGATCTAACCCCTTTTAAAAAGAAAACATGGTCCTTATCAGTTACAGTACATTTATCAGATGAAAAATTAACTGAATAACCATTATCACAAAGTTGACTTATGCTTATGAGGTTAGTCTTAAGGCCATCAACAAATAACACATTTTTCAAAACCGGGCCATCCGGAATAGCTACCGTTCCCTTTCCAACAATTTTGGAAGACCGACCATCTCCGAAAACAACAAGTCCTCCGGAGATTTTCTCAAAGTTTTGAAAACAGTTTTTGTCACCGGTCATGTGACGGGAACACCCGCTATCCAGATACCAAGACGAACTATCATATGCATGCAAGGAAACATTAGTAACAAGACAAGGGAAAATTTCACCTTTGCGCACCCAAACCTTTTTGGAATGCGTCGGTAATGGTCGTGAAGTTATTCTCCTAGGTGAAAGCGTCTTGTTAGAAGAATTGCTGCTCCTTGATGATGTCGTCTTGAGCGGTGAACTACCAAGGCTCTTTTCCTTCAAAGATTTGCAGTTGATTTTCGAGGAATCACCTTTTGGTAGTCATTGCAAGAGGTGCTTGAGGTGTGCGTTTGGCTCCCGTCTTGCAATTTCTCCTTATGTGCCCTGAAATGCCACAACGAAAACATACCTTAGTTCTTGACGATCCCGAGGAGGATGAAGTAGGCTTGTTGTCGTTGCTTGTCGTGAATTCCGGTGTCGGAGGAGGAGATACCGACTGAGGCACAAATACTGTCCCACTCGAACTTGGAATGTCTCCAGTTTGAGTGTATCCGAGGCCGAACTTATTTGTTTGACCAAGACCAAGAAGCCTGTCCAACTTACTCCTTCCAGAAGAAAATCGCTGTAAGTCATCCTTTAGTTGGAGAATGGTCTTTGTCATTTCCATTTTTCCTGTCGAGCCTCGTCGTAGAGCTTTGAGAAATAATTCGCTTTATCCACCAATTTGTCATGTTCTTTCTCGAAAAGCTCATTTTTCTCTTGAAGGGAAACATTTGCTTTGGCTAGATTATCCCTTTCCACTTCAAGAGCGTTTGAGAGAGAAGATGCCCTTTTTGCTTCTTCCTCGAGATCCTGCAATCTCCCTCTCAAACTCCGGTTTTGCTTTGCCAGTTTCTTTGAATCCCTCAAAAGCTTATGGTAGGCAAGAGCAAAATCTTCACCTTCAGAATTGCTCGATTCGCTGTCCGTAGCGTTCTTTTCAACATGGGAGGAGTTGGACAAGGAATCGGAGGTACTTGCCATCAAGCACATGAAGGGTGAAGAGGTGGACGCGTGGAAAGCTGTCGCGTTGTCTTCTTCATCACTTGAGGATGACTCATTTGACGTGGAGTTGTCATCCCAAGTAACGACTTGCATCGCCTTCTTCTTTGCCGGATTCTTGTTGGGACACTCCGTTGCAATGTGGCCGTAGCCTCGACATTTGAAGCACTGAACTTGTCCCTCTGAACTTTTCTTATCCTTTGAGAAGTTCTCTTGCTTTCTTGACTTGTAGCTTGAAGAGCCTTTGCCTTTCTTCGACTTTCCGAAGGATGGAGTTTTGCTTGGATTACCCCTTCGAAAGTTGCGGCGAAACTTCCTTGTCAAGAGAGCGAGCTGCTTCTCAAAGTCCTCCATAGATAGGTTCTCGTCATCGTCCGAGGAGGATGAATCCGCGTCTTCTTCTTTAGTTGATTTCAATGCATAACCTGAAGACTTAGAAGAGGATGCCTTTCCAGAAGAATAGTTAGTAGGAAATGTCATTTCATAAGTTTGTAATGCACCAACTAATTCTTCTACACGCATTTCGTCCGGGTGTTTAATTGTTTCAATGGCTGCGACCTTCGGGCGAAATCGTTCAGGAAGAGTTCTTAGAATTTTTCTTACAACTTTAAATTCTGGAATCTTCTCTCCCAAGTTAGCACATGAGTTTACGATGTCTTGCAATCGTGTGTAATAGTCAGTGAAAGATTCATTTTCTGCCATAGAAATAGAGTCAAACTTGCTCGTAAGCATTTGCAGTTTCTGAATCTTCACAAGGTTAGTTCCCTCATGCGTAACTTGAAGAACATCCCAGATTTCTTTCGCAGTCTCACATGCCGAGACGCGAGAGAACTCTGTTTGTGACAAAGCATTAAATAGAGCATTAATTCCTTTGCCATTGTAAGAAGATGAATCTATCTCTTCCTTGGTCCATTTCGACCTAGGTTTTAAGGTGCGAACATCATCTATAATTTCAGTTGGATTAGACCATCCTAATTCAATTGATTGCCACACCCTTTCGTCGATGGAAATTAAAAAGGCTTTCATCCGTACTTTCCAGTACGCATAATTTGTTCCATCAAAGAAAGGGGGTCGATTGATGTTTCCACCTTCAACCATTGTTTACAACCCTATTCCCGCTCTGATACCACTTGTTGGGTTATACTAATATGGATCTAAATAGGGGAAAAAACACCTAGAGGGGGGTGAATAGGTGTAAACAATAAACACTCAAAAAATCATTGCGCAATAAAACCCAATGCGGAAATAAAAATAACACGCAAGATTTTTACGTGGAAAAACTCCAAACCGGAGTAAAAAACCACGGGACCGATAACACGGCGAAATCCACTAGAATTAACACACGTACAAGGTGATATAACGTACTCACAGACGACTCAACCTTTTACCATACGCTCCTAGTAGATCTTCTCCGCTCGCTCCACGACGCTTCTCGAATCCACGATCCGCGCCCAACGCTGAATCCACAGCGTCCAACGTCGAGTCCACGACGTCCGACCGAATCCACGGTCTTCACCCAGTAGCACGCTTCGAATCCACGAACGTACCTCGCTCCGAATCCACGAGAGCGGTTGCACCTTGAATCCACAAGGCCACGCGAGTCCACGCGCCGATTTGGGGTAAATCGTTGTTTTTGGGTGGTGATGATCCGCCGAATACTTAGATTAGAAATAGATCGGAAATACCATCTAAGTATTCATTGATTTGATTCTACTCAAAATCTGAGTATGGAAAACCTAGAATCAAATCAATCAATATAGATGAAGAAACATAGAATAAATCTATTGATTTCCTTTCTTCTCTATATGTGGATTTTTCTTTTTCGGCTATATTTTCCGATGTGCGGATCTTGCCCTAGAAAATGAATACAGGGCCTATTTATAGGTTAGAAACCATTGGAAGAAGATAAGGATCAAAAACTGCCTTTTCTGGAAATTTTACGGACGGCGATCCGGATTGGAATTGGACGATCCGGATTGCAGAAGCAAGAAGACGATTTCCAGAAAAATGCTAGTTCGGGATCCGGATCGAAGTCCCCGATCCGGATCGTTCATACAGTTTCACCAAACATCACGTTCGGGATCCGGATTGCAAATCCTGATCCGGATCGTGCAAGTAAAAAGGTAAAACCAGTGTTCGGGATCCGGATCATGAAATGCTGCGATCCGGATTGAAACAGTGTATGAACGAACACCCTTCGGGATCCGGATTGCCGAGCCCGATCCGGATCCTGAACATGTCCCATGTCCAGTTTTTGATGTTTATGCAATAAAACATTCTTCCAGGTGTTTCCACACTACAAGAAGTATTCGGATCACCAAAAATCTTTAGTTAAACATACCTGATCCTTTTGAATTCTTCTTTCTTGAGATTGAGGTATATGATTCACAGTTTCTTCATCTTCAATCTTCAAGACTTAACACTTTCACGAAATACGCCAACTCAAATTCCGTAACACTACAACAGGCTGAGCCCTCTGCTCTAACATTTGCGTCAGCCGACCCATAGCCTCTTCCTGACGCCGAACAGCCTCTGACATCTGGGCCATCTGGGCCTGCAGCTCTTGCACCTCACTCTGCTGGCCCTGCCCGGACTCCTCCTGATCGGGTTCAGGGGAATCAGGCTGAGAACGCGTCAACATCCTACGTCGCGGAGGCATCCTATCACAAGAAATCACACTCAGTAACATAACTCCACACGACCCAATCTAGCGAAAGTCAAAGACATCCCCCTATTTCTGTGACTTTATGTTGTCTGCAGCCAGCATAACTGTTCACCAGAAATTGGGTATGTCGATTCCTCTTCTCTCACTGGAAGAGTCCAACAAATAAATCAACGACTTTCGCAAAATGTCTCGTCTCTCGCGCCATATAATCCTAGGGTCTGCAAAAGCCTAGGGTTTCCTAAGTCCCAACTGACCTATCCCCAAGCTCTGATACCAACTTTAATCTGTCACGCCCCGGGTGTAAACCGGAACCCGGGCTCGCCAACAGATCCGCCATGCACACGGGATTTCCCGCGTACACGAAGCGCTGGTAACCTGCTCAGATATAATATGACAATAACAGAGCATAATACAGAGCTGAAATAGAAGAACCACATAGTAGTGCTTATATAATTTCAAAAGCACAAACCCAAATATGCTTGTGAATTTTTTACCCTTGGATTTGCATTGAGATTTGTGCTATTTACTTTTTCTTTCTCTCTCTTTAGTTGACTTTACAAAATTACAAATCCCAATACAAATCTAATGGTAAAAAATTACAAGTATATTTGGACTTATACTTTTGAGAGTATATAAGCTCTACTCATATAGTCCGGCTACTATGCTATCGATAACACTAAGCATTTGGTGCTATCAATTTTTCTACCCTTAGATCAACACCTTTGATCATTTTCACCCGTTAGATTTTACCATTTCTCCAACCACCCATTAAACCTAAGGTGTCACGCCCCGGGTGTAAACCGGAACCCGGGCTCGCCAACAGATCCGCCATGCACACGGGATTTCCCGCGTACACGAAGCGCTGGTAACCTGCTCAGATATAATATGACAATAACAGAGCATAATACAGAGCTGAAATAGAAGAACCACATAGTACCTCAGACTGGAAATATAAATAAAACTGTAATAAGTACAATAATCTCCCAGCTCACCAAATAGTACAACCAGCTGGCGGAAGCCAGACCCAAAAAAAAAAGAGAATCCACAGTCTGAGTGAGGGGTACAGCGTCTATCTACAGCTCTCAGTCTCACCGGAGATCCATCTATTCGGCGATCCCCTTACCTCGATCCGCTGCCGATGGCCTAGCAGCTCCCGCAGATGACTCTGCAAAAATAAAGGGGAAGGAAGAAACAGAAAATAACAATGGGGGTGAGAACTACCAGATAAACCAGTAGCCTCCCCTAGTGGGTAAAAACCTCATCTCTGACGCACCCACTAGGACTACTAGAGGCAAAAAGGAAAAAAGGGGAAGTGGTAAGATACATAAGATGCTGAAACAGGTAAACTACCACTACTATGCTGTCAAAACTGTATGCATGCATCAGAAATGGTATCTGTCCAAATAAACCCAATCTAGACACCAGTAACAACTGGTACTGCCTGCTCAGCGGAATCTGCACACACGGCTCAAAACCGCGGGATCGGCTCGCACGGCTCGCATCCCAACATAAGTATCAGACCGGCACACACGGCTGGGTCTGAAAAAGCCCACCTCCGTAGTGGCACTCGAGGGGAGCGACCCACACGAGTAAAGCATCTCTGTCATCAGTATCTCAAGTGTCTCTGTAGCACATATCTCGATATAGCAGGACTGGATCATAACTATGATCAAAGTGGGAAACTCCATCCACTACAGAAACCCAATCCCCAGCTGATGCAATGAACCAGACTCAACCCCAATCTGGTGCAAGGACAAACATCTGGTCAACCGCCTACTGTCCGCGGTCACCGCAATACCCCACAAATCCATGATCTGGCTACACTATCCCAAATCCCTGCTCATACTTGAGCGACAACATCTGAATGCAAAGGAAAGTGATAAAACATGCCAAGTCCCAATATGATAGTGTAGCACTAAATAGTGGCTAACTGAATGTCTAAGAAAACATGCAGTTATTTAAAAGCTGTAGAAAAGTGTCAATATTTATTTTAAAAGAATAATGATTTACTGGAAAAAGTTATTGTAGCCTTTGTCCCAATCATAGTGTCCCAACATAAGTCATTATATAATCTGTGGGGTTATATCAAACTTTAGGGGAGTTCATCCCAGCGGTTCTCATCAATTGTCCTGTTAGTTTAGTTTGTCCTGTTAGTTTGTCCTGTTAGTAGTCCTGTTAGTAGTCCCAATGGTTCTCATTAATTATCATATTATTTTGTCCCAATTGTTCTCATCAATTAAATTTTAGGGGAGTTCCAGTAATCCCAGTGAGCTTGTCAAAAATGAGGTAAGCAACAACCGCCCACCTCGAGCAGCTCACACCACACCCCAGGTAGTCTCCTGGTTGTCCACAGTCCTCAAATCCTGCAAATCAACGCTCCCGGTATAAATACAAATCTCAAAAAGCACAATATTTGCTGTTTTTCAAACAGCACAGAAAAAGAGGAGTTTTTCACCTCTATACAGTGCTCAGAAAAATCCAGAAAAATTACGGTTGCGTTCCTCGCGAAGAGTAGATCAAAATCGACTCTTTAAACGCCTCGATCTGATGCTCCTACGCCAAGATAAAAATCGGAGAAGTTGACGCTGTCCAGAAATTTCCACAGCAAAAAGGGGGGTCAAAGAGGCCTTGGGAATCGTGCCAAAAGTACGAAACGGAGCAAAATGATCAACACGGAAATCAAAGCCCTACCTCTTACGGTCGTGCTGCCGCAAAAATCGTCCAAAAATTCCACAAGGTTAGCCCGCAGGGATTTTTCGACTGAACTGCGACGGAAAATGGGCCGAAAAAGAAAACCGTCGCAGTGCGCCGCGTCGCAGATATCTCACTATCTGTAACTCCAGAAATTCTGAGTTTTTAGAGAGAGAGAGAGGAGAGAGAGAGGAAAATTTTTCATAGAGGACACTTTCTCTGATTCTCTCTCTACAGCACGCAAAACGAGGTGGGAATGAGAGGGGGGGTGAGGGCTCTTATATAGTGGGCCAAAGGGAATATTCCCACACGGGATCCGGATCCGAACAGGAAACACCGAAAATTGGCCAACCAGATTGCGCCACGTGTCCACAAAACAGGAAACAGCCTGTGCAAGCCCAATGAAAAATCGCCACGTGGCCACGTGGTGCACATGGCCGGTCCGCGCTCCGGGTTTTCCGGATCCTGTCAGCCAATCCGGGTGTGCCACGTGTCACAGTCCCCGTGGACTTCTAGAAGCCGGCCAACCAATCACAGCTTGCCACGTGGCAAAGGAAAAGTTCGGTGCTCCCGGTGCACGCCATGCCTGTGGACCGCGCACCAGGGCCCCCTGCCCGCGCTGCCCGCGCCTGCACGCGCCTCCGCATTCCGCCGCTGCGCCGCTGCCCGCCGCCGTGCGCCGCCGCCCGCCGCCGCTCGCCGGTCGCCGACGGCGGCCGGAACAGTAATTCCGGCCGGCGGGTTACTGTTCCGGTGAACAGTACCAAGTGCCGAAAAAATAAAGCAAATATACCATTTCGATCGTTTTCGCGCGCTGAGTCCGAATCCGACGTCCGTTTTGCCAAATTCTCATCCGAAATTTTGCCGAAAGCTCCCAGAAAATTCCATTTGCTTCGATTTTCGCGCAGAGTCTATATTAAATGTCCAATTTTGATTCTACAAGCTCTGTTTCACCGAATAAGCTCCATAGTCACTGTTTAATGTTGCACAGTTCCTGCGGGAGTCCGGATCATCACATAAGGGGTCCAATATCATCTCAACCACACATCTTTTAATCTAAGGGTTAAAAACTTAATAGCACAAATGACTTGATGCTATTAATAGCATTCTGGCCTAGCTAATGGTGGGGGCATGGTGAGGGGTCACTTGAAGTGACCTCTTAAAAACACTTCCATCTTTAGATGGTGGGAGTGTGAGATGTACACCCCTTTGGGGTGTACATGCAGCATTGCTCATATATATGTGTGTGTGTGCGCGCGCGCTATCAAATTTTCTACCCTCAGATCAACCCTTTTGATTATTTTCACCCGTTAGATTTTACTAATTTTCCAACCACCCATTAAATCTAATGGACCCATTATCATCTCAACAACACATCTTTTAATTCAACGGTTAAAAACTTAATAGCACCAATGACTTGATGCTATTAATGCATTCCAGCCTAGCTATATATATATATATATATATATATATATATATATATATATATATATATATATTATATATATATATATATATATATATATATATATATATTGTTGAACTAGAATGCTATTAGTAGCAAACCGGCTTAGTTGCCAACTATTTATTTTTTATGATGGAGCGTTCAAATTGACGATCAACACCATTGAATATGATCTAGACAAATGGAAGTATCTAAAAATTAAATTTTAAATCTTCTCGACATTATTGACCTCATGATCAAATGATTACAAAATTTACAATTTAGATAGTAGATATAAACCTTTTGCTTGTTTAACGGTGTAAAGAGATCTAGATTAATTGATTTTTTATTAAAAAAATTTTAAAATTATTTAAAATAAGATATATACTCTTGATCTTGATTAGAAGACTCTTATCATCATTTTTTAAATGATATTTATTTTCAGCCGTTCATTTTTTGTCCTCTTGATGGACGAAAAAAGAATATCGAAAAAATATGAAATTTAATTTATAAATAGTTTAAATAGTATAGATCATATTCAACGATGCTGATCGTTGATTTGGAAGCTCCGTCATCGAAAACAAATGGGTGCATGGCAACCAAGCCGGTTTGCTACTGATAGCATTCCAACCTAGCTCTCTCTATATATATAACCTAATGCAAGAATGTTTTAATCACATCCATCTATCAAGAATGTGTCCATATCCATCCTAACTGATTGCAATACTTTGATCATAACAATCATGTTTCCAATAGAATGGACACTTCCGTCTATGTATCAAAAGCATGTATTGCTTAATTAAATATCTTTATGAGTTACAACTATATGAACTTATTATAAATTCAACTCAGAGGCCCACTTTAATACACGATAATACTTTAATGTACAAATATAGCTTTATGTGTATAAATGTGCAAAATAAAATATTCTTATTCAAGTAAAAATAGTCACTAAAGTCTTTATATAAGAAGAAAAAAAACTCAAACTGTAAATAAACTCAAGATACCCATACGATCAACATGATCCTTGAATTATTTGCTGACAATGTTTTAGTCATAGGATCATCAATCATCATTTCAGTCCCTACGTGTTGGATATCCACCATATTCTTCTTATCGTATTCTTTCACAGTAAGATACTTTATATCGATATATTTGCTGTGATCCGTAATTCGACTATTCTTAGCAAAGAACACTACAACAGAGTTGTCACAATGAATCTTGATAGGTCTTGTAATAGAGTCCACAACTCTTAAATCTGAGATAAAATTTTTCAGCCATAAAGCCTGTAACGAAATCTCATAGCAAGCGATGAACTCCGCCTCCATAGTGGATGTAGCAACTGTATCCTATTTGGTGGTCCTCCAAGATATAGCACCGTGAGCAAGAAAGAAAATATATCCCGAAGTGGATTTTCTAGAATCCACACATCTAACAAAATCAGAGTCTAAATAACCAACCACCTCAAGATGGTCAGAATGCCTGTAGGTGAGCATATAATCCTTTGTTCTCTCTAAATATCTCATAACCTTTTTCTCAACTTTCTAGTGATCAAGGCCAGGGTTGCTTTGGTATCTGCCCAGCATCCCTATTGCATGCGCTATATCAGGCATGGTACAGACCTGCGCATACATCAAGCTCCCTACTGCAGAAGTATAAGGTATGCTCTTCATATGCTCTTGCTCTAAATCATTTTGTGGGCACGGTTTCTGATTGAATTTGTCACTTTTGCAATAGGCGCAGCTGTAGGTGCACAATTTGTCATATTAAATCTTTCTAAAACTCTTTCGATGTAGGCTTTCTGAGATAGACCCAAACTCCTTCGAGATCTATTTATTTGAATTTTTATGCCAATAACATAAGAAGCTTCACCCATATCTTTCATCTCAAAATTCTTAGAAAGAAAATTTTTGGTCTTGTTATGCAAATTTAAATCACTATTTGCAAATAGAATATCATCCACATACAGGACTAAGAAAATATATTTACTCCCACTAACCTTAAGGTATATACATTGATCCATGATATTTTCTACCAAACCTAATGTAGTAATTACATCATAAAACTTGATATACCACTGACGGGAGGCCTGTTTTAGTCCGTATATAGACTTTTTTAGTCTGCAAACAATGTGATTGTTCTCATCTGTGCTAAAACCTTCGTACTATTGCATGTATTCTATTTCTTCTGTATCCCTATTTAGAAATGTCGTTTTTACATCCATCTGATGTAGCTCCAAATCAAATTAGATACCGGAGAGAAGGTTTCATGATAATCAATGATTTCTTTCTAAGTGAAACTTTTGGCAACAAATCTAGCCTTATATCGCTGTGTTACCTAAAGAGTTCTTTTTGGTCTTGAAGACCCACTTACAGCCAACGGATTTGACTCCTTGTGGTAACTCAACGAGATCCCAAACTCTATTTTTCGCCATAGATTTCATCTCTTCCTTCATGGCATCATACCAAAAAGAGAATTTATCTCCCTGCATGGACTCTGAAAACGTTCATGGGTCTTTATGGTGCCCAATTTCATAGTCAGACTCCTAGAGATAGACTACATAATCATTAGGAATTGCCGATCTCTTTTGCCTTGAGGATCTTCTTAAGCCAACAACTTCCTCTAGGTTTTTATTATTCCGTGCAACTGACTATGTAATTGTCTATTTTTCTTGGGAAAGCTCTTCATGGGGAGGTTCAACTAGTTCAGCATTTTCATACTCTATGATTGGTTGGTCTCCAATATGGTCAAATTGATCTCTTGGAAGAGCAACTAAATCATCATCTGTTGAAGGATAACCGGTTGAAATCCTTATTTCCTCAAAATCCATCTTTTGCGGAGCAACACTCCTCCCAGTAGCTTCAGAATCCTCAAGAAACTTGGCATTCCTGACTTCCACTATCTTAGATGAGAGATTTGGAGAATAAAATCTAAATCCCTTGGAGTTTACCACATAACCAATAAAGTATCCACTCTTACTGTTCGGGAGTCCAACTTCTTTATATGCGGGTTATAAACCCTCACCTCAGATGGATATCCACATACATGCAGGTGATTTAAACTAAGCTTCCATCCTTTCCATAACTCAAAAGAAGTTTTGGAACCATCCTTCAATGGAATCCTATTTAAAACATATACTGTTGTCTTTAGTGCTTTATTGCAAAGAGATGATGGAAGACAAGAGTTGTTAATCATGCTACTTACCACGTCCATGAGTGTTCTATTCCACCTTTTGGCAACGCTATTTTGTTGGGGCATGTCTGGCATCGTATACTGAGCAATGATGCCTTCACCTTCAAGGAATTGAGGGACCGGTCATTTGACCTTTATCCGTATGTCTTCCATAGTACTCACCCCTTCTATTAGACCTCACAATCTTGATTTTTCTATCCAATTATTTTTCCACCTCAACCTTATAAGCTTTGAAAGCATTGAGTGCTTCAGTTTTTTCAAATAAGAGATAGAGATACATGTATCTAGAGTAGTCATTAATGAATGAGATCAAATATATCTGACCATTGAAACAAGGAATAGGAAAAGGTCCACAGATATCTGTATGTATGATTTCAAGAATTTCATAACTACTTGCACCTTTAGTGGTATTTGTGTTGGTATGCTGTTGGGGCCGAAAATAGTGGTCAGGGATCGGCCCCGGGGTGTTCGTTGACCGTCTTGGTGTGAATGCGCCGCGTGCTAAGGATCAAACGATCGGGCCGAGGACGAATCTGCTCGGCCGGGTTCTTCTCTGGTTTTCTAGCGACCATTCGGCTTAGAGTAGCCGAAGACGGGATGTGGAGGCAGAGAGAGGTTGGATTCGACTTAGAGTAGTCGAACTGGGTAAAAGAGATAATAATTGGACGCGGCTAAGGAGCCGATTAGGAATTATATTGCATAGAGAAAGGGGATACAAGGAGGAGAAAAGGGATAGAAATTACAAGTGATCTACTCCTAAGAAAAGCGATAAATGCTGGTATGAAAAGGTAAGTTAACCTACTCCCAAGAAAGCAGTAAAGATATGAAAAGCGGGGGGTGGTCTCGGGCTTACGAGATTATCGGACTCCGTTTCCTTCTATGGTTCGGATATTTATACACTTTCCGAACCACATTATAAGGCACCGATTTGAATTATCAGCGTAATTTGGAAAAAGTTATCGGATATTCAGCAACTACTTCCTTTTGAGTCAAATATCCCTCAAATATGATAGTTGCCAATTTTCGTCCAAGTTCAACCCCTTTATGTCGCGCTTGAGCATGATTCTTAGTGCTTTCCAATGTTGAGCGCTACTTGCCATTCCGGGTCAGTTGCAAGATTCGCGCCCAAATCTCGCACTCATTCCTTTCGAAGTCTTCCCATTCTCAGCCCAAGCAGCTGAAGGTTGCCTCTGACTCCCGCCTTTTCATCGCTTGACTAGAGCGGTCTGATGATTGCTTGCAGCTGAAGTTTGGCTTCGGGTGAAGCGATGACCTTCTTGTTTGCTGCGGCTGCTCCTTCTGTCGGTTGATGCCTTCCCCCAATGGTATGCATCGCGTGCTGCGTTCTCACGTGACTAAGACTAGTCTTAAATGAGACACGGGTCCCCTTTTGTTGACTCATTTCTCCCTCGGCTGATGTCTTTAACCGATGGTATTCGAGACGTGTCACTTTCTTGAGTGGCGAAAATTCTGGTCTCAACATATGCTTTCCATTTATGCATTCCACACAAGTACCAAAATCGATAAAGTCGAGATCTTTTAGGATCTTTTCTTTCACCAATCGCTTTATTCTCTCTAAAAAGATATGAGCAAAGCAGTTGTGCCATAAAGAAGAGGAGTTTTCTTTAAGAATGCTCCTTTAAACATCAGTACTATGATTAATTGTCACGCCCCGGATTTGAAAATCGGTCTAATTTTTTTTTTTTTTATAATCAGTGTTTAAAACTTTAAAAATCAGGACGTAAACAGACCACCACATGCATAGAAAATCTTCTGTTCACACGGACAGGGTCTCCTTTATACATGCACGGCTAGTCATGTACATTTATACAATCAAAGGTGCAATAGATGCTAAATAACTGAACAACATCATAATCCTCTACAGCTAAACACATCCTACAATCCATCCACATGACATAAACATAATCCAAAACATACTCTCAAACTAGGGCAACTAGAACATAGTCATAATGAAACCAAAACCAAACATAAAAGTAATGCCAAACGAGGCAGGCGACAGGGGACAACTCTATCATGATTGCTCTAATGATCGTCCCAAGATCCCAGCACCTGACTTACCTGAAAAAGTGGTCACAAAAATGTGTGAGATACAACATAAATGTATCTCAGTGGGTACGACGAGCCAAAAAATAGAAAGTCGTACCTACTGGTATACTATAGGTAGCGGATAGTAAGAAGTTAGTAGATAAAGGCAGATATATATAAGCAAATAAATGACAAGAATCATATTCACAATACTGAGCATATAAGGTTACTGAAATACATGTGCTATAGCATGCAGAATAAAGATAATATGATCTATGCATCAATAATAGAAACCAAGTATCCAATCAATGCCACTGCTGGTCACGAGGACCTCAGCCTAAAGCCACTTTGGTTACAAGGACCTCAGGCTAATGCCACTTTTGGTCTCATGTGCCTCAGGCTAATGCCACAACATAACAACAAACTAAACTGACAACAACCCCCATACCCACTGGTACAGCTAAAGGGGCTCACGGGTCAAGTAGATCACTCTACCGGTAAAGAACACAATGTGGGGGATTAATCCCACGACGTACGTTAAGTATAGCAGTGTTGTGGCGATCATAATGCTGATGCTCAAGCTCACGATCTAAAAATCGGTCAATCGGCAAAAAGTCGAAAATTCCCCATCGGGATGCTGATACTGAAATACTATCCATCCCATGTAACTGAAACTGAAACTCCTATTCTAAACATGCAGTGGAGAATAGAAAGTACACTGATATAACTGAGCTGGTGACCAAGCAAGCATAGCATATGTCCAAATATATATAAATATATACTAAAATGCTGAAGTATAACAGTAGTAGAATGCTGGAAAGGCTCAACCATAGGACCAAGGCTAGCATGAATCACAGGGGTCCGACCAACTACGGTACTCCATAGGTGACGATATGATAAAGTCCGGATTGAAGCACCTACCTCAAGGTATTTGATCGCGGTATCTACTAGATGGCTCACGGGCTGGCTCTAGACTGCTAGGGCCTACAACAAGGACATGTGTCAGAAAAGACTCACTCATACCCAACCCGATGACTCAACAGGTGCATAATGACTATACGGCCTATTTACGGTTTGGGACTCAATTCCCGCTCAACGAAAGTCGTTGGATCTCTAACGAAAGGTTCAGAGATCATGAGCACACTGCCCAAGACTATCCATAAGGCTACAATTGTAATTAGACCCCTAGGGTTTACTATAATTGCATAATTACATGCATTTTATCAATTTCTAAGCTAATACTTCACACTCTGGGACTTTTGAATTGAACCGAGGGCACCAGTAGGTGGGCCTCGATGTGTTGAACATCGTGCTCATTATTTGAAAGCAGCACGGAACCCAAGAATAATAATGGGTCAACTTGTTCAAAATCACAAAGGCTTAGGTTGCTACAATGACCAATCTACTCAACCATCTTCAGATTTAAAGTGAGCATCATACTCAGAGAGGTTGAGAGAGTCGAAGGCTCACATTGCTACACTCGGGAAGACACCGAAACAGTCGTCGGAGCAACTGCGGCCAACACAAGGTGTCACGCCCCGGGTGTAAACCAGAATCCGGGCCCGTCTACAGATCCACCGTGCACACGAAATTTCCCGCGTACACGAAGTGCTGGTAACCTGCTCAGATATAAGAGATATAAAAAGAGCAATAAAACAGAGCTGAACTAAAACTACTACATCTCAGACTAAAGCTGGAAGTAAAAATATAGTACATCAGGAAATAATAGTACAAGTGTCTCTCCCAGCTCACCAAAATGATACAACCAGCTGGCTAAAGCCAGACCCAAAAGATAAAAGTACAACTGTCTGAGATAAAAGGGATACAAGTCCAGCTAACTCACTATCGGGCCGACCGTCTATCTACTCAGCGGTCCTCTATCCTCGATCTGCCGCTATACGCCCAGCAGCACCCGCAGAAGACTCTGCAAAACAAAGGAGAAGAAAAAGGGGAAAGAAGAATGGGGGCGAGAACTACTAGTAAACCAGTAGCCTCCCCTAGTGGATAAAGCCTCACACTCCGACGCACCCACTAAGTTTACCAGAGGCAAAAGGGAAAAGAAAGAGTGGTAAGTAATAAAACTGTTGAAAGAGGAAATTACCACTACTATTGTGATGACCCGGATCTTCATTGGGGGATTATGGCTTGATCAGTGGCTTCTGGAGGACTATTGTGACACCCCCGAAATTTGGATTAGTTCTATATATAAATGATATAATAGAACTAAATCTCTTAACCCGGCTATAGCATTTTGGATGGTAGCAAAATCCAAGAGATTACGAGAGTTAAGCGTACTAGAGCTAGAGTAGTTCTAGGATGGGTGACCCCCTGGGAAGTGGGGCGTCACAGTTGGTATCAGAGCCATTCACCAGCCGAAAATGTGAGATGAGTCTCGGCTGAGCCAGGGTTATATAGAGGGTAGAGCGAGGCTCCCCGGCTAATGACCATTGTGGGTGGAGTGCAGCTCCCCACAAGATCGGCTAAGGCTAGCGAGACGAGTCTCACATCGCCTGGTGCTTGTGAGTGTGCTTGAGCCTGACGTGGACGTCAGGGCTTAAAGGGGGGAAGAATGTGACACCCCCGGAATTTGGATTAGTCCTATATATAAATGATATAATAGAACTAAATCTCTTAACCCGGCTATAGCATTTTGGATGGTAGCAAAATCCAAGAGATTATGAGAGTTAAGCGTGCTAGAGCTAGAGTAGTTCTAGGATGGGTGACCCCCTGGGAAGTGGGGCGTCACAACTATCTTGGGAGATAGGAGTGTTTGGGTGTGTATCGGACACAAGAAATGGACTTAGTGCATTGAATGGATTCCGAGTGTATTCGGATACCCCCGTCGAATTTTGGAAAGAGTTTTGTGCAAAACAGAGGCCGTATTTGGATTCAGCGCAGAAAAATGATGAAAAATGGCTATTTACTTGTATTTTTCTGAGTCCGGACACCCAAAAACGGAGACCCGAAAGTTTCTTGTGCATTTTGGTGTATGGAGGAGCCGTGGACCGCCGGCTTGGACATGTGGCAGCTTCGGATTGGCCGGCGCACGCTTCTTAGTCCACGGGGTGAGGCGCTGGTGCAGTGGATTAAGCGGGATGACACGTGGCAGCGCTAGATTGGCGGGCGCAGCGCGCTCGATTCATGGTAGAGCGCGCGGGTGTACGGTGGACCGACGGGGACACGTGGCACCTCTTCATTGGTTCGGTGCTGTGGGCGCGGCGCACATGAGGTTGCGCGGGAAGGTCGGGCAGTCCGGGCAGGTGCGCGGGCAGGCGCCGGATGCAGGCTGGTGGTGTGCCCCGTGGCCGTTTCCTATGGTTGAGAGGTGTACATGTGGCAGTTGGTGGTTGGTCGGGTGCACGGAATGTGTGCACTGGGCGCAGCGAGCGCGGGGGCTTGACACGTGGTGCGTGGGGATTGGGCGCGTCACTGTGCGCGTACGGGGGGGCAGGTGGCGTGGCAGGCGGTGGTTGGCTGGGTGGCGGCCACGGCGCCGACGTGGCGCACGCGTGCGCCACGTGGCGGCCCGCCATTGTCGGGTGCTACCCCCCCCCCCCGTTGACCCGGGCGGGCCACGCGGCAGGACGGGAGCGGCCGGGTTTGCTGTTTGCTGTTCGGGGACACGTGGCGGGGTGTGTGGATTCGGGCGCTGGATCGACGGCCCGGATCGGCGCACTGTTTGTGCCCGAAACAATTCGGGCGCCCGGAACTTGGGACACAGAGGGAATTAATTCAATTGTTTGGAATGGGCTATAAATACTCCTTTGGACTGCTCTTTTGGGCCTTTTCCCGAGCTCCTCTCGGGTTGGAACCTTAAGGGAATTTGTTCATCACCTTGTCCCCTACTTCTTGATGGATTCCCGGATTTTTTTTCGAGGCCTCGGCATCAGCGTTATCTGCGATTCGGCGCACTGCGACGATTCTCTTACAGTGGGCTTTTCCGTCACAGTTCAGTCTAACAGCTACCCTAGGCTACCCCGAAGGAATTTTTGGACGATTTTTACGGCAACGTGTTCTAGAGAGGTAAGGCTTCGTTTTTCGTGCTGATTGTTTCACCTCAGTTTGGGTTTTTGGCACAGTTCCCGAGGCACCTTTTGACCTCTTTTTTCTGTGGTGACTTTTTGGACAGTGGGGGCTTGTTTGATTTATATCTCAGCCTACGGGCATCGGAACAGGGCGAAAAAGTACTCGATTTGGATCTACTCGTCGCAAGGAACACAGTGGTGATTTTTCTGGGATTTTTGGAGGTTGCTGCGAAGGTAATAATCCCACTTTTCTGGACAGAATGCTACAGGATTTTTGTTTGTGGGAAGTTTTGAGCATGCAGCGGTGTTTTATTTTTATCTTGGCCTACAGGTATCGGATCGGAACGTGCGAGTACTCGTTTCGATCGGCTCGACACGACGATCGCAGCGATTATTTTTCTAGATTTTTTCGAGTCATCTCGCAGGTGAAATTTAGCCATTTTCGGGACTGATCGTTGCACGGCCGGTAATTGTGCATTTTTGGATTAATTGTACGCCGTTTGGATTACCGTGCAGTGTGCCGTGTTTACCTGAAGTGAGGGCGTATTTGGGCTGTGCTTCGCGTGCTCTGCGATCGAGGTGGGTGGTTGCTGCATACCTCAACTTCTACTTGCTCACTAAGTTTATTAGAGAATTCCCCACTTGGACTATGTGATTGATTACCATGCATGATTGAATGATATAATTGTGAGCCTAGCATGTGAGATTAATTTTGTGAACATAGCATGTTGGAACATGATTATTGAGATATTTTAATAGTAATAATTAACATGCCATGTTAGCACATAGATTTTATGAAAGTGGGTTAAATGGATTAATTGTTGGGGCATGATGACATATCTATGTGCGGGTACCACTTTGGTGATTTATTATGGATCATGGATTATATACATGTGTAGTTGGCTGATGATTTTAGCATGATGGTTATATCTATGTGGATTTATTATTTGATACACATGTGGAACTGTTATTTGATATTCTCTCTTTCATCTTGCATGAGGACTTTTGCATGCTTGTATGGACATCTAGATAGGCCACTATTTATTGCTACACTATCATATTAGGATTTGACTTAGGAGAAACCATGATTGTTTCCTTTCTCCTTCTCATTTAGACTTTTGAGTCATGTTGCTCGGGTTCGAGCGGGGGTTTGGGATAGTGTAGCCGGGACCTTAGGGTCGGAGACGGGATGTACTTGATGTTGGATTTATGGGGGATTGCGGCAACCGCGGACAGTAGGCGGTTGACCGGATATTGATTATTTTACCCGATTGTGGATTGTGGGTCTTTGCGGCAACCGCGGATATTAGGCGGTTGACCGGGTGTCGGTTGTTGGGCTTGATTGTTGATTGTGGGGTGTTGCGGCGACCGCGGACATTGGGCGGTTGACCAGATGTTTACTTATGCATCAGATTGGGTATCAGATTTCTCTAGTGGATGGAGTTTCCCACTTATTGAGTACTATTGCATCAGATTGGGTATCAAATTTCTCTAGTGGATGGATTTTCCCACTTTGATCACAGTCGTGATCCAGTCGTGCTATATCGTGATACTGATGACAGAGATACTTTACTCGTGTGGGTCGCTCCCCTCGTGTGCCACTCCGGAGTAGGCAGTTGACATATTGGCCAGTGAGTGCCAGACAGTGAGCATCGGTTAGTAAGTACCGATTGGTTAGCAGATACTTGAGTTCGACAGCAGAGCAGGCAGTACCGGGTTTCATATCGGTCCATCTGATTGGGTTGATTCAGACAACTAGCATTATAGTTGCATCCATACAGTTACCTTTGATATTGCATTTAGAGGCATACTAGTGGTAGTTTTCCTTTATTCAGCAGTTCTGTTTACAGTTTTACCACTTATTCATTTTCTTGCCCCTGGTAGACTTAGTGGGTACGCCGGAGTTCGAGGCTTTACCCACAGGGGGAGGCTACTGGTTTACTAGTGGTTCTCACCCCCATTGTTGTTTCCCTCTTTTCTTCCTCCTGTTTTGCAGAGTCTTCTGCGGGAGTTGCTGATCTTTCGGTTGTTGTTCGAGGCGAGGGAGTCACGAGCTAGATCCTTACCGCCCGAGGAGTGTAGCTGCATCCCCTGGTTGGAGATTCCTTGTAGCTATCTGCTGGTTTTTATTGTTACTTCGAAAGGGATCTTTTGTATCTGGAGAGACTGATGTACTATAGTTTTAGTTTATCTCCCTTTTATAGTTGAGAGATGCTGTACTGAGGACATTGTATGATGATTATCTGTATTTGAGGAGATGGATGTTGTACTTTATTTCATGTTGTACAGTGATTGGATTTTATTTTACAGTATTTTATTTCCGCTCTGATATTTGCGTAGCTATAGTACTATCTTTTGCAAGTTAGATGCTTCGCCTATGCGGGGTTATGCATAGGTGGCGGATCTGTTGGCGAGCCCGGATTGCAGTTTCGACCTCGGGGCATGACAACTATGCCTCTAAATGCATCAGTAACCAAACCGTCTCGGTAACCCAATCTAGCCGCCAGTCAAAACTGGTACTGCCTGCTGCCGCCCTCATCACCGGGCATATAACGCCGCACCGGTGTGATAGCAAAACTCCTGTTGCCGCCCTCATCATCGGGCAAATAAAGCCGCGCCGATGTGATAGCAAAAACTCAATCACTGTCTGACCCCCATGCTCCGGAGGGAAATTCGAGGGAGCTACCCACACGAGGAAAGTAACTATGTCACAAGTATCATAAAAGCAGGACTGGATCACTACAATGCCTAAGTGGACCAAATCCCTCCACTAAAGAAAACCCTGATCCCCAATCTGATGCATAAAACACATACGGTCAACCGCCCAATATCCACGGTTGCCGCAATACCCCTCAATCCACGACCATGTCCCGCAACCGACATCCGGTCAATCGTCCAATGTCCGCGGTCGCCATAATAACCCCCAATCCACAATCAGGTAAAATAATCAATATCCGGTCAACCGCCTACTATCCGCAGCAGCCGCAGTACCCCTCAACCCATAATCAAGTACCACCTGTCCCCGACCCCAAGGTCCGGGCTACACTATCCCGTACCCCTGCTCAAACCCGAGCAACAAGAACCACTGACTAAAGAATAAGGAGAAAAGAAACAACCATGGTTTCTCCTAAGTTAAGTTCCAACATGATAGTGTAGCGATAAGAAATGGCCTAACTAGATGTCCATACAAGCATGCAAAAGTCCCGGGAAGATAGAAAGAGTACATATATCATTTTCTGACTTATGTTTTAGCATGATAACAGTTCCTGGCATTCAATATAGCATAATATCCCAAGTCCTATAACCGTTCCCACATGAATAGCAAATATTAAACATATAAACCGCTACTTGTCCATAAATAACTATCCATCTATGCATGTCCAAAAATATCCCCAAGTGGTACCCACCATCCAAGTAAATTATATGGCCCCAATATTATAATCAAAACCACATGCAAGGTTAAGTGCTAACAATATATCCATAAGTCCAAACAAGCATGCATAGTTCCAACCCCAATTGTTAACCCATAATCCTAACACAGGGAAAATCACTTTAATAATCCTAGTGAGCATGTCGAAATAGAGGTATATAGCAACCACCCACCTCGATCGCACAGCACGTGGAGCACAGCCCAAAGACGCCCTCACTCCCGGTAAATACGGCCCACTGCAAAGGTAACCCAAACGCAAATAAACCAAGAATGCACAATAACCCGCAGTCCATACAACCAGTCCCGAAAATGGCCAAATTTTACCTGCGAGAAGAACTCGGAAAAATCCAAAAAAATAACCGCTGTGATCCTCGCGGCGAGCCGATCGAAACGAGTACTTGCACGTCCAAATCCGATACCTGTATGCCAAGATGCAAAATGAATACCGCGGTACCCGCGAAACTCCCAAAACACAAATCTGTAATAATTCGCCTAGAAAAAGTAGGATTTTCACCTTTGTGCCAACCTCCAAAAATTCCAGAAAAATTACGGTGATGTTCTTTGCGATGAGTAGATCCAAAATGAGTACTTATATGCCTTGATCCGATGCTCGTAGGCCAAGATATAAATCGAACTAGTCCATGCTGTCCAGAAATTCCACACAGAAAAAGGGGGTCAAATAGTGCCTCGGGAACCATGCCAAAAATCCAGAATGAGGTGAAACGACCAACACGGAAAACGAAGCCTTACCTCTCAGGAACACACCGTCGCAAAAATTGTCGAAGAATTCCTTCGGGGCTGCATAGGGGGCTTCTCGGACTGAAAAGAGACGAAAACGGGCCGAAAAAGGGAAACGTCGAGGCGCACTGTAAAACCAAGATCGCCGCTGCTGAGCCTCCAAAAATCCTGGGGTTCCACCACCAGATCGAAAATATCAAGGGTAACAACTCTCCCAAAGGGCTCTCCCTCTCAATCTCTCTCTAAAGCTCAAAAAAAGCAAAGAAAGAGAGAGGAGGGGTATTTATAGGCCCAAGCCCAGCCCACTGGCTGTTCGGATCCGAGCACCTGAAACTTTCGGGCCCCGAATCCGGACCCGGCCTGGCCCGCCAACCCAGCGCCCGGATTCACCCGGGCGCGACACGTGTCCCCGAACAGGGGACAGCGGCGCTCGGCGAACCGGGCGCTGCCATGTGCCCCCGTGCGGGGCGGCGCGGTAGGTGGCGACTGCCATTGGCGCGGCGCCATGTGGCGCCGCGTGCGCTGCCCCGCCCGGCACGCTAGTCGGCGCGCCTGCGCGCCGCCTACCCGCCTGCGCCCGCGTGCGTACGGCCGCAGACGCGGGCCCTCGCGTGCACCGCGTGCGCGTGAGCCGCCCAATCCTCTTAATTTTTTCGAAGCCATAAGTAATAGTAATACAATGGAATGGTACAATACTATGAAAGATGAGATTGAATCTATGAACGACAATAAGGTATGGGATATTGTTGAGTTATCCATAGAAATTAAACTTGTAGGATGCAAGTGGGTTTATAAAACCAAAGGAGACTCCAAAGGTAACATAGAGAGATATAAGGCCCGTCTTGTAGTAAAAAAGTTTACTCAGAAAGAAAGTATTGACTATAAAGAGACTTTCTCTCCGGTATCTAGAAAGGAATCTTTCTATATTATTATGGGACTAATTGCTCATTTCGATATCAAGCTATACTAGATGGATGTTAAAACTATTTTTTTAAATGGGGATCTTTATGAAAAGGTATATATCAGTCAGCTTAAAGGATTCTAGCAAAAGGGAAAATGAGCACTTGGTGTGCAAATTAAAGAAATCAATATATATACTAAAACAAGTTGCCCGGCAAAAGTACTTTAAGTTTAAACAAATGGTTTTAACCTTTAGTTTTAAAGAAAATATTGTTGATCAATGTATTTATCAAAATATTAGCAGGAGTAAAATAATTTTCTTAGTCCTTTATATTGATGATATTTTGCTTGTCAGTAATGATCTTAGCCTATTGTATGACACTAAATTTTTTTTTTTTCAAAATTTTGAAATGAAAGATTTAGTTGATGTCACGCCCCGGGGTCGAAACTGCGACCCCGGCTCGCTAACAGATCCGCCGCCAATACGGTGAACCCCGTATAGACGAAGCGTCAAACCTGCAAAAGATAGATACTATAACTATACAGATATCAGAGCTGAAAGTAAAAGCTGAAATAAAAAAAATATATATATACAACACAAAGTCCTCACCAAAAGTACATAAGTCTCTCTCAGCAGAAAGAAAAGTACAACTCTATGCCTCACTACAAGGTCTCTCAATAAGAAACTCTCAAAATATAAAAAGGGTACATCTACTCTCTGGATGACGACTGGTAGGGATCTAGCTCGCGACTCCCTTACCTCGATCTGAAGAAGCAGCAGCTGGAACAGCAGGAACAGAAGTAGAAGTCTCTCGGGAAAAAGACACCACGACGGGTGTGAGAACTACATCCCACAGTAGTTCTCAGTGGGTGCCGTCAACAAGCCCAACGGTCTGCCCACTAAGTCTACTAGAGGCATGAAGAAACAAATGCAGTGCTGAAGGAAAAAAGCTGAAAAATAAACTTGTCACGCCCCGAGTTCAAAAATCCGCTCTAATTTTTTTTTTTTTTTTTTTTTTTTTTTTTTTTTTAAATCAGAGTTGGAAAACCAGCCAAGGCGCAACAGACCGCCACATATATAGAAAAGTCCCAATCCCCCTTGGAATTGAGCCTTTTCTACATATGCACGGCTATCATGGCAACATACATCAGAGTAAACTAACTACGTACAAATATAAAATAAACATTACAAAACTCTACAGCTACTATGCCCCTATCTAGATGCTCAAAAAGTGGAACAGATGAAAATATGATGCATCGGCTAACATATCAGTATAGTCACCCAATCTGAACTGACTGCCTCATCGGGTCCAGTCAAGCCTGCGCCTACCTACTGCCGTTACATCCTGGAGGACCGCACTTACGTAGGGCGTCCGTAGCTGCCAAAACTGGCTCAGCCAGAGGGACTGCGTCCGTAACTGCCAAAACTGGCTCAGTCAGAGGGACGGCATCGACAAGTCGCGATACAAAAGTAACATATCCACCCCGGGCGTGGCTCTCGAGGGGCGCGACCCCACCGAGGAAAAGGTATCTGCGCACTCTGTCGCTCAGGTGGCACTGCAGGCTATAGTCAAAATCCACGCTCACGCTCTGAACGGAAGGACTCAATCCTCAAACATCTCGCACAACAGTCGGAACACTCTCGACGACTCAGCTGATCAGCTCTCATGAAACACGAGACACTAGCCTCTCCAATAACTCACAGCACAAAACACACTGGATGGAGATACTCCACAGCCAGGATCAACCCACCACTCAGGGCAAACTAAACTGGTCGGACAACACTCAACGACCCGGGGCCACCGTCAACTCCAACGGTTCCCAACAACAGAACATCAACAAAACCTGCCAACTCACTGACAGGATAAACCCCACACAGACAACAATAAAGGATCCGGGAACCCCGAAAGACTAGAACCTACAACCCTATCAAACAAGAACAGGCTCTAGGCATAGCCTCTCGTAGTTCTCGTCCCAAAGGAAAAAGGCAGACCTTAGAACCTAGACCACTCGAATTATCTCGGATGGTTAAATTTATTGGAAAAAGGTGATATTTCTTACTGAAGGCCACTTGATCTGGAAGAAATCTATTTTTAATGATTTTTAGTTCTTTTTAGGAAAACAGTTGAAAACAAATTTTATATCCAAACCTCGAAGAGCTAATGCCTTCGTCCAATCAAACAAGAACAGACTCAGGCGACCCTACGACGCTTGGAAGAAAACCTTTGGTTGACTAAAATCATATGTGTGTCCAAAAAAGGTTCTGGGTTCAAGGTCCTACTATCACTGATAAACCGCTGTCACTAGCACAGCGGCGACAGATAAAACAAGAAAAAAGGAACATCTTGGGACCGCTGTCTACCTAAACGGCTCCCGCCACAGATGATCAATCAACTACATCTACCAGACTCCACTCTGCTCCCAAGCACGAGTGTAAAATGCATCCCACACTAAAAGAAACCCGACCACTCGGCCCACTACCCGGGCGAGTAACACTATGTCCAGGAAAGAAAAGAAGTGTGGATGTCTAAAGAAAAATAAACCTAGCCCAAGTTGGAGTTTTCTACAGTCTGGCTGAACATGTTGCATATGACGGGGGTGCTAGGTCAAGTTCCAAGATAATAATAATTTTACAGATAGTAGGAAACAAGAGATCGCATGATCATCAAATAATACTAGAATTATCAGCTATCACATTCTAGCATACTACATAAGAGTATCACTATCATGCATGGTCCTACTATAGCATATTTAATGAACATTCCATCAATCTTGGAGACAGGGCCACCGACCTGAAAGTGCACAACTGTCCAATGTCCCACAGCTGAAAATACCAGGAGCAACAATAACTCCAAATCCAATGGGTGCAGCACTATCCACAAACCCTCCTGGGTACAACACAAGGCCAACAATTACACTTAAATCCACAATTTACCCAAATAAGTTACATTCTAAAATCAGCCTCAAAGATGTCACTTTTTCACCTGCAAACAATGCTCCAAAAATTCCAATAAAAATACTACGGCGATCCTCGCGTCGAGACCTTCGAAACGGGTACCTGCACGTCCAATTCTGAGCCCCGTAGGCCAAGTTACAAATTCCACAGTACAGGCGCGCAAAAACTCACAACCACACAACTGTAATAATCAGCACAGTAAAAGGGGAAACAGTGTACCCTCGGGCAAGCCTCAGAAAAATCCCAAAAAAATACGACGATAATCCTCGTGACGAGTAGATCCAAAAAGTGTAGAGGCTCGTCTCTATCCGACGCTCGAGTGCGGAAATAAAATTCCGGCAAGGGGCTGCTGTCCAAAAACTCCACCAGCAAACAGTGGCTTAGAAATGTCTCGAAAACCGTGCCATAAACTCTGAATCCAGCAAGATGATCAACACAAAAGTCTAAGACGTACCTCTCATGAATCTATCGCCGTAGAAATCGTCCAAAAATACCGTTGGAGTAGCTCTGTGGACCTCTCAGACCGAAATGCGGCGATAACGGGCCTTCGATGAAAGATCGTCGCTCCGCGCTACGATGCTTAAATCGTCGACGCCGCGGCTTCCAAAAAATCCGGGCCTCTGCCAGAAGATGCGCAACACGAAGATCTCCAACTTTCTTGAAGGGTCCAAGGGCAGAAGGTTTCGGGAAAAGGGGCAAAAAGCCCAAGCAAAGGGGCTATTTATAGGCCCAGCCCGTAAAAATAAGAATTTGGACTTTTCGGCCCAAAATCGAGTGCCCGAAACATTCGGGCTGTTACAGTAAATGGCCCAGCCCGTTACTGTTCACGCCCAAAAATTCCCCAGGCCGCCACATAGCCACCCGAACAGCGCACCGCCGTTTGGGCCAACGGCATTGCGCCGCGTGGCCAAAGCTGGTGCCGACACATGGAGCCCACGCCGGGAGCCGCGGGTCAGAGCACCCACGTCGCGCCCACGTCGCGCCCACGCGCGCCTGTCGGGCACGCAGCCCGAGGCAACCACTCCTCGCCTCGTGGACCGCGCGCACAGCACCTCTCCAACCACGTGCTGCCACGCGTCCACCCCCGGTCCACCGTGCACCCGCGCCGGCCAATAGGAAGGCGCCACGTGGCCAGCGCTCGGTGCACGCCTTCTGCGGTGGACCGCGCGGCTGCGCCTCCACCCGCCGCCGCGCTCCGCCGCCAGCCGCCGCCGCCGCCGCCTTTACGGCCGCCGGAACAGTAAACCCACACCTCGAAATTCGTGTTTTCGCGTCCGGACTCCGAAAAATACAAGTAAATAGTCCATCTTGACTGTTTTCGCCCGCTGAATCCAAATCCGATATCCGTTTGGCCCAATTCCACTTCTAAATTTTTTCAAAAATTCCCGGAAAAGTAAACTTGATCCATTTTTCGTGCCGGGTCACTTCCTTGGTTCTAATAAGTGCGCAAAAACCACAATCACCCAATATGGGCCTCCTGTTAAGCAATCTTGCTCAAATTACACCAAGAATCCATTTCTTGGGCCCGACACGCGCACAAACACTCCCAGAAACCACTAATCCATCAATAAACCTTAAGTGGGGATTTCGGATCCTCACATCCTCCCCCACTAAAAGAAAGTTTCATCCTTGAAACTAACACGGCTCAAAAGGGAGTTTCCAAGCCAAAGGTAAGCATCCATCAACACAGTCTCCAACTCCCCAGTCGCCACTCACTCCCCACAAGGCGAATCCAAAGCTGGAAAATCCTCGGGAACTCCAAGAAAACCCGTGGACAAGGAAGAACCGCCAACTCTACTCGTCCAAACAACACGAATTACGCCACAAAACCAAAAGGAAAGGTAAGGGCCCCACCAGCAGGAAAGTCATCAACCCCAACTCTCAATTTAGAAAACAACGAAAATTAGCGAAAAGTTCAAAAATTCCGAAAGACCAGTGCCCTCGCCCCAATCAAACAAGAACAGGTTCGGGCACCGTCTCCATTTCTGGAGTAGCCTTTCGAATCTTTCGTCCTGTTCGCAAATTTCAGCGTAAGGGCGAGAAAAAGGAAGAGAAGTGTTGATGCCGTTCCTGCTGTGGCTACAAAAACGGAAGCTACAATCTATCCGTGCCCCTAAAAACACAACCCTATCCTTGACCCCTAGAGACAACCTCTAGTCCTAGGCGTCACCTACGCTCAACAAATAGCACCTAACCCAAAACTGCTGAGGCCACTGCTACAGGAGGGATGCCTCGGTGACCTGTGGAAATGATCTCCTGTTGTCCAACTCGCCGAAAGGTCACTGTTCTCAATCCATAATCGATCGTTGCACGATACCGCACCAGCTGGTCCATCCCGTGTGCTCAAACTGAGTCGTGGAGCTGTAACTGAACCGTCACACCTGCCGGTGTACTTCCCGAAGTCTCGGCTGTCCTGATCATGCCCCAAAATTCACATCTGCTCGTATGATACTGTGAAGAAACCAGTCGCTAATGCATGTACTAAAGTTTCCTAACCCATACCATGCCGAGATGCAAAAGCCCTACTAACATATGCAGAAGGATGCAGCGGTATCCAAAAAGCTCAACTTAGCTGACAGAAAAAAAATAAGGTCATACCTGCGGCGATAGGGTCTGTTGCCGGGGTGCCCTCCACCAAGGCTGCGTAAACCCGTCCACTGGGTACTGAAGACCGTCGTCCCGTCTGTCCCGACGTCGTACCCCACTCTGTCTGACGGTGTACTGGAGGGGCTTCCGCTTCCTGAATAGGCAAGAGGGGTGCTATAGCAAGGGGTCGCACTAACAGAATGGCTCGAGGACAAGCTGCTCGAAAATGTCCAAACTCTCCACATAGGAAACACCGTCCCTGTCTCTGGTCACACTGCGACGATGGATGAGGGCCGCCACAGATGACACACTGCTCATGTCGCTGCTGCCGATACTGCTGCTGAAACTGCTGTCGCTGCTGATACTGCGGCTGCTGCGGGTGTCCACCTGAACTCTGGCGCCTCTGAAACTCACGACCCTCAGGGTGAGATCTTGGAGGTCTCGGAGGTGCCTGCCGACTCGTCTGTCCCTCATCAACCGGTGCTGGGCGCTTCGCCCCTGGAATCACTGCGGGAGCTGGAGCCACCTCATCCATCACCGCCTCTCCGCACTCAACGTAAAGTGCCTGCTCCATAGATGCATCCAACGTCTGCAATCTACGCGAACGGACGAACTGATAAATCTCCCGGCGCAAACCCCGCTCAAACATATAAATCCGATGCGCCTCGTCCCTGGCCGCGTGCGGTACACAAGCCAACAACCGGCTGAAGTCTGCGATGTACACATGCACGGGTCGATTTTCCTGACGGAGATTCTTCAGCTGCTCCTCTAACCTCTGCCTGACGCTCTCGAAAAAAAAGGCTCCAAGAAATAGACTGCGGAACTCCGCCCAAGAAAGAAGCTGCATCCCAGGCGGACTAGCAGGTCGCACACGCCGCCACCATGCCTCGGCGTTGCTCTCCAAGAAGTGTGTAGCCAAGAGGACTCGAAACCGCTCCTCAATGAACAAACTCTCAAAATGACGCTTCATGGCCGTGATCCAAGACTCAGCCTCCCACGGCTCTGCACTCAATCCTGAAAAACGGGGTGGATCGAACTGGCGGAACCTCATCAATAGATCCACCACCTCCCGCTGCTATGTAGGGGTCAACTGTCCCGCCGTCCCGGACGGCTGACCACTGGTAACCGGCGCAGTAGGGGCTGCCTGTGCTGCTGGTACAGCTGGGGGCGTCATAGCTGGCTGTGTTCTCTGCTCCATCATGCGCATCATCCGATCCATGGTCTCTCCCTGGTGCCGGAGAGTCTCTGACAAATAAGTCATCTGAGCCCGAAGCTCCTGTACCTCACTCTGCTGACCCTGTGCTAACTCCTCCTGCTCAGGCTCATGGGAGGAGGAAGGCTGAGAACGCGTCCGCATCCTGCGTCGGGGAGGCATCGTGCCCACCTGCAATCCACATGCAAACATCAGGACAGCACCAAATAACACTCGACCCAATCCAGCGAAAGTCTAAGACATGTCATCCATTCCATAGCATTATGTTGTCTGCAGCCAACATAATCGCTTAAGAGAATAAACATGCCAATCACTCATCCCATCCCTTGGGAGAGGTATAAAACTCAATCAGGATTCTCGCTAACAGTCACGACTCTCACGTAGTCATCCTAATGTCCAACCACAAGCCTAGGGTTTCTAAGTCCTCAATGACCTAAAACCTAGGCTCTGATACCACTCTAGTCTATCACGCCCCGGGGTCGAAACTGCGACCCGGGCTCGCTAACAGGTCCACCGCCTATACGGTGAACCCCGTATAGACGAAGCGTCAAACCTGCAAAAGATAGATACTACAGCTATACAGATATCAGAGCTGAAAGTAAAAGCTGAAATAAATAAAAAAATATATACAACACAAAGTCCTCACCAAAAGTACATAAGTCTCTCTCAGCAGAAAGAAAAGTACAACTCTATGCCTCACTACAAGGTCTCTCAATAAGAAACTCTCAAAATATAAAAAGAGTACATCTACTCTCTGGATGACGACTGGTAGGGATCTAGCTCGCGACTCCCTTACCTCGATCTGAAGAAGCAGCAGCTGGAACAGCAGGAACAGGAGTAGAAGTCCCTGGGAAAAAGACACCACGACGGGTGTGAGAACTACATCCCACAGTAGTTCTCAGTGGGTGCCGTCAACAAGCCCAACGGTCTGCCCACTAAGTCTACTAGAGGCATGAAGAAACAAATGCAGTGCTAAAGGAAAAAAGCTGAAAAATAAACTCTACAGCTACTATGCCCCTATCTAGATGCTCAAAAAGTGGAACAGATGAAAATATAATGCATCGGCTAACATATCAGTATAGTCACCCAATCTGAACTGACTGCCTCCTCGGGTCCAGTCAAGCCTGCGCCTACCTACTGCCGTTACATCCCGGAGGACCGGACTTACGTAGGGCGTCCGTAGCTGCCAAAACTGGCTCAGCCAGAGGGACTGCGTCCGTAACTGCCAAAACTGGCTCAGTCAGAGGGACGGCATCGACAAGTCGCGATACAAAAGTAACATATCCACCCCGGGCGTGGCTCTCGAGGGGCGCGACCCCACCGAGGAAAAGGTATCCGCGCACTCTGTCGCTCAGGTGGCACTGTAGGCTATAGTCAAAATCCACGCTCACGCTCTGAATGGAATGACTCAATCCTCAAACATCTCGCACAACAGTCGGAACACTCTCGACGACTCAGCCGATCAGCTCTCACGAAACACGAGACACTAGCCTCTCCAACAACTCACAGCACAAAACACACTGGCTGGAGATACTCCACAGCCAGGATCAACCCACCACTCAGGGCAAACTAAACTGGTCGGACAACACTCAACGACCTGGGGCCACCGTCAACTCCAACGGTTCCCAACAACTGAACATCAACCCAACCTGCCGACTCACTGACAGGATAAACCCCACACAGACAACAATAAAGGATCCGGGAACCCCGAAAGACTAGAACCTACAACCCTATCAAACAAGAACAGGCTCTAGGCATAGCCTCTCGTTGTTCTCGTCCCAAAGAGAAAAGGCAGACCTTAGAACCCAGACCACTCGAATCATCTCGGGTGGTTAAATTTATTGGAAAAAGGTGATATTTCTTACTGAAAGCCACTTGATATGGAAGAAATCTATTTTTAATGATTTTTAGTTCTTTTTAGGAAAACAGTTGAAAACAAGTTTTATATCCAAACCTCGAAGAGCTAATGCCTTCGTCCAATCAAACAAGAACAGACTCAGGCGACCCTACGACGCTTGGAAGAAAACCTTTGGTTGACTAAAATCATATGTGTGTCCAAAAAAGATTCTGGGTTCAAGATCCTGCTATCACTGATAAACCGCTGCCACTAGCACAGCGGCGACAGATAAAACAAGAAAAAAGGAACATCTCGGGACCGTCGTCTACCCAAACGGCTCCCGCCACAGATGATCAATCAACTACATCTACCAGACTCCACTCTGCTCCCAAGCACGAGTGTAAAATGCATCCCACACTAAAAGAAACCCGACCACTCGGCCCACTACCCGGGCGAGTAACACTATGTCCAGGAAAGAAAAGAAGTGTGGATGTCTAAAGAAAAATAAACCTAGCCCAAGTTGGAGTTTTCTACAGTCTGGCTAAACATGCTGCATATGACGGGGGTGCTAGGTCAAGTTCCAAGATAACAATAATTTTACAGATAGTAGGAAACAAGAGATCGCATGATCATCAAATAATACTAGAATTATCAGCTATCACATTCTAGCATACTACATAAGAGTATCACTATCATGCATGGTCCTACTATATCAGATTTAATGAACATTTCATCAATCTTGGAGACAGGGCCACCCACCTGAAAGTGCACAACTGTCTAATGTCCCACAGCTGAAAATACCAGGAGCAACAATAACTCCAAATCCAACGGGTCCAACACTATCCACAAACCCTCCTGGGTACAACACAAGGCCAACAATTACACTTAAATCCACAATTTACCCAAATAAGTTACATTCTAAAATCAGCCTCAAAGATGTCAATTTTTCACCTTCAAAGAATGCTCCAAAAATTGCAATAAAAATACTACGGCAATTCTCGCGTCGAGACCTTCGAAACAGGTACCTGCACGTTCAATTCCGAGCCCCGTAGGCCAAGTTACAAATTCCACAGTACAGGCGCGCAAAAACTCACAACCACACAACTGTAATAATCAGCACAGTAAAAGGGAAAATACTGTACCCTCGGGCAAGTCTCAGAAAAATCCCGAAAAAATACGACGATAATCCTCGCGATGAGTAGATCCAAAAAGTGTACAGGCTCATCTCGATCCGACGCTCGAGTGCGGATATAAAATTCCGGCAAGGGGCTGCTGTCCAAAAACTCCACCAGCAAACAGCGGCTTAGAAATATCTCGAAAACTGTGCCATAAACTCTGAATCCAGCAAGATGATCAACAAGAAAGTCCAAGACGTACCTCTCGTGAATCCATCGCCGCAGAAATCGTCCAAAAATACCGTCGGAGTAGCTCTGTGGACCTCTCAGACCGAAATGCGGCGATAATGGGCCTTCGATGAAAGATCGTCGCTCCGCGCTACGATGCCGAAATCGTCGACGCCGCGGCTTCCAAAAAATCCGGGCCTCTGCCAGAAGATGCGCAACACGAAGATCTCCAACTTTACTGAAGGGTCCAAGGGCAGAGGGGTTCGGAAAAAGGGGCAAAAAACCCAAGCAAATGGGCTATTTATCGGCCTAGCCCGAAAAAACAAGAATTTGGACTTTTGGGCCCAAAACCGGGCGCCCGAAACATTCGGGCTGCTACAGTAACGGGCCTGGCTCGTTACTGTTCACGCCCGGAAATTCCCCAGGCCGCCACGTAGCCACCCGAACAGCGCACAGCCGTTTGGGCCAACGACATTGCGCCGCGTGGCCAAAGCTGGTGCCGACACGTGGCGCCCATGCAGGGAGCCGCGGGTCAGCGCGCCCACGCGCGCCTGTCGGGCACGCAGCCCGAGGCAACCACTCCTCGCCCCATGGACCATGCGCACAGCACCTCTCCAACCACGTGCTGCCACGCGTCCACCCCCGGTCCACCGTGCACCGGCGCCATTCCATGGACCGCGCCTGCCGCGCCGGCCAATAGGAAGGCGCCACGTGGCCAGCGCCCGGCGCACGCCTTCCGCGGTGGACCGCGCGGCTGCGCCTCCACCCGCCGCCAGCTACCGCCGCCGGCGCCTCTCCGGCCGCCGGAATAGTAAATCCACACCTCGAAATCCGTGTTTTCGCGTCCGGGCTCCGAAAAATACAAGTAAATAGTCCATCTTGACCGTTTTCACGCGCTGAATCCAAATCCGATCTCCGTTTGGCTCAATTCCACTTCTTGACCGTTTTCGCCGCCGGAATAGTAAATCCACACCTCGAAATTCGTGTTTTTGCGTCCGGGCTCCGAAAAATACAAGTAAATAGTCCATCTTGACCGTTTTCGCGCGCTGAATCCAAATCCGATGTTCGTTTGGCTCAATTCCACTTCTAAAATTTCTCGAAAATTTTTGGAAAAGTAAACTTGATCCATTTTTCGTGCCGGGTCACTTCCTTGGTTTCAATAAGCGCGCAAAAACCACAATCACCCAATATGGGGATCCTGTTAAGCAATCTTGCTCCAATTACACCAAGAATCCATTTCTTGGGCCCGACACGCGCACAAACACTCCCAGAAACCACTAATCCATCAATAAACCTTAAATGGGGATTTCAGGTCCTCACAGGTGAGACCTCATATGTTTTTGCTATTGAAATTAAAAGGAATAGGCATAAATGTTTACTTGATCTATCTCAAAAGGAATACATAAAGAAAATTTTGAAAATTTTGAAATGCATAATTGTAAGCCCAGTGTTGCTTCTATTCAGAAAAGAGATAAGCTTAATGCTTTCCAGTGTTCTAAGGACCAACTAGAAATTGAATAGATGAAAAGTATATCCTATACCTCTACTGTGAGGTCCCGGAATCCCCGGCGTAGGAGTTGCTGATTGTTGGGCAGCTTTTGTGGCCGTTGGGAGCGTTTGTGCGCGTGTCGGGCCCAAGAAAGGAATTTGAGATGCAATTTGGGATTTGCTTGCATCACTGGAGGCCTGCGTGGGTTGCGCGCAATTTGGACACAAGTGGTGGACTTCGAGCTTAAATTGAGACCCCGTGGGAAGTTGGAGGACCCGTCGGGTGTTTAGAAGTGATTTCGCGCGATTCAGATGTCAAAATTAGACTCCGGGTGAAGTCCGGATAAAAGTTTACCTCTCCGGTCGCCTTCGGGAATTTTTAGAGTTGGAATTTAGCAAATCGGACTTTAAAAATGGACCCGGCACGGAAATCGGATCGAGTTGGCATTCGGCAAATTTTCGGGTGAGAATTTGGAGAAACGGACATCGTTTTTGGATTCAGCGCGCGAAATCGCTAAGAATGGACTATTTATTTGTTGGATTTGGAGCCCGGATGAAGTGCGCGTTTTTCGAGGCAAGTGGCGCGAAAATCGAGGCGACGGCACGGATCCCGAGGCGGCTCGAGGCGCGCGGCGCGCGGTACGGAGCGCGCAGCTGGCGCGCATGGGGAACGCGCGCCTGCGCGGTCAAGCAGGGGCCGCCACGTGGCGGCCCCCAGTTGGCCCCCGCACGGGAGCGGGTGGGCGCGCCCGTGTGGCGCGCCCGTGTGGCGCGCCCGTGTCCCGCGCCTGCGCGGGGCACGGTGTCACGCGCCCGTGTGGCGCGTGACGACCGCGCGCCGCGTGGCGCGCGGTGACTCGGCCGCGTGGCCCTGCGGGCGCGCGCGTGGACCGGGCGCGCACGCCCGTGTGCTGTGGACCGGGGAGGGGGGCTCCCCATTGGCCTGTCCACGGTGCACCTTGGTGCACCGTGGACCACTTTCTCTCTCTCTCCCTCTTTTCTTCTTCTTCTTCCTCCCCGCAAACGCCATTTTCCCTCTCTTCTTCTCCTTTCTTCTTCCATCGAGCGAGAGGGAGAGTGAGGGAGATGGTGGGAGGTGCGGCGGCGCGTCGTGGACTCCGTTTTGCGTGCGAGGACGCCCGGCGGAGCGGTTCGGCGACGGCGGCGCAAACGTGTAAGTCCCGTGTGTTGATTTTACTGTATTTTTGTACAGTTATTGGAGCATTCTTTTAGACTGTTATTGACCTCCGTGCACCGTTTTGCGTGCGGACCCCGTTTTGCGTGTGGATCCTGGCACCGTGCACCGTTTTGCGTGCGGACTCCGGCACTGTGCACCGTTTTGCGTGCGGACCCCGTTTTGCATGTGGATCCTGGCACCGTGCACCGTTTTGCGTGCGGACTCCGGCACTGTGCACCGTTTTGCGTGCGGACCCCGTTTTGCGTGTGGATCCTGGCACCGTGCACCGTTTTGCGTGCGGACTCCGGCACTGCACCGTTTTGCGTGTGGATTCTGGCACCGTGCACCGTTTTGCGTGCGGACTCCGGCACTGTGCACCGTTTTGCGTGCGGACCCCGTTTTGCGTGCGGATTCTGACACCGTGCACCGTTTTATGAGCAGACTCCGTTTCTGGTGCGGACTCCGGCGGCGTGCTCCGTTTTGCGTGCGGACTTCGACGGCGTGCCCCGTTTGCGTGCGGATCGCGTGGAGGCCAATTGCAAGTGTCTACGAGCAATTGGTGGCAAATCGAGGTGGGTGGCCTTATCTCCAAGTTTTATGGACTGTACAGTATTTCTACTGATGTAGGACTATGCATGATAGTTTATTTCATTGTGTAGCATGCTAAATTGTAGGAATTGTTATTCCTTTTAGCATCTGTTAAAATAGTTATCCTGGAACTTGACCTAGCACCCCCGTCATATGTTGCATGTGTAACCAGACCAGTAGAAAACCCTCACTTGGGCTAGGGTTATTTATGCTTAGACATCCACACTGTTCTTTCGTTCCTGGACATAGTGTTATTCTCGCCCGGGTAGTGGGCCGAGAGGTCGGGACTTACTTTTAGTGTGGGATGCTTTTGCACTCTTGCTTGGGAGCAGAGTGGAGTCTGGTAGTTGTAGCGGGTTGCTTATCTGTGCGGGGAGCCGTTTGGGTAAACGGTAGTCCCGAGAGGTCTTGTTTCCTTTTACGTTGTCGTAGGAGGGAGCCGTTGAGTAAACGGTAGTCCCGAGAGGTCTTGTTTCCTTTTACGTTGTCGTAGGAGGGAGCCGTTGAGTAGACGGTAGTCCCGGGCCGTCGAGTATCTTCCGGTCCGTCATGTTGGGAACCGTTGGGGTTGACGGTGGCCCCAGGTCGTTGAGTGTTGTCCGACCTGTTTTGTTACCCTGAGTTGTGGGTCGTTCCTGGCTGTGGAGTATCTCCAGCCAGTGTGCTTTGTGCTGCGAGCTGTTGGAGAGGCTAGTGTCTCGTGTTTTGAGTTAGCCGATCAGCTGAGTCGTCGAGAGTGCTCCGACTGTTGGGCGAGATATTTGGGGATCTTGAGTCCTACCGTTCTGTGAGTGAGCGTGGATTTGGACTAGCCTGCTTATGCCAATGTTTGATTACTCTATGCCGCGCCGTTTTCCTCAGTTGGGGCCGCGCCCCCTGAGATGCCGCTGTGGATGCGATGGTTGGCCTGTTGAGGCAGTTTTGCGCGAGGGATGAGTTGGTCGGACAGGACGCCCCACGTAAATCCCGTCCTCATGTGGATGTGTGGTAGTGGGCAGGTGCGTTCCTAGTCGACAGGCGCGGGCTTGACTGGACCTTTGAGGTAGTCAGTTCGATTGGGACGATTGAGCACCTTGGGTGCGAGTGGTCTCATTTACTTTGATCTGTTCCACTTTTGAGTATCTAGATAGAGGCATGGATAGCTGTAGAGTAGTTCCAGCTTTTCTTGTTAGATTTCTTTGCCTGTTATCTTTTACCTCTGGTAGACTTGGTGGGCAGACCGTTGGACTTGTTGACGGCACCCACTGAGAACTACTGTGGGAAGTAGTTCTCACACCCGTCGTGGTGTCTTTTCCCCAGGGACTTCTTCTTGTGTTCCTGTGCTCCTGTTGCTGATCCTTCGGACCGAGGCGAGGGAGTCGCGAGCTAGTTCCCTACCCGTCGTTGGAGTGTAGCTGTACCCCTTCAGAGGAGAGCTCCAGTTGCTTAGTTTACTCCTTCTTCCTCTGTTGAGAGATCTTTGTAGAGAGGTATAGAGTTGTACTTTATTTCACAGTTCGAGAGGCTGTTGTAGTGAGGATATTCTTGTATCGAGAGTCTGTACACTGATGTATTTATTGGAGATACCTCCCTTCTGAGTTTTGTATCAGAGGACTTTTTATACGATCGTATTTGGGAGATGGATATTGTATCATTTTCAGTTGTACAGTGTTTGGATTACAGTTTTTAGTTGTTTACTTTCAGCTCTCTGATATCTGTTTACTGTAGATGTTTCTTTCTGCAGGTTAGACGCTTCGTCTGTACGGCAGTTTCCGTACAGATGGCGGATCTGTTGGCGAGCCCGGGTCGCAGTCTCGACCCCGGGGCGTGACATCTACAGTTGGTAGTCTTATGTATGCAGAGACAGGCAAACATTCGGATATTGTTTTTGCCGTTGGATTAGTTGGCAGGTATCAAAGTAATCTAGGTATAGAGCATTGAAAGGTTGCTAAGGAGGTTATAAGGTACTTGAAGGGTACTTTGGATCATATGTTGATATACATGATACCACATCATAAGCTATTTGGCTTAGAAATTTTATCATAGACTTAAAGATTGTGAACTCCATTGCTCGTCTAATAAGAATTTTCTGTAATAGTTCAGCTGCAGTTTCTTTTGCCAATAACAACAAGATTACAACGGGGTGTAAATATTTGGACACCAAATATCTTATTGTGAGAGAGAAGATAGATGAAGATTATGTTAGAATTGAATGCATCAATATCAAGTGTATGACTGCAGACTCATTGACCAAGGGGCTAGCACTTGGGTCATATAAAGATTATGTTAATAGTATGGGTCTGATTAATTCTTTTGATGTATAAAATTATAACATTTTTATCTTCTTTCAATAAAGTTATAGTTTTAATGCAGCTGTATTGGACCGTTTAATAGCCATAAAGTTTTGTCAATTAACGAATGGATATAATGATCTGAGTTCATTTATAAAGTTGTGCCATATAAAATACTTGATTAGAAGATGAAGTTGATATGATAATTATAAAATTTTAATATAGAGAAGTGGATCGTCATAGTCTTTTAATTTGAGTTAAAGATCAAGTGAATTCTAAGATATTTGACCATAAATTTTCATAACGCTCAAAAAGGTTTGGAGTAAAACAAATCCAATCATGAAATATAATTAATATAGACTAAGTGAGAGATTGTTAGGATATATATATATATATATATATATATGGCCTAATCAATCATATTCAAATTAGGATTTATTATAAATAAAGGTCAATTCTAATAGATATAGAACTACTTCATATGATATATTTGATACCTCTTCTATCTAAATTAAATAGAATATCAGATTTTGATGAGAAGTCGATCTGAACTCTCTATATAAAAGTGTATTGGTTCTGCTAGAGGAGAAGCCAAATAATCTAGTTCGGTTAGTGCCAATCGTATTGCAATCGAATTTTTACTTCCGTTATTTTATCAAGAATTTTTTCTGTATAGCACTCTATAAGTTATTTTATAATTTTATTTGTAATTCTGAATATTAATATATATTTAATTATTTTATGGAATAATTGCCTGTGTAACCCTGAAATCTGAAGAAATATCTGATTTACCCCTCTTATTTTTTTCTTTCCAATATACCCTTCATACGTTCCACCGTTATTAAAAATACCCCTACCGTTTCCCTTTGTTAAGTTAACTAGGGTTAAACTAGAGTTAAATAATAATCGGAGTTGAAAACTATCAGATATACCTATTTTATCCGGGTTTAGGGTTTAGGGTTTAGGGTTTAGGATTTTTTAGGGTTTTAGGGTTTAGGGTTTAGGGTTTTTTAGGGTTCTAGGGTTTAGGGTTTAGGGTTTAGGGTTTTTTAGGGTTTTAGGGTTTAGGGTTTAGGGTTTTAGGGTTTAGGGGTTTAGGGTTTTAGGGTTTAGGATTTAGGGTTTAGGGTATATTTGAAAGGGCAAAATAGTAATTACACACAGATAACGGCAGTTTCAAACGGTATACTAACAGAGTTTAACTTCAGGGGTATTTTGGAAAGAAGTTGGAACGTAAGAAGGGTAGTTTTAATATTAGCCTTCTAAGAGAGCTAAATCTGAAAATAAGGAATTTTTTAGGGATATATAGAAAATTGTCCCTTATTTTATTATCCTACTACTGTAGATTTACCCGTGTATGCATAAAAAATAAAATTTATATGACTATATACTGAGTTTTTAACTATACCAACTTGCACGTGAACAGCATTTAATTTAGAACATCTATTCACACAATGGTTGAAAAGTAGGTTTCCTGGTAATACAGAAATTTTATCTTATTTGTAAATTCTTATAGAAGTTTTAAATAACAATATTTCTATAATAAATAATTAATCTTATTTTTTTGGTAATTTGGTCAGATGCTTGTTAGCTTCGTATTCGTAGATGAGTCAAATTTCAAGTATAACTGCTCAATTACTTAGTTATGTGTTTGGTTAAATAGTTCGATTCTCAATTTTAATGAAGCAATAGTTAATTTTTTTATTTTTAAATAAATTTTTATATAAAAAGTATAAGAGTAAATGATAGATTATTTGCCGTTCAGGCAAGTTGTCATAATTAACAGACTGGAGTGGATTCACTAGCTAACCAATTATGTATCTAAGAAAAAAAAAAAAAAAAAAAAAATTCCTCCTACAAAATATATAAAAGACAAAAGTTTACATTAAAAAAAAAAAAAAAAATACTACGTATACACTCAAAAAAGTGTATATCCTATACCTCATCTATTTAAGAATGGAGTGTTTTTTTAAGAATCACTGGACTTCTCACCACACCTCATCCATTGATGGATGGGATGTGGAATATACACTCTACAAAAAAAAGTGTCCAAATAGGATTTTTTAAAAAATAAAAAATAAAAAAATGTAAAAATAAAATTTAGACTTTACTGCGTATAGATAATCATGTTTAAAAAATAGGTTCGAACCAACCAGTTGAACCGTTCGGACTGCGGCCCAATCCTTAGGCCGGTCAATTCGACCCATAAAATTGAAAAATTTTAAAATTCGTATTGACATGTTTGAATAAGTCACCTAGCAAAAGATCGTTGATCTGCCGGTTCAATCTTTTTTATTTATATATTTTTAAATAAATTATAAAATAGTTTTAGTTATTTTTATTATTATATATATATTATTAAAAATTTATTATTTATGATATTATGATGCTGATGTTATTGACTTGATGGACGTGTTATCGCCGATGAAGTTAGTTAAATCGTGACACATGCATTATTATTTTTCGAAATAAGTTCTTAATTTAAAGATAAATAAATGCATATAAAAAAATTGTACATACTTTTTTGAAATGTACGTTTTGTATTTCATTCTTATTTATTTTATAGTGAAATAAAATTTACTAATCATATTATTATTGAAGGGATGTTAAGAAATTAGGCTCGAATAGCACCAAGTTTTGGTGTTATCAAATTTTTAACTATTAAATTAAGAAATATACGGTTAGAATGATAGTGATCTTCTAGAATTTAGTTGATGGTTGATTGAATAATAAAAATTTTAGAGTACTACTACAATTCTAACTGTACATACTTTCATCCAAAAATTAAAAATTTGATAGTACCAATTGTTTGGTAATATCAATAGTATTCCGGCCGGACTCTGGAGGTAAGATATACATTTTTAGGTGTAGAAATAATATTGCATATATAAGTACACTATAAACATAAATAAATATTTTCTTGCAATGAGCCGAGTCCTTAAGTTGAGCCGAATTCTCTGTCAGCTCTATATAGCTCAGATGACGAAGATTATAAACTATCAATCTCACCCTCGTTTGCAGTGCTCTCTCGCTCTCTCCAAAAATACCCAACCGTTGGAGTCTTAGCGCCCAAGATTTCCAAAAACCCTACCAAAATCTCCGATTCCGCGCCCACATTCCCTTAGATCTGCTCGTCTATCGCCCAATTCGAGCTCGGATTCCGATTCCTCGTGGCGCAAAACCCTGGATCCGGCGCTTCCGTGGCTTAGATCCGCGGCATTTCGATGGATTTTGTTGCTTCGGAGGATTTGAGGTGACGAATCCCCAATTTGGAAGCTTCAATTCGTGTTTTATCTCGATTTTGTTTATTTTTTAAGCACATTTGATTGATTTGCGTTGGTGAAATGGGTATTCGAATTGGTAGGAATTGGTGAGATCTTTAGTAGGTGTTTGGGCTTGAGCTTTTTGTGAAAGCTGGATCGAAACAAACAGGAGGAAGTAGAAGGTGAGAGATTAATAATTTGATTCATTTGGCTACCGTTTACCTCAGAATTTTGTTGAGCTCAAAGAATATTTTTTTTTTTTTTTTTTTCATTAAATGGAATTTTAGGCTTGAGATTTGAAACCCTTGAAGCTATTATCAGTTGTGAATGCACTAAACCCTACTATCCTTGTAATTCTTATTAGAGATCATTTCATTTAATTGGAGAATTTTAATTAAAAATGTAATCTTTCAAACAAAATTATAGATCACACTGCTTATACTATGTAAGAACTAATAAAAAAAATAAATTAATAAAATTCTACTGCATCAGTTTCAAATAGAGCAGTTCAATTTGTACTTTTGATTTTTTTTTTTTTTTTTTTTTTTTTTCTGTATTGGATTCGAAGAAATCGCTGTCACATAGGTTGGCACATTTCCACTCATCACATATTTGGTCAATAATTATGCGACTTGTGGGACCTTATGGTGTTAAAGTGTCTGGTTTGGGCTACTTGTGCAATGTCAAAAGGGTATGTTACAATCTAAGGAGATTTGAATCCCACAACAAGGGGTCGATTTTCGATTGATAGTTTATACCTTCTTAGCTGTATGGTCCTCACCAATTTTTACTGGTTTCATCTGTAGGCCCCTGTAGATTTTTTTCATGTGGGGACACCTGTGCCATCAAAATTGTGCTAGATAAGGTTCTCTAATATCTTTATCTTGTATATGAAACTGGGGATTTTGAAGGTTTTTTTTTTTTTTCCCATCAAGATGATCACTGCATCAGGATTCCCTTGATCTTTTTGAAAAAATCAGGATTTCTTGTTTGCGACTGCAGCTTCTGTCACTGTTATCTGGGTTTCATCAGTAGGTTTGATGCTGAGAACGTTACATTCTGTTCAGTTTTTATCGAATCATATTCTCAGTTAGAATTCAAGAATATTTACTTTAAATGAGTGAAAATTCCATTCCTGATTTGGCCATTCAACATGACTTCTTTGAGATTGAGGTTTCATTTCATTGATTTGTGGCTATTTTCCTGAATATTTGATTTGACTATATTGTATTGTGTTTGTAACGAGCTGAATTCAATTTTGAAACCTGGGTTTCATTGCATTTAATTCTCTATGGGTGAAAAAAAAAAAAGAAATCAGATTTTCAATTCATTGGATAAAGAATTGGATTTGGAATCATCCAGCAAATCGTAATCATTTTGATGAAATTTGGTTCCTTTTTTGGTAGATATTGGTGAAATCAGGTAGGAGAGATTGCTAATAGAATGATGGGAGCTGAACTATGTTCGTCTCGAATTCTTTCGCCTTATCGGGACGAGAGTGGGGATGAGGAACTTTCGGTGCTTCCAAGGCACACTAAAGTTATTGTTACTGGTAACAACAGAACAAAGTCAGTTTTGGTTGGACTACAAGGTGTTGTAAAGAAGGCTGTTGGGCTTGGTGGCTGGCATTGGCTGGTAACTAAGAGCTTTCTTATTTCTTGAAGCTTTATTGCACAATTAAAGTACTTTTAATCTATGTTTTTTCTTTAGCATAACTACTTGGTTGAGGATTCCAACATATTGCTGCCACTTTTGGGACTCGGGTCTGATGTTAATCTTTGATCTAGTCATAACCGGGTGATATCATGATTAAAATTTGTTTGAAGATCGATCAGTGTACCTTTCGTGCTACGTATTTGGAATTTTGGAATTTCGGTCTTAGGAGAGTAAGGGCCTACTTTGCCTAGCTTTAGGACGAGCTCCTCTACTCCGAAAAATCAACAGTTAAATATTCGACAATCAAAATATTTGGAGCTTTTCTTGTGGTGGAAAGTTAAAATGAGCTTTTGGTCACCGGAGGTAGAAGCTCCAGTTTGTTGCTCCTAGTACTGCAGCAGGTAGCTGTTGGACTGATTTTGGCCTGGTTTGGGATTGCGGTGCCAATTGCACTTGCTTTTATGCGTTGGAAGGCCCAGAAAATCCGAAAGTGCTTCCAATCTTTCTTCCTCTAATGCTATAGAATTGCTGTGAAAACTGCCACCAAAGAAGTATGCAGTTACATGCTTCACCAGTGGCGGTCCCTGCCACAATTTTATAGCATGGAAAGTAAGAATTTAAGTATCCATCGGCACGGGCCATATCCACCATGTCGTGGCATACCAACAACATACTGGTACGATACAGCTCTCGTGCCGATGACATAATTCAAAACTTTTTTTTTTAAAAATTATTAAATAATTTTTTCAATAAAGTTCAAAATATTTAATAAAAATGCATAATAAGAATTACAAAATTTTGTTGCTAAAGAATAAATATTTCATACCATTATGTGTCAGCACATGTATTTTTTGTGACCGGCACTCATCACGGCCTGGCACGAACGCACCGTCCCGTATCGTGCCGGCAAGTTTCTGGCACGACCCTATGTCACGGCACTTAAATTCTTGATTGAAAGAGTGAAGATTGGAAGCACTTGCGGGGTTTTTGGGCCTTCCAAAGCATGAAAGCGGGTGCTTTTGGCCACTACAATACCAAACTAGGGCCTTAGTGAAAAAGTTGCTAGTATATTTTTGACAGCTTTATTTAAACAAGACTCTTGCAGAAGCTCCAAATAAGCCCTAAATCCACGTAAGGTGGGGAGCTGTTGGTTTAAGCGATAGTTTAACTGGATTCAACCGGAAACAAGTTTGAGAAATCATTTGCACTGACACTAATCTCATAATTTATAGAAAGTAAAGCACTTAAATCTGCTTTGGTTTTTTTCTGACACAAAAAGATGCCCTTCTCATTGCGATTAACTTACTTTGAAACTCGCAGTATTTTGAGTACAATGCTTATGGTTGTTGCAGGTCCTTAAGAACGGAGTAGAGGTGAAGCTGCAGAGGAATGCTTTAAGCGTTTTAGAACCTCCGACTGGTAATGAAGAAGACGATGATGACAACATTGACCGAGATAACTCATTCTGCAGCAGCTCTGACATGGGCGAAAAGGACATACATTACCGTTAGTCACTGTCTTTTAAATAAGTTTTAACTTTTATTATTTGCAGTAATTTACAAAAAAATAACGTACATATCATTATAAAATTTCCATTCTTTGCAGCTAGCATAGAGTACCACAGACCTACGAAGCCCAGGGTTCGGCACACAAGACCATGGACAGCCTCTGCAAAGTCTATTAACCGAATCAGGCATAGAGATGTTCATTTGAATGGTTTTAATGCTCGGACGGTAATATTTTTTCACCTTGCAGTAATTAAAACATATATGCTTGTGTTAAAAAGTTTCTTATCTTATTTGAAAATCGTCTGCAGAGAGTGAATTTGGCAAAACTTGGGACAGCAACCCTATGGAGATATTGGAGGCATTTTAATCTGGTATTTGTTACGCCCTCTTTCAAGTTACTTCTCCTCATGTCAACCAAAAAAAAGTTTTTCATATTTAACCAATTAACCCTCAAAAAAACTCTATATACTTGTAAACTGTGTTTTGTCGTTGATATCAACGAAATCATCTTAATCATGTTTATAGGATAATGCCGCACACTGAGATGTTTCATTATTTAAAAGGTGTCCAAGCGAAAAGTTTTAGTGCCACAACGTTCTTGTTGCATCTTAAGCTTTAACATGTACAAATAATGATTCAGGTGAGCATTAACCCTAACCCATCAAAGGAGCAGCTACTGCGCAGTGTTCAGCGCCACTTCCTCTCTCAGGTGCCCATCATCTATTCTATGGTCAATTCCTCAAATACCTGTTTCGTCGTTTAAGAACAAAGAAATTATAATCACTTTTTGACCAAAAAAATTTTATGTTATTTCCTTTTTTATTGTGGAAAGCAATTGGACGAGGTGCAGGTCATAGTTGGATTCATTCGAACAGCGAAGCGGTTGAAGGCGCTCTACTCTTAGGTGGAAGAAAGGCTGATTTTTAAGTCGTCACTAATCTGCTACTGACCGTCTTATTTGTTTGTAAGATCTAACTGTTGGCTCTGTCAAACAGTGCTTTGTTTCCTTAATTAAATGCGTTATTGTGCATTGCAGTTACATATTGCCTCTTTCCAGCCTTTTTTTTTTTTTTTTTTTTTTTTTGCCTCTGTGAGTTTGCTAGAGCTTTGTAAAAAGTATTGAAGGCGCGTGCTCCGCGTGCGATTAAGTGCGGTTGGTATAAAAAGTACTGACATAACCTCTAGTAACTTTTCGCCAAGGTTTTAAATATTCATCGGTACGGCCGTATCTACCGTGCCGTGCCGTGTCAGTAAGATATCGACATGATACAGCTTTCGTGTCGACAATACAGTTCAAAATTTTTTTTTCTTAAAATTACTAAGCAATTTTATTAATAAAGTTCAAAATATTTAATAAAGGTACATAATAAGCAATTAAAAAATTTTGTTGTTAAAAAAATTAAATATTTTATGTTATTATGTGTCGGCATGCATGTATTTTTTATGATCGGCATTCATCGGTATGGTTCGGCACGCACCGTGTCGTATCGTGCTGGCAAATTTTCGACACAATTTCGTATCACGGCACTTAAATTCTTGCTTTTCGCTAGTGCGGATGCAAAAGTTTTTAACTCAGGTTTTCTTTTCTTTCATATGTATAAAGTGAACCAAATTTTTACAAGGACATTACGATGATGAGATCATTTAATCCATTGTCTACTGCTGATAGCTCGCAAATCTCAATAGTGATGGATAGTGGATTTAGTGATCTTTTTACGAAGATGTCCTTTAGATACTTACGAGTTTGAATTTAATGTAATTTTTGAGCGTATGTAATAAGACGATTTAAAATTTTACTCTAGTGTTACTATTTTGTATTTGTGATGCAGAAGTTCTAACGGTTAGATATAAAAACATAGAATTTATCTGTTCTATGTATTATTTTGATTTAACTATTTAAATTTTTAAAAATTTAATTTTAGTGTTTAATTTAAATCAGTCAATAATTTTTAAATTTTAAATTAATTATTCATTTAAATATATTTATAGGTCGTAGAATTGTATTGTATGAAATATATAAAGAAAAACAATGCATTGACTTATTCAAATTAAATAAATTAGATAATAAAATTTAAAAAATTTAAAAAATAGAAAGTTAAATCAAATGATCAATAATTCTGTTAAGGTTTTACTTAACAATTATTACAATGATAATAATTTTTAGGACCCAAAGTGCGAAAGGAGCTCTATGATCTTTGTAATGAATTTTCCTAGTTAGTAGTGGTAGCATTGCACTTTAAGGTCGTGTTCGATTGTGGAATAAAGGAAGAATAATCCTCTTTATCTTATTGTTCTTATCAAACGGGAGTAAAAAAATGACTAGAAATAAAAATTTAAAATAATTCTTACTTAACGGGTAATTCTGAAATAACCCGTTAAGAAATATTCCACCTTCCCACTGGAATAAGGTTTATACCTCATAGTCAGTGAATGATTTTTTTTTTTTTTTTTTTTTTTTTTTACATTAGCTTATCTTCTAATCTTAGACTATATAAATATAAGGCTATGTAATCTGCGGTTATATAATTATTTTTGTTTACTAATTATTATTTACTAAAATATACTATAAAATATAAAAAATTATTTTGTTTAGGTGAAATATAATTTATTATTTACAACTAAATTATTATTTTAATTAATTTATAATAATTAAAATTAATTTTTATATATATAAAGAAAGGGCAAAATTTGCATTTGATAAAAAATTTATTATATTTTTTTACTATTCTCTACTATTTCATAATTTTAACCAAATACAATTTTTTATATTCCGGAGAATACTAATTTTGAATCAAACGTAATTTAATTTTTATACTTGATTATTTCAAAATAGCAAGCTATTTCAGATATAAAAAAATTTATATATGTTAAATTTGACGAGTGCTACCTGTACACCCCAAATGTGGTGTACATCCTACACCCACCCCATCCTGGAGTGGGTATTCCTCCACTCGTTCTATCGATGGGACGAATAAAATTTACCCTATCCCAGAATGGAACAAAATGGGATGGATATAAAATATACACCCCAATTAGGGTATACACTTATATATACCCCTCAAATTATATCTGAACCAAAGCCTAAAGATAGAATATGTGTTTTTATTTTGCTTTTGGCTGCCACGGAAGGGTGAGCAGAAAGAGACGGAGTAGGAATGGGGGAGGAAGGGGCGACAGACTGGGTGGTAGGTGACGGGAGCTGTCGGTCTACTTGCACGTGCCTTGGCAAGCGTGCAGTTTGGAACTGCTACGGCTCTTCTCAAGTGTACCCCAAAGTGTTCCGGGATTTGATATGCTGTTAAAATCTAGTTGTTGTGTTTACCATAAAATTTAATTAAATTTAATAAATTTGATCATAAGTATCATCTTCCACATTTAAGCCAAGCTTGAAATTGTACATGTTGCCAAATGCAATTTCTTTTACATATTTTAAAAGACACAAAATTTAAAGCATTTTGAAATAACAATGTGAATTGTTACTATTAGAAGAATAGCTGGTGCTTGCTTGCTTGCTCTTCGAATAGGAGCTACCACCATTATTTTGTAGTATTAAAGTTGAATAGTTTTAAAACTCTTTTAAACTTTCAAAGAGCTAGTTAGAAGTATGAAAATATATGCGATCGACTAATGCTTAATTCGAAAATGACATGTATGTTTCAATATTAGTATTAGATTCATTTGATACTTGTTCGATGAGCTGGGGTCAAATATGTGTTATATAGCATATACTTTGATTTTGAGTTATTGGCATTTTTCTAATTTAATAAATTTAAAATTATTTATTGCCAGACCCATTAAAAGATGATAGAAGATCAATAACATAATAGTGCTACAGATCTAATTCATAGTTCTTGATAAAAGCCTAATTTTGCACCCTATTATTTAACTATCTTGTTCCTTTTCTGTAAATATTTGGGAAGTTGGCTGATGGCCCTGCTGGGCTTGGCCAAAAAGCCCAAAAAGCCCAATTCTCTTGTCTGCTAAGAATTATTGGGAATCAACAGCGATTACAGCGTTTGGATAATGTAGCTAAATAATTCGGTTCGTCGCAGGTGCCCAAGAGCGTCCATTGGGCGGATTGGTTATTATTTTTTTGCTATATGGCGGCTACTATGGTAAGCAACACCCGCAGTAGCTTTGTTTCAAAACGCTATGGAGATCTGCTAAACAAAAAGTATAGCGCCGAGTATTGAAATTTGCCATGACCGCTACTTAAAACAATGGTGATACTTAGTTGAATCACCATTGTTTCTCATTTTTATCCTAAAAACAATCTTGACTTAATAAGCTCTTAAAATGAGAATGCTAGCAAAACTACAGAGAAGAAAGAGTTGCTTCCATGCTAAGTCACAAGCTGCAATGCCACAATGTTTCAAATCTTAATACTAATATATATTAAATATATTTTTCTTAATTACATTTAACATTGTTTATTAGCTTGTAAATTAAAAGTTTAGAGTTTAAGAGTGCGTTTGGTTTGTGCTATCTTTTTGAGATTTTCAGTAATCGAATAGAAAAATATGACGGTATTTTACTAAATGCACCAAGTAATCTAGTCGATAATATTATATACAATTAGAAATAAGATTCATCCCAAAATACAAATTTTATTCTTTTGAGAGAGGGTGGATATCCTCATATTAATAGATTGAGATAATCATAAAATTTCTAATCCGGTCTTTTTTTGTTTTTCTCCCTATCCGCCAGCTAGTCGATACTATTTTCCTTCACTCTCTAATCTAATATCTCTTCCTTTAACCTAATATTTTTCTCTCTAAACTTAATCACTTTCTATCTCTAGCCATATCTGTCTCTTCTACTAATCTCGACTCTATTTCTCTCCTTATCTCTTTAATTATGCACTCTCTCTAGCCTATACTCTCTTTCCTCCCCTCTCTATCTAAAATCTTATATCTCTCACACTTTTTAACCTCAAATCTCTCTCTAAGCGAAACTCTTCCTCACTTTTTATCTTTTCACATTTCCAATCTAAAATTTTTTTTGTAATCTCAAATTTCTCTCTCTCTCTCTCTCTCTCTCTCTCTCTCTTTTCAAGCCACAGCGTCACAGATGCGGGATGGAACCCTGCGCGTCCGTGTCAGATTCGTGTACGATGCGGACCTGGCATGGACACGTCTATGCTGCATGTCGTTTTGTATATAAATAGGAAGTTGAGATTTGGCAAATGGGAAGTTGGGAATTTAATTAATTGATTCTTATCGTGATTTCGTCCCATAGAGTATTATAATTTATCACATTATAAAATTAATTTTAATATATATAATTAAAAAAAATATAGTCCTAAATCCTAATAAAAAAATTTATCTATCTGATCTCTCCGCCATATCTCTCTCCAACAAAACATTAAAATGTATTAATTTTCTCTTCTTTTTTTTTTTTTTTTTTTTTTTTGCATTAGTGTTATAATTTTTTTGAATTAGATTTTTTTTTGAATTAAAATTATTTTTTAATTAGGATTATATATTTTATTTTTTTTACATTCTTTTTATATTTAATATTTTTAAAAAAATTAATATTGTAGGATTATGACATTAAGTAATGAAAATTTGGTTGATCCTTTGAATCAAAGTCAAACAGAAAAATCTTTATGGGGTTATGTTACTAAATTTGATAGAGTAGAAAGAGCGGGAAATTATTCATTCAAATGTAACTTTTTGTAATGTGACTTTTATGTCATCATATTTAAGAGTTAAAGCTCACTTGTTATAAATTTTTGGTCAATGGATTAGAGAAAGTACAAAAATAATTTCACAACGGCTTAACGAATAAAAAAAAAAGATAATAAGAAAGCTGAATTTATGGCAAAAAATACAAAATCAAAATTTGTACCATTGCCACCAATTTCTAGTTAAGGAGAATCATCAAATGGTAATAATATTATTTCAATGAATAGTTTTCCTTCAAAAAAGAAAAAAAGGCAATTGAGACATCCCTTCGAAAAAAACATTTAATTTACAAGCCCGTAAACAATTACATAGTAAAATAGCTAGAATGTTCTACACCGACGGCTTGTCATTTAATCTAGCTAGAAATCCTTACTATATTAATTCCTGCACATGCACGACTAATCATACAATTAGCGGCTATATTCTTCCTGGTGTTAATATGCTAAAAAATACTTTACTTCAAAAGAAAAAAGTACATGTAGAAAATTTATTAAAACCGATTAAAAAAAGATAGAGTGAGAAATGTATCAGTATTATTTGTGATGGCTAGAGCGATCCTCAAAGAAGACCGTTAATTAATTTTATGGATGTGCCCAAGGATGATCCTATGTTCTAAAGGGAATTAATAATAAAGGTATGGAGAAAGACAAATATTATATTACAAATTTAATTAAAGAGATACTTTTGGAGGTTGGGCCATCAAAAGTAGTTCAAATTATAATTGACAACATTCATGTATGTAGAGCAGCGAGAAGAATTATAGAGCAACAATTTTCTCATATATTTTGGATTTCATGTGCTGTATACACTTTAAATATTGTTTTAAAGAATATTTGTGCTAAAAAAATTACGGAGAATAATTCTACTACATATGAAGAGTGCAAATGAATTACAAAAATTTGTGATGATGTTATGGTTGTAAAAAGTTTTATTATGAATCACTCTATGCGATTATCTATATTTAATAAATTTATACCTCTAAAATTACTTGTAATTGTTTCTACATATTTTGCTTCTTTTGTGGTGGTGCTTAAGAGATTCAAACTTGTAAAATGAGATTTTCAATTCATAGTAATTAGTGATGAATGGTTATCATACAAAGAGGATGATATTGGAAAGCACTTTTTGTGAAGGATAATATACTTAATGATACATGGTGGGACAAAATTAACAATATCCTTTTCTTTACCGACCCTATATGTGATGTATTAAGAAGAGGAGATACAAATAAACCTTGTCTTTATTTAATTTATAGAATGTGGGATTCAATGATAGAGAAGATGAAGATAGCAATATATCGGCAGGAAAGAAAGTAGGAAGATGAGAAGTCATGATTTTACTCTATTGTTTATGATATTCTCGTTGATTGATTGTGGTGACCCGAATCCCTGTGATACTTGATTGTGTGGTCATCGGCGTGTTGACACCTATTTTTTGTGTGTCGAGTGCATTTGCGTGCCAAACGGACGCAAGAAACGGACTTAGCGCGAAGAATTGAGCAAAACTCAAATTTTGAGTTTTTGGGCCAGATTCGGGCGCCCAGAACATGATCCAGGCGCCCGGAATTGAGTGCATGGACCGCGGACCACCGAGTCAACCCAGGGGCATGCGGCGCTCCGTGGTTGGCTCCGTACAGGCACGCGTCGGCTTCGGATTGGCGCGGCGTGAGGGCGCGGCAGGCGGCGGCGCAAGTACCTGCACGTGGACGCGTGGCGCGGCACAATTCGCCAACGCCCAATCACCTGCCAGGGGATGTGGCAGCTCCTGGATAACCGATCGGACTTTTGTGCGCACGCCGGATGCGCGCCACCTATCCGGGTGTGCGACCCCTGTTTTCGGGCGCCCGAAAACCAGCCCTGAAGCTGAGTTTTGGTTAGTTTAAGCTTGCCTCTAAATTGAACTTCTTCTCCCACTTTGTAGATTTTTTTTTTAGACCTTGTTCTTGGGATCCATTATTATAGAGAGGAACTCATCTTCTTCCCCACCATTCCTGAGCTCACTTTGAGGACTTTAGAGGCTCCATCTTCATCTTCTTCCCCACCATTGGACAGCTCCAGCATTGTTGCAACTGTAGACCTTTCCGTCGACGTTTCGTGCGCGGCTTTCCCAGAGCAAACCGCTTGGAAGTTTTGGAAGGAAACTTCACAAGAGGTAGGCCTACAACTTTCCTACTGATCACTTCCCTCCATTCTCGCATTTTTTGGGGTGTCTTACTTCAACTCTAGAGCACTCGTGCACAGGGCGAAGTTTTGGACAAAGTTTAGTATTTATGAATTTTTTTGATTGTTTGTGCATGGATTTTGAAGTTTAAGGGCTTGATTTTCATTTAGACTCACAGAGAAACACACTGGTACCCTTCTTGGAGATTTTGGAGGTGATTTACACAAGTATTTTTACTGTTCTTGTTGACCCTGTGGCAGAGATAAGTGCAGATTTTCTGTTTTGGCATTATTTTGATGTATGGACTTTGGGGATGGAGATTTTATGGAGATTGTTGGTTCTTTTGTAGATTTTAGAGTTTGAGCATATTATTAAGATCAAGGTGAGTATCTTCTCTTTTGATTTCAGTTGGAGATCACCTTTTGTTTGGCCCCTACACCTCATTGGAGTATTTGCTGAATTTTGGATACAATTTGGACAATATCACCTCATTTGTTTAATTAGATAGCTTTTGGGACTTGAAGCTGAAATTTTGTGAATTTGGTGATGTTCTTATTTCAAATGAGGACTTAGAAACTCAGATTTGAGCTTTACTTTGAGGTATATATTACAAAACTTGCATCTTTTCCTTGTTGCTGAAATTCTGGAATTTCTGCGCTATCGGTAATGATTTTGCGATTATGCTCAATCCGGCAGGAGATTTTGGGTGATTTTTAATTTGTTGGGATCTTAAGAGCCTGAGGAACGCGCACGCCAAGTTTCAGCCCGATCGGACCCCAGATCATCGCGTTTCATGTGGGTTGGATTTTCTCCAAAATCTGTGGACTTTCTATTAATTCTATCATTATAGTTGACAAGCATGCTAGAGATAGTGCTATACTTGATGTTTATGATAGATGTAGAATTGTGGCACATTGACTAGCACCCTGCCATATGTTGCATGTTATTTGACCAAATTTTAGAAAACTCTTAACCTGGGTTTATTTTATCTATATTCGGACTTCCTACACACTTTTATTATTCCCATTTGACTTAGAGTCTATTCTCGCCCGGATATTGGCCCGAGTGGTCGGGATAGTATAGGCTGTATGTTGTGCTCGTGCCTGAGGGCCGGGTGGAGTCTGGTAGCTGAGGGTAAATTTTGTCCTACTGTCGGGAGATGTTTGGGTAGACGGTGGTCCCGGGCCGTCGAGTATTCTCCGGTCATTATTGTTGGGAGCCGTTTGAGTAGACGGTGGTCCCGGGTCGTTGAGTGTCTTTCGACCAGTTTAGTTAGCTATTGAGTTGTGAGTTGATCCCGAGCCGTTGAGTGTTTTTCGGCCTGTATTGTTAGTGGTTGGGTTTGTGAGTCTTCCGATCTGGTTGATCGTGGATTTGGACTATGTCACGCCCCGAGATCGAAACTGCGACCCGGACCTGCCAACAGATCCGCCGCCCATATAGGATGCCCCGTATAGACGAAGCGACTAATATGCAAAAGATAATACTAACCACTATATAAATATCAGAGCAAAAAAGTAAAGTACAAAAATAATAGTACAAATCTGATCCTCACAATACAAGTGTTTCTCCACAATACAACTCTCAGAAATAATAACAAACAAAGTCTAACTCCAAAAATAAATATACAATAAGACCCGGATTGTCCAAATACAGCACATCAGTCTACAGGGGTACCACTATAACTCTCCAAGTGCAAGGAAGGAGCTACTCGGCCACGCCCTTACCTCGATCAGAAGAAGCGGCAACAGTAGGGGTAGGAACTGGAGTAGATGCCTCTGCAACAACACCGCAGCGGGTGTGAGAACTACATCAAACAGTAGTTCTCAGTGGGTACCGTCTCTAAGATTACGGTCTGCCCACTAAGTCTACTAGAGACATAAGATAACAAAGCAGTGAAGGTGGTAATAAAACTGGAAATAACTCTACCGCTACCATGCCTCTATCTATCATGCTCAATGAATGATACAGATGATAAAATGCATCTACTCGATATGCTCAGTCAACCCAATCACACTAACTGCCACATAGGGTCCAGTCAAACCTGCACCAGCCTACTACCACACATCCCCACAGGGACGGGATTTACGTAGGGGGTTCCCACTTGGACAGCATCGACAAGTCGCGATAGCAAAGTAACAGGCCCAGCTCCGGAGCGGCACTCGAGAGGAGCGACCCCACCGAGGAAGTATCCGCGTAACTCTGTTGAGCTCCATATGGCTCATGCAGGCTATAGTCCAATCCACGATCAATCAAATCGATAATAACCACAATCAACCACTAACAACATCAGCCGAAAACTCCACAGCTCGAGATCAACGTCTACCACAGCTCCCTAACTCTAGTACTGATCTGACCTCAGCTACCAGACTCCACTCGGCCCCCTGGCACGAGCGCAACATGCATCCCACACTATCCCGACCACTCGGCCCACTATCCGGGCGAGGAGAAACACTATGACCAAAAAAGCAATAAAAAGTGTGCAGGAATGTCAAAATACAACAACTAGCCCAAGTGAGGATTTTCTACTAGTCTGGTCAACATCATGTAATAAATGGCGGGGTGCTAGTCAAGTTTCATAATTCCAACAATAACAAGATACATCAATAATAGCACCTATACTAGCATGCTGAGTTCTATCATACTAGAATTAGAAAGAAGTCTGCAGACTTAGAGAAAAATCCAACCCACCTAGATGTGTGTGTCGGTCGGGAGTCTAGATAAGCCAGACGAGCGCGATCCTCAGGTTCCCATGATTCCAACGCACCAAAAATCACTTAAAAAGTCCTCTCGGTCACTGAGATATGAGCCAAACACTACGGTAAGTCCAAAATTAGTAAAACGACATCATTGTCGCACATCTGTCCACGAAACAGTGAAATATCACCTGCGAGATGTCTTCCAAAAATTCCAAAAAAAATATGACTGCGATCCACGCAAAGTGTAGATATTGATCGAGTCCTTACAGGCTAAAATCCAATAACCATGCACCGAAATAAAATTCAAAAAATCTCAGCTGTCTAGGGAAATTCCACAACAAGGAAGGGGTTCAAAAATGATATGAAAAACCCAATAAAAACCCGAAACCGAGAGGAACAGTAAGTATGGAAATCGAAGGTCTACCTCTCTTGGAAATGCTGCTATAGAAATAGGCAAAAAATTCCCTCGGGTCAGCCCAGGGGAGCCCGTGGATGAAACTACGACGGAGAAAGCCACCGAAAGAGGAAACGTTGAAGCTCGCCGAGTCGGGAAAAACATCGATGTCGCGGCCTCCAAAAATTTCCAAAATCCTTCAAGAGTTGGAGGACAAAAAGAAAAAGTGCTTTGCCGAAGGAGGAGCTTCAAAGAAATCCCAAACTCCAAAAATGGGGAGAGGAAAGTGAATATAAAGCCAAGACTCGAATTTTGGAGTTAATTGGGCTGGGCCTAAACCGGGCGCCCGATTGGACCGGGCCCGAACAGCACATAGCGCCGGCCGTCCCGAAATACTTCGAGTGCGACACGTGTCCCGCCCCGCGCAACAGCGGGGCGGCGCCCAATCGGGCCACGCCACGTGGCCCGCCCCACGTGCGGGGGTGGCTGGCGCCCGCCCACTCGGGGGCGCCGCGTGGTGCCCGCATTTGTTGACACGGGCAGCCGCCCGCGTGCCGCCGTACGCGCCGCCAATCAGCGTCCGACACGGCGCTGATTGCAGCGAATCAGAGCCCGCAACGTTGCCTCCTGCTCTGCTGGCTGCGCCCGGTGAACACCCAAAGGGCCCGTGGACCGGCGAGCTAAAGAATGAGCCCATTTGGCCCAAAAAGCCAATTTTTTTTGTATTTTTTCGCGTTGAGTCCGTTTTTCGCGTCCATTTGATGTGTTACGGACTCGTTACACCAATAATTGGTATTTTCTCACCGCCGACCACCCGGTCAAGCCGCACGAAAAAACATCCGGGACATCACATCCTTCCCCACTAAAAAAAAGTTCCGTCCTCGAAACAAGAAAACACAACAGACGTACCTCAACCAGAAACCTCGAACAGGAAGGGATAAGTCTCCATCATCGCCGTCTCTAGTTCCCAAGTGGCCTCGCGCTCCTTGTGATTGCTCCACAAAATCTTCACGTACGGTATAACCCGGTTGCGCAATTCTCTCACCGCTCGGGCCAGAATCCGCAACGGGCGCTCCTCGTACCCTAGATCCTCACCGATCTCAAGTGGAGTGAAGTCAATCACATGAGAAGGATCAAAGACATATCTCCTCAAAGACGAGACGTGGAAAACATCATGAACTCCTGCAAGGCGCGGGGGAAGTGCAACACGGTAAACAACATGGCCCACTCTCTCAAGTATCTCAAAGGATCCGATGAAATGGGGATTGAGCTTCCCACGAACTCCAAATCTCCGGATCCCCTTCGAAGGCGAGATTTTCAAAAAGACATGATCACCAACCTGAAACTCTAAGTCTCGCCGTCGAGTATCAGCATAGCTCCTCTGTCTACTCTGGGCAGTCTCAAGATATCTCCATAGTAATCTAACCTTTTCCTCTGCCTCCGACAGTATATCAAGTCCCAAAGTCCTTCTCTCACCCACGTCACTCCAATACAGGGGCGACCGACACTTGCGTCCGTACAACGCCTCAAACGGAGCCATCTGAATGCTCACTTGATAGCTGTTGTTGTACGCAAACTCAACCAATCCTAGGTGTCGATGCCAACCTCCTCCGAAATCCAAGACGCACACTCTCAACATATCCTCTAGGGTCTGTATCGTGCGCTCAGACTGTCCATTGGTCTGTGGGTGGAATGCTGTGCTAAACCAGAGCTGTGTTCCTAAAGCCGTTTGTAGACTCTTCCAAAAATGTGAGACGAACCTCGAGTCTCTATCTGACACGATCGAGGTACACCGTGTAACCTCACCACCTTATCTAGGTACAACTGAGCAAGTCGCTCCAATGTCCAGGTCATCTGTACTGGTAGAAAGTGCGCAGACTTGGTGAGTCTATCCACCACTACCCATACCCCATCTGCTCCACTCTGTGCCCTCGGTAGTCCCACAACGAAATCCATGGTGACATGATCTCATTTCCATTCAGGGATTGGAAGACTCTGTAACTTGCCAGCTGGTACACGATGTTCAGCCTTTACTTGCTGACAAGTTAAGCAGTGAGCCACGAATCTCCCAACGTCTCTCTTCATACCATTCCACCAAAAATGTGCTTTGAGGTCCTTATACATCTTAATCCCACCAGGATGAATGGTATAAGGTGTATAATGGGCCTCTCTTATGATCTGCTCTCGAATCTCTGAATCCACAGGCACACAAGCTCGATCCCTGTACTGCAGTACTCCCGAAGCATCTACTGAAAACTACCCTATCTGATCCGTTTGGATCTGCTCTCTAATCCTCGTCAAATGGGGGTCCCTACTCTATCCCTCTCTAATCCTGTCCAACAGAGTGGGTTGCACGACCAGAGACATAAGTCTAGCAGAGACCCCAGGGGTACCACCTCAATCTGTAGTCGCCTCATCTGCTCAATCAGCGGTGCATGCTGTGTGATCAACAAACCCAGACTCTGTACTGTCTTCCTACTCAAGGCATTTGCCACCACATTGGCCTTACCGGGATGATACAGGATACTCACATCATAATCCTTTAGTAACTCCAACCACCGGCATTGCCTCAGGTTCAGTTCCTTCTGAGTGAACAGATACTTCAAGCTTTTATGGTCGGTATAGATTTCGCAGTGCTCGTCGTAGAGATAGTGCCGCCACAACTTCAGTGCAAACACGACCGCGCCAACTCTAGATCATGAGTAGGGTAATTTCTCTCTTAGTCCTTCAATTGCCGTGAAGCATGGGCAATTACCCTACCGTGCTGGATCAGTACACAACCCAGCCCGCTGTGAGAGGCGTCGCTGTAGATCACAAACCCATCTCCCATCACTGACAATTGTCACGCCCCGGGGGTTTTTAGGTAAAGATAAGCGGAAATGCGTATGTATTTTTTTTTTTCTCTTAACAAATAGGTATCAGCCTCGCCCCCGGTGCGTGTCAGACCGCCACATATACAAATTCACTCTTCAAGCGGACAAAGTCTCTTTTGTATATGCACGGCGTCATACTTACAATATTCAACATACAATCTTTAACCACACAGTCACAGTCAACAAGTACGAGAGTGTAAAGACATTTAATCACATTAAGAGGAACCTACAAGTTTGCAAACGGTGTCCACTCGACACCCATTCCTTTAAAAACGTCTACACATTCACAGTAAGGCGGCTACATTGTTTCGGAAAGGATAAATCCACAGGTTTTCAAAGCAGTGCCCACTCGACACTTGGTTTTGGAATATATTTTTGAAACCCCTTTTTGTTCGGTATAAAACATGGAACATTATAAAAACCACATCACAAAACAGTCTCTCAATCCAACATCCACAACATTCCACAATCAAGCAATTGAGAACTTAAACTTAGATAACAAGGGGATGAGATAACTCGAGCAAGAATAATGGAATAAACCTCATCCAACTAATATTCTTTAATCGCTGCCTCACCGTCACCGCGACTACTACACCTAGTCAGACCTGTCACGGAGTGGGTAAAGTCAGTGACAAACAAAGTAGATGTCTTAAGATTAACATGGATTTAAGAACAAACCAATTTACACCGGAACCTTTCGCTAACACCCTGCACAAAATAAGCTAGGCACCAACCCCAGAATACCCAATTAAGCTGGGCACCAACCCCAGAGTACCTGTCGGAGAGACGGAAGTCTCCCCTCGTGCACAACCCCATTTCTTGCATGATGCTTTTAACCTCTTCACGGAGCTAGTGCGGCTCCTTTAGCTGTCGTGAAGAGGTCCCCACCCTACCCACGTGGGGCACACGGGTCATTCAGACCACTTCTCCGGAAAAGTACACCCATGCGGTGGCCCTATCCGCCTGTGTACGTGCAGCATCCAAAACCAGATTTGCCGAAGTCGGCGTGTGTTAAGCACCGCGACCTCAGCCGCAACAATTATCATGTTAGAATAAACAAAAACACTTATGCGAAAGATTTAACAGTCCATCTACTTTGTTAGACAAATTAACGAGCCTTTTACGATGATAGATGCACTTACTGCACTTGTTGCACTTATAGCAACGGTACCCACCTGGTTGAAGATAACCGACCGCGCCCGCGACCCTCCTAAGTAAAACAGAGCTCCTCGCGGCCTACTAAAATATCCAAGAGCACCATTTAGCACCTTACCCTAATCAGGTAAAATCAGTGGTCCCCACCCACTGTAACAATAACCCACAAAAACCGAAGTCACTGTGCCTAGAGGATCGCGACGTCGATCAAAAACCCAACAAGTCAAAACCGTCAAGTAAAACCGAAAACTCAGATCAAACCAGTAACGCCAAAGACTAACAACAATCGGACCGCGACTATTCCGTCGCGAACACCGTCGGAACCCAAAACCGCTAACGGAAATCCAGCAAAACTCAACTCTCAACCGGTAGCCCACTCGGGACGTCAATGGTTAAACCAAAAAGGCCCCGACGGCAAAAACGATGAGAAAAGAGACCCGACGGCGCGCCCCCGACGATTTCGTCGAGGCGCGGAGCGTCGGCAAAAATAGCACCCGACATAATAAACAGTGACCCAAAAAGATCCTAGGTGGCCATGCCAAGAAAGCCACGGAAATAATGATCCCAACGGCGAAAACGGCGCTCAAAACGGTGGAAAAACGGGCAAAAACGGAGCTACCGAACTTTGGGCTGTCGGATGGTGCACAGGAGCAAGCGTGGACCGGGTTTACGGCATCAGGCGGCGGCGGCATGCGCCAAGTGCACGCAGGAAGCGTGCACTGCGCTTCTCGGGCCGGGCCGGTGCACGATCCGAGCGTGCACCGGGCTCACGGCCGCAGGGGCCTGCGGCGCACACCGGGTGCACGCTGCGGCGTGCACCGCGCCTAGGCGGGCCGGGCCGGCGCACGGATTCGTGCGCCGGGTCTGCCGCTTCCGCGCCGAGGGGCGTGCACCGGGTGCACGTTCCAGCCCGTGGACCGCGGGCCGAGAATGAACAGTAAACCCTATTTTTTCCGGTTTTCTTCGCCGTTTTCGCTCCCGTTTCGCGATTTCTTCTCCGTTTTCGCTCCCGTGCGACTCCGGCGAAGACCCCGCGACCGTGGTAACGACGGCGGCGGCCTCCCGTTTAACAACGGCGGCGGCGGTCTCCCGTTAACCCACTATGTTCCAACGAAACACCCCCAAAAATTTCCGAATAAATCCGCGGTAAATCTAATGACTAAACCAACGATCGACGAACAACCAAAACGTCGATCGGAGGTCCGATAAAAAGAAACCGATTAAAAACCACCAATTAAATCCGATAAAAATCATCGATCACACCCGATCAAGAACGAGAATAAAGTGTTGATCAAAACCCCGACAAAAATCCGTGATCGATGTACCGATTAAAACAACCTTACAAGAACATGGAAAACCCCCGATTAATTCTACGAAAGGATTAACGACCACTAACCTCACTTTATCGGAAAATAAAGAATCGATCTTGGTTCTCGCGGTGTTGGAGATCCGGATCCGCTCCCCGTAGATGATGGCGTCTCGTTCTTCCGGTCTCCGGACGTCAATCGGGGTGATCGGGTTCCTCCGCTTTCTCCCTCTTTCCTTCTTTTCTCCTCCGGTTAGGGTTTTCCTTTTTTCTTTTCTCTCTTTTCCTCCCTCTCTTTTCAAACTAGAGTTTCGTTTGGTTTTCGGTATGCACGAAAGAGGAGGGTTTGAGAAGGCGGTATTTTAAATTAGGATTTTCCTTCCGGTAACGGGGTTTAATTATCCTCTTATTAATTTATTTTCTTTTATTTTATTCTTTTATTTTCCTTTTTATTTCATACGTACGTAAAAAGGAAAAATCCGCGAATATTCGGATATTTATCTTCTAACAATAAATATCTAATCCCACGAGATAAACCCTACCTTTTTTAAATCCTAGTCACCGATTATTTAATTTCCTAATTAAATAATCATAGTAAATAAATTCCCAAATTAATTTCTCGTCTCCGATTAATTAATTCCTTAATTAATTAATCACACGGAATATCCAAACTTCCTCAAAAAGCGTGCCGAATATTTTACACGAATTTCGATGCGCACCTTAAGTCACCGCGATCTTAGAAACTCCATTCCGGGAGATCCGTACATCGGATTCCCGATCCGATCGCACCGTCGGTCTTCATTTTCTGAGCCCTTTGACAGAAAAATACCCGCACCACACACCGACCGACTTTCAAATATTAGATAATTTTATTCTACTTAAAGGGAGTAAGTAATTAACATGTGAGTCGCAAATACACGTAAAAGCTGAATCACTACACAATGCTAAGATCGGCGCTGATATCAGTCTCCTCTTCAGCTCCTCAAAGCTCTGCTGGCACTACTCTGTCCAAGTAAATCTGACCCCCTTCCTAGTCAGTCGGATAAAGGGAGTAGAGAGCTTCGCAAAGCCCTCCACAAACCGACGGTAATAACCTGCTAAGCCAAAAAAGCTTCGGACCTCAGTAACCGTCGTAGGTCTAGACCAATCTCAAATGGCATCAATCTTCGTCAGGTCCACTGCCACTCCTGCGGCTGAAATCACGTGGCCTAAGAATGCGACCTCCCGAAGCTAGAATTCACACTTTTTAATCTTGGCATACAACTTCTTCTCTCCCAGAAGGTGCAACACTATCCTCAAGTGCTCCTCATGCTCCACATCACTCCGGGAGTAAATCAGAATATCATCAATAAATACCACGACAAAACGGTCCAAGTACGGCTAGAATATCCGGTTCATTAAATTCATGAATGCGGCAGAGGCATTGGTCAATCTAAATGGCATCACCGTGAACTCATAATGCCCGTACCGTGATCTGAAAGTCATCTTGGATATGTCCTCGGCCCTCACCCTCAACTGGTGGTAACCGGACTGAAGATCGATCTTCGAAAACACCGAAGCTCCCTGCAGCTGGTCAAACAAATCATTTATCCGCGGTAAGGGATACTTGTTCCGGATGGTCGCTTGGTTCAGCTCTCTATAATCCCCACACAATCTAAGCGAACTATCCTTCTTCTTCACAAGCAAAACCGGCGCTCCCCACGGAGATACACTGGGTCTAACAAAACCTCTATCCATCAGATCCTACAGCTGTGTCTTCAACTCTCTCAACTCCGCAGGTGCCATCCGATAGGGTGCTTTCGAGATTGACGCGGTTTCCGGAACCACGTCAATCACAAACTCTATCTCCCTCTCCGGCGGCATAGTCGTTAGCTCAGGGGGAAACACATCCGGGAACTCGCGGATGATAGGAATATCCTCGAGACCCGGCACCGCCGTAGGCACCTCAATAATAGTCGCCAGGAAAGCGGTGCAACCTCTACTCATCATCCGCCTAGCCCTCGCCGAAGAAACGGTCGCTTCGAATAGCGTGCTCTGGCACCATCTGTAGATGAACTCCTCCTGTCCGGGCTCTCGGAGAGTCACCGTCCTCTCTCTACAGTCGATGGTAGCAAAATATCACGACAGCCAATCTATACCCAGTACAACGTCGAAATTCTGGAGCTGCCGTAAGACAAGCAAGTCTGCTGGCAAGAGCCAAGATCCCAACTGCACTGGGCAAGCCCTACAGTACTCCTCGACATGCAAAATATGATCTGGATTCCGAACCTCTAATGCATGCGACAATGAATCTATCTCTAGACTATGTAGGGATACAAATGCTCTACTGATAAATGAATGTGAAGCGCCGGTATCAAAAAGAGCTCTGGCACGAGCAGCTGAAATCAAAATAATACCTGTAACGACATGGTCTGCCGCTGTAGCATCCTGTACCTGTGTTGCGTAAACTCGCCCACTCGGCGCTGGCGGTCGTCGCTCCGGCTGTCTCGAGGAGGAAGCTCGATCTGGCATGCTGTAAGTCGAGGGTGGTTCGGCCATCTGAAGTGGTACAGGGGGAGCCGAAATTGTCGATGGTGCCGGGGGTCCTGCTCGGGGGCATGCGGACTAGAAGTGCCCGGTCTGACCGCAGCGGTAGCACCGGCCCTGTCCCTGACTACACTGCCGCGGTGAATGCGGTCCTCCACAAATGACACATCTGTCCTGACGTCACTGCTGCTGGGGCTGCTGCTGTGGTGGCTGTCGCCGCTGCTGCTGACGGGATCCACCAGGTCTCTGGCGCCCTTGAAACCCACGACCCTGAGAGTGGAATCGTGGAGGTCTCGGAGGCCCCTCAGGCTCGTCTGTCCCCTATCAACCGGTGGTGGGCGCTTCGCCCCTGAGATCTCTGCGGGGGCAAGGGTCCTCTCCACCATAACTACCTCCCCGCGCTCCACGTAGAGTGTCTGCTCCATCGAGGCATCCAAAGTCTGTAGCCTGAGTGACCGCACAAACTGGTAAATATCCCTACGCAGTCCCCACTCGAACATATAGATCCGGTGTGCCTCATCCCTGGCCGCATGTGGTACACTGTTCAGTAGCCGATTGAAATCCACAATATACTCTTGCACCGAACGGCCTCCATACTGGAGGTTCTTCCGATCCTCCTACAGCTTCTGTATGACACTCTCGGAAAAAAAGGCTCCAAGAAGAAGACTACGGAACTCCGCCCACGTAAGAAACTGGGTCCTAGGTGGACTAACAGGTCGCACTCGGCGCCACCAAGCCTCGGCATTGTGCTCCAAAAAGTTTGTCGCCAAAAGCACATGAATCCACTCCTCAATGAAAAGGCTCTCAAAAAGTCGCTCCATAGTCGTGATCCAAGCCTCCACCTCCCACGGCTCCAAACTCCGCCCAGAGAAACGAGACGGGTCAAGCTGGCGGAACTTCATCAAGCGGTCCACGACCTCCCTCCTCCGGGGATAACTGTCCTCCCGGTCTCAATGCCTCTCCACTGATGGTTGGCCCAGACCGGGCCACAGGCACTGCTGGTACAACTGGGGGTATCGCTGCAGGGGAAGAAGGAATTGGTGAACTCTCGGGTGGCACTACAACTGGCTGCGCCCTCTGATCCAATAGGCACATCATTCGGTCCATGGCCTCCTCCTGGCGTCGGGAAGCCTCCTCATGACGTCGAATAGCCTCCGACATCTGCTCCATCTGGGCCAGTAACACCTGGACCTCACTCTGCTAGTCCTGCCCTGACTCCTCCCGCTCGGGCTCATCGGAGGATGAAGGTTGAGAACGCGTCAACATCTTGCGTCGTGGAGGCATCGTGCACACCTATGACAAAAGAAGAAGATCAAAACCAAAATAACGCTCGACCCAATCTAGCGAAAGTCTAAGGCATGTGCCCCTTTCTGTAGCACTATGTTGTCTACAGCCAAGATAGCCACTCACCGAGAGGAGACATGTCAATCACTCATCCCATCCCTTGGGAGAGTTAAGAAACTCAATCAGGATTCTCGCTAACAATCACGGCTCTCACGTGAGTCATCCTAGGGTCCAACAACAAGCCTATGTTTCTAAGTCCTCAATATCCAACATCTTAGGCTCTAATCCACTCTAATCTGTCACGCCCCGAGGTCGAAACTGCGACCCGAGCCCGCCAACAGATCCGCCGCCCATACGGGATGCCCCGTATAGATGAAGCGACTAACCTACAAAAGATAATACTAACCACTATACAGATATCAGAGCGAAAAAGTAAACTACGAAAATAAAAGGGGGTACAACTCCAAAATAGTATAAATCAGATCCTCACAATACAAGTGCCTCTCCACAATACAACTCTCAGAAGTAATAACAAACAAAGTCCAACTCCCAAAATAAATATACAATAAGACCCGGACTGTCCAAAAATAGTACATCAGTCTACAGGGGTACCGCTATAACTCTCCAAGTGCAAAGAAGGAGCTACTCGGCCATGCCCTTACCTCGATCAGAAGAAGCGGCAACAGCAGGGGTAGGAACTGGAGTAGATGCCTCTGCAACAACACCGCAGCGGGTGTGAGAACTACATCAAACAATAGTTCTCAGTGGGTACCGTCTCTAAGACTACGTTATGCCCACTAAGTCTACTAGAGACATAAGATAACAATGCAGTGAATGTGGTAATAAAACTGGAAATAACTCCACCGCTACCATGCCTCTATCTATCATGCTCAAAGAATGATACAGATGATAAAATGCATCTACTCGATATACTCAGTCAACCCAATCACACTGACTGTCACATAGGGTCCAGTCAAACCTGCGCCAGCCTACTACCACACATCCCCACAGAGACGAGATTTACGTAGGGGGTCCCACTCGGACAGCGTCGACAAGTCGCGATAGCAAAGTAACAGGCCCAGCTCCGGAGCGGCACTCGAGGGGAGCGACCCCACCGAGAAAGTATCCGTGTAACTTAATCCACGATCAATCAGATCGATAATAACCACAATCAACCACTAACAACATCAGCCGGAAACTCCACGGCTCGGGATCACCGTCTACCCACAGTTCCCTAACTCTAGTACTAATCTGACCTCAGCTACCAGACTCCACTCGAGCCCCCTGGCACGAGCGCAACATGCATCCTACACTATCCCGACCACTCAACCTACTGTCCGGGCGAGGAGAAACATTATGACCAGAAAAGCAATAAAAAGTGTGCAGGAATGTCAAAATACAACAACTAGCCCAAGTGAGGGTTTTCCATTAGTCTGGTCAACATCATGCAATAAATGGCGGGGTGCTAGTCAAGTTCCATAATTCCAATAATAACAAGATACATCAATAATAGCACCTATACTAGCATGCTGAGTTCTATCATACTAGAATTAGAAGGAAGTCCGCAGACTTGGAGAAAAATCCAACCCACATGGATGCGCGTGTCGTTCGGGAGTCCAGATAAGACGAAACTGGATGAGCGCGATCCTCAAGTTCCCACGATTCCAACGCACCAAAAATCACTCAAAAAGTCCTCCCGGTCACCGAGATATGAGGCAAACATTGCGATAAGTCCAAAATTAGTAAAACGACATTATTATCGCACATCTGTCCACGAAACAGTGAAATATCACCTGTGAGATTTCTTCCAAAAATTCCAAAAAAAGTATAACTGCGATCCTCGCGAAGTGACGATGTTGATCGAGTCCTTACAGGCTGAAATCCGATAACCTTACACCAAAATAAAAATCGAACAATCTCAACAGTCAAGGGAAATTCCATAGCAAGGAAGGGGTTCAAAGATGATCCAAAAAACCTAATAAAACCAAAACCGAGAAGAACGAAAGATATAGAAATCGAAGGTCTACCTCTCGTGGTAATGTTGCCATAAAAATCGGCTAAAAATTCTCTTAGGTCAGCCCAGGGGAGCCTGCGGACGAAACTGCGACGGAGAAAGCCACCAAACGAAGAAACGTAGAAGCGCGCCGAGTCGGGAAAAGCGTCAATGTCGCGATATCTAAAAATTCCCAAAATTCTTCAAAAGGTGGAGGACAAAGAGGGGAAGTGCTCTGCAAAAGGAGGAGCTTCAAAGAAATCCCAAACTCCAAAAATGGGGAGAGGAAAGTGAATATAAAGCCAAGACTCGAATTTTGGAGTCAATTAGGCTGGGCCTAAACCGGGCGCCCGATCGGACCGGGCTCGAACAGCACACAGCGCTGGCCAGGCCCGAAATACCCCCGGCGCGGCGCGTGTCCCGCCCCGCGCAACAGCGGGGCGGCGCCCAATCAGACCACGCCACGCGGTCCGCCCCGCGTGCGGGGACGGCTGGCGCCCGCCCACTCGCGGGGTGCCGCGTGGCGCCCGCGTTTGTTGACACGGGCAGCCGCCCGCGTGCTGTCGTACGCGCCACCAATCAGCGCCCAACTCGGCGCTGATTGTGGCGAATCGGAGCCCGCCACGTGGCCTCCCGCTCTGCTGGCTGCTCCCGGTGCACGCCCAAAGGGCCCGTGGACTGGCCTGCTAAAGAATGAGCCTGTTTGGCCCAAAAAGCCAATTTTTTTTTGTATTTTTTCGCGCTGAGTCCGTTTTTCGCATCCGTTTGACGTGTTACGGACTCGTTACACCAATAATAGGTGTTTTCTCACCGCCGACCACCCGGTCAAGCCGCACGGGAAAACATCCGGGACATCACAGACTATAGCCTGCATGAGCTATATTGAGCTCGACAGAGATGCGCGGATATTCGTCGGTGGGGTCGCTCCCCTCGAGTGCCGCTCCGGAGCCGGGCCTGATACTTTGCTTTCGCGTGATGTCGATGTAGTCCTTGTGGAACACCCTACATAATTTCAGTTCTCCGTGAATGTAATAGTAGTAGGTGGATGTAGGTTTGACTGGACCCGGTGAGGCAGTTAGTATGATTGGGTTGATTGAGCATATTGAGATCGAGTAGATACATACTATCATCTGTATCACCCCTTGAGCATCATAGATAGAGGTATGATAGCTGTAGAGTTATTTCCAGCTTATTACCTTTCCTTACTGTATTGTTATCTTATGCCTCTAATAGACTTAGTGGGCAGACCGTTGGTCTTGGAGACGGTACCTACTGATAACTACTGTTTGATGTAGTTCTCACACCCTCTGTTGGTGACTATTTTTCAGAGGCATCTACCCCTGTTACTGCCCCTACTGCTTCTACAGATCGAGATAAGGGAGTCGCGAGTTAGATCCCTATCTGCCTTTGGAGAGTAGATGTACCCACTTTTGAAGATTTTTGTATAGTCAGCTGGATGTATTGTACATTTTTTTTGAGAGATAGTTGTATTGTGAGGACCTGACTTGTACTGTGATTGGATGTACTTTTATTTTATAGCAGTTTATTTTCCGCTCTGATATCTGTACAGCTGTTAGTTGCCATCTTTTGCAAGTTTGACGCTTCACCTATGCGGGGCTTCCCATATGGGTGGCGGATCTGGTGGCGAGCCCGGGTCACAATTTCGACCCCGGGGTATGACAGATTAGAGTGGTATCAAAGCCTAGGATGTAGGTCATTGTGAACTTAAAAATCCTAGACTTGTGGTTGACCCTAGGATGACTTACGTGAGAGCCGTGATGTGTAGCGAGAGTTCTGATTGAGTTTTATAACTCTCCCAAGGGATGGGATGAGTGATCGGCATGTCTTCTCCCGGTAAGTGGCTATGTTGGCTGCAGACAATATAGTGCTACAGAAAGGGGGACATGTCTTAGACTTTCGCTAGATTGGGTCGAGTGTTTGTTGTGTTCTGTTGGGCAGTTTTATCGAGGTGAGTGATGCCTCCCGACGCCGAGTGTCGACCCGTGCGCATCCCATCTCAGTAGACGAGCCAGAGCAAATAGATTCAGGGGCAGATACCCAGAGTGAGGTCAGAGAGCTCTGGGCCCAGGTGGCAGGGTTATCAGAGGCGTATCAGCGACGGAGCAAAACGTTGTATCAGATGATGCAGATGTTGGAGTAGTGGGCACCCCCAACTACACTTCCCGCTGAGACCACTCCAGTTGTTGTATCTCCATGGCCACACTGCCCCCTCCGTGCTGACGACTAGTGCCGTGGCACCGAGGCAGGGTGGACAGTTGTCAGCAGTCGCGCAGCGGGATATTTGTCACGCCCCGAGGGTTTAAACGCGCGGAAGGGTAGCCACCGATGCTCCCAAGATTTTACATACAATTTTTTTTTTTTGAAACCGATCTCCCCCGGCTCGTGCCCAGACCCGCCGCATATACAAATTCACTCTGCAAACGGGCAGAGTCTCCTTTGTATATGCACGGCGTCCTGACTACAATATTCATACAGTCATCCATTTAACCACAATAGTTCAACAGTCGAGTACAAACAACCATTTTTCCATAAATATTAACGAGGCCGACAGGTTTTGAAAGGATAAATCCACAAGTTTTAAAACGGTGCCTACACGACACCCGTGTTTTCAAAGCTGGTTTCGCAATCCATAAATCCACAGAGTTTTTAAAACGGTGCCCACACGACACCCATATTTTCAAAACTATTTTCGCAATTCCATAAATCCACAGAGTTTTAAAACGGTGCCCACACGGCACCCATGTTTTCAAAACCATTTTCGCAATGTTTTCCCTTTTTTTGTGTAGTTTGAAAGCGGCCAACCAAGAGAAGTAAAAACAAGCACCCACCCATAAAGGTATGAAAAAAACAGCCCAACATCCAGGTCGACCCCACGGGGGTATCAAGATCCACATAACAAGCTACTAACAGGTAATAAATGAACAAGGAAAGAAGTAGTCGAAGTCTGCAGCCTCGAAGGGCCAGAAGATCGCTCGCGCGGCCTCACCAACGCCCTAGCACTCGCCCCTGGACGAACCTGTCACGGAGTGGGAAATCAGTGACCAGAAATAAAACACGAAGGCAATAAGGGCTGAAAATAAGGAAAACCGCAGTAAAACCAGAGCCACCGCCCTCCTCGTCGTGCAACTGACAGTAAAAACCCTCCCCCTGTACAATCCAAACCGGGCACCTGCCCCGGCAACCACATCGAGCACCTACCTCGGCAACCCTGCCGAGCACCAACCTCGGCACCCCACCGAGCACCTGCCTCGGCACCACCGCTCACACCCCCCACCCACGAGGGCCCCCATTACGTCACCAACACGTGGGGTACACGGGTCAACGTACCACTTTTCCGAAAAAGCACACCCTCGTGGTGGCCAAACTGCTGGTGTGCGTGTAGCAATCTCGAGTCTCAACCGAGCACCAACCTCGGCAAACCAGACCGAGCACCTGCCTCGGCAATCAAATATCCATACAATAGCTTTAACAGGATTAGCAAATGTAAACATGTAATTACAAAATCTTACACCCTTCCCCATAACTCCGGAAACCAAGGCAACGAAAAAAGTCCCCACAACATGAGGTATCACCGAGCACCGCGACCCACAGTCGCCATGACTATAAAGATAATAAAACATGAGCTTTTACAGGGGCTAGCAAAATTTCAATCATGTCGAAAGCTTACTATTACCCATTACCCTCATTCTCGACTCCTGAACCGTCGAGTGAGGAACCCACCTTCCAAAATCCGCATGGTCGCACTGATCACCGTCCCCAACGCTAGTATGCCCCGAACAACCCTACCGTTGTTCGGAGAGGGCGAACTGCCCTTCCGGTCTCCCACCGCGACAATCGTAAATCCGGAGGTCCACATCACCCACCATACCCCTTAACAAAATAAACATAACAACAACGAAATTGCACACAAAGAGGTTCTAAGGGGTGCCCACCTCAAACACGAAGAAGGAAACGATGCGGAAACTCCAGCTAAAACACTCCCACCTTGTGCCCGAAAAAGCTACAGTAAGAAATATTGTTAGAAACATCGTCGTGGTCAAAAACACTCAAAAACGGGGCGAAACGGGCTAAAAACGGAGCTTCCGGACTCTTAGGCTGGGGCTGGTGCACGGGTCCAGGCGTGGACCGGGTCCACGACAGAAGGCGGCGGCGGCGCAGACTGGGAGCACGGCACGGTGGGCCGCTGGAGCACAGCCAGTGTTGCGGACCGGGCTCATGGCTACAGTGGCGGCTGTCGAAGACCGGGCGCACGCCATAGCGGGTAGACCGCTGCGGCTTGGGCCGGGCTGCGCACGGGAAGGAGGCGCGCACCGGGTCCACCCGCGCGGCTGCGGTGGCGAGCGCCGGGTGCACGCCTAGTGCGTGCACCGCGCGGCCTGGGCTGGGCCGGCGCACGCGCCCGTGCACCGAGTCCGCGCCTTCGGGCTGCGATGGCGTGCGCCGGGTGCACGCCGGTCCGGTGGATCGCGTGGCTGAAACTGGCCGGAATGAACAGTAAACCCTAATCGTGCCCCTTTTCTGGCTCCGGTTGCGACCACGCGACCCCGGCGGCTGCGGCGACGACCTCGTGACCATGTTAACGGCGGCGGCGGCCTCCCGTTCAATACCAAACCCGCATCGCCCGCGATATCCAAACCACCACCACCCGAAATGCCAACCCTAGTAATTAAAAGCAACGATGCTAACCTTGATTTCGCTGGAGGAGGAGGAAGAAGGAGGGTCGCCCGTTCCTCGCTCGATCAATCCCGCAGGAAGGGAGCCGTTTCTCCTTTCCTCTCCCCGTCTCTCCGTCTCGTTTCCTACGCCGTTTCTTGAAAAGAGGGAAAAGGGGTTTGGAGTTTTTCCCCGCACCCCCGATCGGAAATAAAAGATACAAAGAGACTTTAACATTAAACCCCAGTCAACAAACTTAGCCACTCGAAATTTCAACGAGGGGTCGGTCCAGATCACCTCGAAAAATGTGCCGATCGCCGGCACGCATTCCGATGCATCCAAGCTGATAGAAAACTTCAAAAATTATTTTTGGGAGATTCCGGGGTCGGAATTCAAATCCGATCGCGCCACCGTTCACCGTTTTGCGAGCTCTACCACCTAAAAATATCCGCAAACCCCGACGATCAGCCCAGAAATTCTCGAACTTCAACCCCTCCCGTTACAACTGAAAGGATTCAATTAGGACCCAAAACGGAAAACCGGAAGGTCGAGGTAAAACAAAATAAGTAAAATAACCCAATGACATAAATAAGATAAAAAGTCCAATCGTAGAAGGATCCCGTCCGATCACCTCGAAAAGTTTGCCGGCCACTTAGCACGGATTCTGATGCACCACTCAAAGGTAAACGCTTTGACCCCCATTCCGGAAGATCCGTAATTCGGAATTCGAATCCGATCGCTTTGCCGTTCTCCGTTTTCCGAGCTCAAACACAAAGAAATACCTGCGGTCCAGGCCGGTCCATTGCAGAAAACACAGTGAAAAGCTTCCCTAACAACTTTGTCATAAAAAGAAGGTATTCAAAAGCATTGGAATGCCAGGTCACTACAATATTACTAAGTGTCTGAGCCATTTTCGACAGTTGGAATTGCCCCGATTCACAGGACTGAGTTTAGAGCATTGGGAAGCAGAGTCGTGTGTGGCTGTGATGGAGAAACTATTCGAGAGTTTACGCGGGTGCTGAACTGCGTGCCCCATATTGCGAGAGACGAGGTGCACAGGATATATATGTTTGAAAGGGGATTGCGCTAGGATATCTTTTAGTTTGTTCGATCCCTCCGGCTTCAGACTTTGGATGCTTCGATGGAGCAGGCGATGTATATGGAGCGTGGCGCTGTAGTTCTTATGGATATGGACTTGCCGCCAGGGGCGAGTTCTAGAGAGAAGCGCCTGACACCAGATGATGGAGGATAGACTAGCAGTCAGAGGCCCCGAGACCTTCCCGGTTTCGTCCTCAGGGTCGTGAATTTCAGGGACGCCAGAGGTCTAGTGGATCCTGGCAGTAGCGGCGACAGCCACATCAGTAGCAGCCCCATCAGCAACAGCGACAGGACAAGTGTATCATTAGTGGAGGATCGCACTCACCGCCGTAGTATGCTCAGAGACAGGGTCGACACTACTGCTGTGGTCAGATAGGACACTTTCAGTCGGCATGCCCTCGAGCAGGATCTCGGCATCATTGACAGCTTCAGCTCCGCCTACACCCCTCCAGATGGTTGGGCCTCTCTCGAGGCACAACATGGCTGATCGAGCTACCAGCTTGAGGCAGTCAGAGTGACGGCCGCCAGCACCGAGTGGGCGAGTCTATGCGGGCCAGGTGGAGGACGCCACGGCAGCGGACTACGTCGTCGCAAAGCATTTGCATCCCTACATGGACTAGAGGAAGGGTCTTTACCACGTGCACTTAATATGCAGGTTCCTGATCATGTTGTGCATGTGGAGGAGGTTTGCGGATTATGCCCAGTGCAGTTGGGGCCATGGATTATGTCGGCAGACTTGCTTGTCTTGCGGCAGCTCCAAAATTTTGATGTCGTCCTCGGTATGGACTGGTTGGCGCGATGCTGTGCTACTATTGATTGCAGAGAGAGGACCGTGACTTTCCGTGAGCCCGGATAGGAGGAGTTTATCTACAGAGGCTATTAGAGTACGTTGTTTGCAGCGATGATTTCATCGGCGAGGGCCAGACAAATGATGAGCCGAGGATGTATCGCTTACTTAGCGATTGTGGTAGAGGTGCCTACGGCAACACTAGGACTCGAGGATATCCCCATTGTCCGCGAGTTTTCGGATGTGTTTCTACCCGAGCTGACGACTATGCCGCCGGATAGAAAGATCGAGTTTGTGATTGACATGGTTCCGGGAACCGCGCCAATCTCGAAGGCACCTTATCGGATGGCGCCTGCAGAACTGAGAGAGCTAAAGGCGCAGTTATATGATTTGATGGATAGAGGATTCGTGAGGCCCATCATGTCACCTTGGGGAGCCGGTGTTGTTCGTGAAGAAAAATGATGGATCACTGAGGTTTTATGTTGAGTACAGGGAATTGAACAAAGTGACCATTAAGAATATATAGAGTTAATGAACTCTAGGCTAAATATGAAATGAGAACCTAGAGTTAATGAACTCTAAGCTAAATGTGAAATGAGAACATAGAGTCAATGAACTCTAGGTTAAGTATGATATGAGAATATAGAGTCAATGAACTGTAGGTTAAATGTGATTTGAGCAAATTGGTGTCCTTGAGATATTGTGTTACCCTAAAGTTTTAAATATAGGGTAATGAATAAGCATAAGTGAGTTGGTATCTTGGAAACATTTTGTAACCCTAAAGTAAAGAACTTAGGACCGAATGGGCAAAGTGAGTAAATGAAATAACTATAACTTAAATTGATGTCCTCTGGGCATCCTAGCTATCCTAGAGTTAATAACCTAGGGTAAAAGAGGAATTTAAAAGAGAAAAGCAAAGGGGAAAAGTAAAAGGCATATGTTATAGTCCTAGACTCATGGAACCTAGGGTGAGACAGTGACCAAGGTCGCGACATTCCGGAATGGCTTGGTGGGAGATGTCAATCACCATTATAAGGTCCATGAAATTTAAATTCAAAATCAATAATGATTTCAAGTTCAAAAAGGTTTTAATGGGCTACGCCGACTGTATAAAGAGATACAGTTGAAATAGTGGATGACTTAAGTGAATAGTAACCTTCGATTTTTTCCGACTTCCGATTCGAAGTCGGCTAACTTCATTGTTTGGAATCCGAATCCGACAGTTCAGGTACCCGATTTGTTCGATTTCACAGTTCTGAGCGCAATGGCGCAGTCGGAATTTATGTTTGACAACCCTAAGCCATCGAAATGCATGTCGGACTATAAATACCCCTGAAGTAAGATGGATTTACGAATTATCTGGACCTAATCTCAACGAACCAAAATGACCACTTGAAAGGTTTCGTCGAGACGGACGTCGTGGCGGAGTTCGTTTTCCAGTTTGATGACTCTAATGCCTCAAAAAATGTGCCAAACCCTAATCATTCTATAGAAGATGGAATTTAAATTTATTCGGACCTAAACTCAAGAAAGCAAGATCGCTACTTATTGGGTCTCGATGAGCCGGTCGACGTGGTAAGGTCCGTTTTTCTGTTTGGCGACCCGAACGCCTCGAAAAGCATGAAATACGGCAAAAAGTGCAATAAAAACTCAAAAGTGCTTATATTTTATGGATGGAATTGCAATGGACCTTTTGTGGAGGGGCTTCTCTGCAATTTGAGTCTGTAGTGAGGGCTTGGGTTGAGACCTTAATGGTTGGAGGGTCTTTTGGCACTTGTTGCAACCAACTCACCTAGGTTGGTTCAACAGCCTCACGCAAAGAGGGGGGGGGAGTGAAGCCGTGGCCTCTCCACGTGCTCCACCTCTTCAGCAACAAAGCCCACACCTTCCCCCTTCATTTGAAATTTGAAAAGAGAAAAAGAAGAAGCCATCTCCTTCTTGCACTCGAGGAAGTCGAGGGAGAAGCATCCAACCTCGGGATTTCTCCATACCTTCCCGAGACCCTCTAGCACCCTCAGAAGACCCCTGCAGTGGAGCGCCGCCGCCGGCATTGGCCGCGCGCCGCCGAGAAGGAAGCCATCTCCATCTCCTTCTTCCTCTTCAAACCGAGGTAGGTAGAACTCCTTTTTTATTTCTCTTGCACCCAACCCCTTTCCATTGCACTTCTGACGTACCGTGCATCGCCCATGAACAGCGCCGAGCCCTGAGAAGCCTTGTTGCGCCGGTGCGAGCAAGCTGCCAAGCTTGGCCGGAGTTCTTGCGTGCGCCACACCCGACAGTCCAACCTCGGGTCAGGTGTGGTGGTCCTTTTTTGCGGACCTTCAGGAGGGCCTCAACGAAGTTTCAGTGGTTTTGGTGCAGTCTTGAGGCTGTGCAGGGATGCCCTAGAACCGGATTATCTTGATCTTGGCCGCACTCTTCCGCCCGACGCCGCTGCTGCTCCGCGCCACCGGCCAACCACCCGGGAAGTTCCACCGCACCAAGGGCAACCTACCTGTGCCCTTGCATGGGCTTGGAAGCCATCGCCTAAAGATCCACTATTAGAGAACCCAAGCTCGGCTGAGCGTCACCACCAGCCACGGCCGCCACCTCCTGCCGTCAGCTGACCATCCAGGTAGGCTTCAGTTGTTGAGTGCATCCTTTCCATGCATCTACTTTGGCCTTAGTCCCCCTAGTTGATGAACTTTCCATGCTTGCTCTCTTGTTGGCCTTAGGAGCTCCACCTCGGCCACCCATTGCCCGCGGCCGTCGGGGCTGGACAGAAAAGTGAGCCCTCCTCTTCTGTGAACACCCTCCACCTATTGCTTGCCTCTGTTGGAGCTAGAACCCAAGATGGTGCACCCTCGGCCAAACTGAGCACTAGCAAGAAGGGATCTTGGCCACCTTGCTCCGGCAGCTTCTCCGGTAGCCGCGCAACACCCCGAAGGTGAGCCCCTGAACCTCCTAGACAGTATGAACATGATGCTCATCTTTAATTTGCATTTGAATGAGTAATTGCGTGTATTCCATGATTGTGGCCTATAATTGCATGTTATAAGTTGAGACATTACTATTTTTGGGCTTCGTACCATTCCCAAACAGCGATCACGATGTTCAGTGCGTCGAGGCCCAGTCACTGGTACCCTTGGTTTAGCCTGAAACCTCTCGAAAATTATAAACGAGTCAAAATTGGTTAAATATACATGTAATTATGCGATTTTTCGTAAACCTAGGGGTCTAAATGCAATTGTAGATCTCTAGTCTATTTTGGACAGTGTGTACAAGTTCTCTAAACTTTTTGTTAGAGATTCGACGGGTTTTGTTGAGCGGATTTTGATTCCCGAACCGTAAATCGGCTAATTTGCGGTTTATCGACGTTCCGGGCAAATCGCGCTTTTCGGGGATATCAAACGATGTGTTGTCACTACCAAGTGTCCCTAGTTGTTCCCGGCACTATCCTGGCTGGTCCAGTGATCTTCGTTTCACGTCGGGGACTCTCGGAGCCAAAATCGGCTTTTCGGAGGACTACGTTGGTAATTATGACCCGATTTAACACAAATAATTACAAATTGGTCCTTGACTGTCCAGACATGTTAAATAGATCATTTTGGGGCAGCGTGTGAAGTTTCATTACATTTGGAAACTCATAGATGCTATTCGGGCCGTAGCCGGTCGTTCGATGGGTTTCCGAAAATTCCAGCAAATCCCGGGACTTGTGGAAAGTCCACCATATAGTTGTTCTTATCATGTAGTGTCAGTGGGATGGGTATGAGTGAGTCTGTTATTAATCCAAGTTTATTGTTCAGGGCCCAACAGTTCAGCGCTAGCACCCCAGTAGTCCAGCAGGCTTCGAGACTGCCTGCACTGAGGTGGCTTTATCTTCGGTCCAGACTTTATCATCTCGGCCCTCTGGCGTACCATAGTTGGTCGGACCCCTGTTTTTTCATGCTAGCCCTAATCTCGTCTTTGAGCTTTACCTCTATTGGTTGCTTATTACAGTAGCTTATAATTGGAAATATACCGTACCTGATTGGTCATTAGCTAGATATCAGTACAGTAGCTTATATTTGGACATATATCATGCCTGTTTGGTCATTACGTAGATTTTCTTTTACTCAGATATACATATTCCTTGTATTCCATATCGCATGAGATGACCTATGATTAATATATAGGCATCTGCATCCCCGTTGAGATTTCGACTTGTTGCCGATTACCCGCTCCTTAGACCGTGAGCTTGAGCATCAACATTATGATCGCCACGCACCACTGTACTTCACGTACATTGATGGTTTGGCCACCGTCAGAGTGTTCTTTACCAGTAAAGTGGTCTAGAGAAAGACCCGTGAGCCCCCGTCAGCACATGTGAGTGCGGGGTTACGTCAGTCGTCAGGTGTCGTCAGTGGTTTTAGCCTGAGGTCTTCGTGACCAACAGTGGCATTGATTGGGTACTTGCTTTCCTTCATCAACGCATAGCTTACATTATCTTATTCCAACATGCTTAGTTATTATATTCCTGTACCCATATGTGCTCAGCACTATGATTTTGATTACTTGCAGTCATACTTTCATATATCAGCTTTTACCTATTGATCTATTACTATCCGCAGATTATAGTAGGTACGATTTGCTATTTCTCGGCTCGTCGTGCCCACTAGAATACATTTATGTTATATCTCACACCCCATGGGTGACCATCTTTCAGGTTCGTCGGGTGGTGAGATGTTGAGACGGTCCGGTCAGCCGATTACGATAGAGCTGTCCCCATGATGTTACTGATCAGATCTTATTCCTGTTATGATGCTCCTGATATTCATGATTTAGACTTACTATTATCTTGATGTTTAGTAATTTAGTTGAATAATTACTATGATGCTTATAACTGATGTGGATGAGGATACTTGACGATTTAGTTATGTTGATGATGGATGATATTATAATTACATATTGTTGTGGTCAGACTCGAATTGTTGGATTCTAGGTGCTTAGCCGTGCGTGTATAGGGAAGACTCTGTCCCAGTAGACAGAGGGTCTCATTTGCACGTGGCGATCTAATCACGCGATAAAAGATAAACTCTGAGGAAAAAATAAAAATAAAAATTAGGCCAGTTTCAAATCTAGGGCATGACAACCCTCGACTCTCAATATAGTGGCGGGAGATGTCGATCACCCTCGACTCCCTATATAGTGCTTGGTGATACCGATCCCCCGCGACACCAAGTGACTATGCAGTGCTTGGAGATGCTGATCCCCCTCGACTCTAAGTGACTAGCGGGCACAACGATGTCAATCACCCTCGACGCCGTGGGCCTGCCGATTGAAGAGTAGCTGATTATTTGAGCTCTTCATGAGGTATTGTGATATAGAATCGATCGATGGACGGTTCGGGACATATGGCATAGAGAGTATGCACATGATTGGTAGGTGAGCAAATAGGACCCAATTAGCTAGTGGGCTAAGTAGAGGTCATGGCAAATAAAGATGGAAAATATTTTAAAAGTAAAAGGTAGAAGGTAATATAAATGCACCTTCGGATTTGGGACTCGTAATTTGGGAGGTTTATACTGATGCCGACTCTCCGGGCATGGGCCAATTTAGGCAAGGTACTTCCGAAAGATTAAAGATAAAATATATTGTAAATAACGCCTTCAAACTTGAAACTCGATACTAGGAGCATGACTCCTAGGGCACGGGCCCAATGGCGATATACTTTCGAAAGGCTAAAAGTAAAGAGAAAATGAAAGTGAAAGTGACCGAATGTGGTCAGGTTAGGAGTAATTCTTGTATAGCGGCATAGTAGCCGAGTTATGATATGATGGCCTAGTACGGTATAGCATTGTAACATTATGTGTAGTACCTGAGAAACTCAAATTTGAAATTTAAGAATTCAAATGTGATTGTGAACGAGGAATTGCAAAAATTAAACCTATGTGGTTGTATACCGGTGTGCAAATTGCACAGTTTTCGAAACACTATGTTTGTCTTTCAGATCCAGTCTGATCTCGGAAATCTAAAATCGCCAGTGCGACCGTCTCGTCGAATCGATTGAGAATGATATAAACTGATTTTTGATCCGATGGTCGGATTGTTCAGAAATCAGTGTAGAAGCTTGTGGGGCCCACGACTTAAGTCGTGAATAATAACCTCCTGTTTTAATTCCCCGCCGAGTGAACGTTGACCGATTCACTGTCTGGAGTCCGAATCTAACAGTCCAGGTAGTCGATTTTAATCGCTTCGTCATTCTGAGCGCAGTGGCGCTGACGAAATTTGCATTTGACGAGCCTAAAGCATCATAAAGCATGCCGAACTGCATAATTTACAGTATAAAATGGAATTTAAAAATTATGGAGCTAAATTTTAGCGAACCAAAATAGCTACCTGATAGGTTTCGTTGAGCCGGACGTCGTGGTGGTGTCCGTTTTTCAGTTTGACAACCCGGTTGTCTCGAAAGGCGTAAAATTTGAGAAAAATCACAGTATTTTGCATAAAAGCGTTATATTTTATGTGTCGAATTGCTCCAAGCTCGTACAAGAGGGACTTCTTAGTGAGGTTGTTCTACAGCAAAGGACCTAAGTGAAAATACATAGAGTTCGGGGGCTAACTAGCATTTTGTGCAATAGGCGTATAGCAACTTAGGGTTGCTTTGAGGAGAACCCTAGCCTCTTCATTTCTGTAACTGCAACCGCACCCACGACCCCTACGAATCCTCTGCGAGATTTTCCGAGCTGCTGCGCCGCCGGCCGTCCCTCCCTGTCGCGGGAAAAACCAAGGTGAAGGCAACCTTGCCTTGATCTCGGGTTGGTGGGTGTTGGAGGCAACATTACTCCATTGGAAGGCTTTCTGGGGACTCTGCGGTCATCTTCTACACCCAGAAGGCAAGCCGTGATGGTCCGGTGCACCGCCGTGGCCGCGCGACGCCGGGAAGATCACCTTCTTCTTCCTCGGATCCGGCGAAGGTGAGGTCGTTTGTTCTTTGTGTTTCTTGCTACCTAGACCTCCTGATTGTATCCATCACCTCTTGGTGAACCTCCCAGCCGAACCCCGAAGTCGGGAGTGCTCCCGGTCGCCGGCGGGGAAATTGCACCCGCCGGAAACCGAAACTACTCCGCCGCGGCCGTTTGCCGCACCCGATGGCTCCAGCTCCGAAACAAGTTGATAGGAACCTTCTGTAGGGCCTAAGGAACCTTCCCATGAAGTTTTAGGGCTTTTCGTTTAGTGTGTGCTTCGCAGTTTGATGCCCTATCTTTGGGTTATCTCGGGTTCGCCCGAGGTTGCTCCGCCGCCGCCGCTTGTTGCCGCCGGCTGTTGGGTTATACTAATATGGATCTAAATAGGGGAAAAAACACCTAGAGGGGGGTGAATAGGTGTAAACAATAAACACTCAAAAAATCATTGCGCAATAAAACCCAATGCGGAAATAAAAGTAACACGCAAGATTTTTACGTGGAAAAACTCCAAACCGGAGTAAAAAACCACGGGACCGATAACACGGCGAAATCCACTAGAATTAACACACGTACAAGGTGATATAGCGTACTCACAGACGACTCAACCTTTTACCATACGCTCCTAGTAGATCTTCTCCGCTCGCTCCACAACGCTTCTCGAATCCACGATCTGCGCCCAACGCCGAATCCTCAGCGTCCAACGTCGAATCCACGACGTCCGACCGAATCCACGGTCTTCACCCAGTAGCACGCTTCGAATCCACGAACGTACCTCGCTCCGAATCCTCGAGAGCGGTTGCACCTTGAATCCACAAGGCCACGCGAGTCCACGCGCCGATTTGGGGTAAATCGTTGTTTTTGGGTGGTGATGATCCGCCGAATACTTAGATTAGAAATAGATCGGAAATACCATCTAAGTATTCATTGATTTGATTCTACTCAAAATCTGAGTTTGGAAAACCTAGAATCAAATCAATCAATATAGATGAAGAAACATAGAATTAAATCTATTTATTTCCTTTCTTCTCTATATGTGGATTTTTCTTTTCGGTCGTATTTTTCTATTATGTGCGGATGTTTTTTCGATACCCTAAAAATGAATCAAGGGTCTATTTATAGGTTAGAAACCATTGGAAGAAGATAAGGATCAAAAACCATCTGTTTCTGGAATTTTTCAGGACGGCGATCCGGATCGGGATTACTGCGATCCGGATCGTCGTAACGAGATTGACGATTCCAGAAATCCAAGGGTTCGGGATCCGGATCACAAGGTCCGATCCGGATCGTTCATGCAATTCAGCAAACTCCCATGTTCGGGATCCGGATCGGGATGGCCTAGGATCCGGATTGAAATTGCCAATGAACAATCACCCTTCGGGATCCGGATTGCAAGGTCTGATCCGGATCCTGAACATGTCCCATGTCCAGTTTTTGATATTTATGCAATTAAAAATTCTTCCAAGTATTTCTACACTACAAGAAGTATTCGGATCACCAGAAATCTTTAGTTAAACATACCTGATCCTTTTGAATTCTTCTTTCTTGAGATTGAGGTATATGATCCAAAATTCTTTCATCTTCAATCTTCAAGACTTAACACTTTCACGAAATACGCCAACTCAAATTCCGTAACACCGGCCACCTGCCCAGTTTGCTCCACCAAGTCGAGACAGAGCCATTGGTACCCTTTCGGGCAACCCATGCTGGCCTGTTGTGTTTCCACCATTAATGGTGTTGCCCCGGCCGAGCTTGCGCCGCCGCCGTTGCTGACGCTCTTCGCCGCCGGCCATGCGTCCGGCGAGCTCCATGGAGTCGGGTAGCACCTACAGGTGCTGGTGCATGAGACCCAGAGCCATTATTTAGTGATCCACCATTGTTGCCTTCAAGGTTGTGTATTAAGCTTGTTGCACACCGGGTGTTCGGGGAAATGCCCGAGAGAACCCAGATTGATTCAAGCAAGTTTTTATCACCCAGAAAGTGAGCATTCGACTCCTGCAAACCTCCTGAGCACGATGCTCACTCTACTTCAGCAAATGGCTGAGTAGATAGAAGGATCTTACAAACCGAGCTCTTTAAGCTTATGTTTTTGGAGCCATGTTGCTCCGGCGATGTCTCCGGTTACCCCGCAGCACCTAGTTGGTGAGCCTCTGAGTCCTTTTCACCTGCTGAGCATGATGCTCACCCTAAGTTTGGGTTTGGTCGAGTGTGTGTGTGAAGTTAAGCTTTTTGAGCCTTTAAATATAGGAATTGTTGGCCCGAAGTTTTACTCGGGTTTTGTGTTGCTTCCAAAAGGTGAGCACGGTGTCCAGCAAGTCGAGGGCGACCTGCTGGCGGTGTCGGTTCGTTAAAATAGCACTCCGAAATTAAATGCAAGCAAAAAAGGCAAGAAATTGCATTCTTTTATGCAATTTTGTAAAATCCTGGGGGCCTAAATGCAATTGTGACCATTCTAGCTGCTGTGTGCCGTGTACTCATGATCTCTAAAACTTTTGTTGGAGGTCCGATGCTTTTCGTTGAGCGGGAATTGGATCCCGAACCGTAAATCGGCAAAATCGTCAGTTTAACGGCGATTCGGCGTTAATCACGCAATTCAAGAAATTGCGGTGATCAATTTGTGATGCCAAATATCCCTGGCTGTTCCCGGTGCTGTTCCAGAGAGCCCGGTGATTTTGGTTTCTCGTTTGCAACTTCCGGAGCCAAAATGGGCTTCCCGGAAGAGTTTTAGTGGTTATGATACTGCCGGTGCACAGGATTACCCAGAGTCTGGTGTTAGGGCCTAAATGTCTTAAGTTAGACATTCTTTGGCAGCACGTGAAGTTCACGAGTTTTGGTTATTGTTCAGCACAGATTGGGTCATAGTGGATCTATCGGCGGATTTCCGAAAATTTCGGAAAATTTCGGGACTTCAGAGAAGTTCCCCGTTTAGCTTGTCTGCACACAGTGTGTCAGTGGGTTGGGTATGTGTGAGAGTCTATTTTCTGACCTGTGCATATGATTCAGGTCCCAGCAGTCAGCCGCCAGCTTGCGAGCCATCCAGCAGCCACCGTGATCATCTACATTGAGGTGGGTTTATCTTCGGTCCGGGCTTTATCAGGTTGGCCCTATGGGGTGCCGTGGTAGGTCGGACCCCTGTTTTTGGTGTAGCCCTGAACCTATGCTTGAGCCTTTCTATTTGTTCTCACTCCAGCATTCATTGTGTATAGTTATGTAGCATCGATTTTGCAGTTCAGTTCCCGATGTGATTTCATGTTCAGCATTTAGTATATTTATATACACAGCTTGCCATATGCCATGTCTGTTTGGTTATCAGCCTAGTTATATCAGCATTTCCTATTCTATAATGCATGATAGAATAGGAGTACAGTTCTGCTATTCAGTTTTAGTTACAGCTCAGATATTCAGCTCCTGTTGCTCAGATTCATTTATTCAGCATCCGTGATTATTACAGCTTTCAACATCCCGACAGGGATTATCTGGCTCATTGCCGATTGTTCAGTTTCTTTGACTGTGAACTTGAGCATCAGCCTTATGATCGCCATAGCACTAGCTGCTCATTTCACGTACGCAGTGGGATTGATCCCCCACAACGCGTTCTTTACCGGTAAAGTGGTCGATAGTGGCGACCCGTGAGCCCCAGGCTGCACATAGTGGACGAGAGTGGCGACACGTGTGCCCCTGAGTGCACCGATGGTGCCGGGTTATATGTCAGCCGAACGTGCCGGCTTTGGCATTGGTCTAGGTCCTCGTGATTGATGACGGCACTGATTGGGTACTTACAGTTATTATTATTCAGCACTTTCAGTTTATAGCATTGTTATATACCAGCTTTGTTTATAGCATGATCATTTCCTGCTTACCAGATTTATCAGTTAAAGCATGATCGATTACAATCATGAGTACCCTGCTTCCCTTCCGTGATTATCAGCATTCCCTGTTTACAGCATTGATATTATTGATTATCATACTAGCTCTGCTCTATAGCATGATTAGCTCTTGCTTGTCTAATTTACCAGTTACAGCATGCTTAGATTTTATATCTGCATCTTACCTTTCAGCTTCAGTATTTCTTGCTCTTACTATCCGCTTATTATTGTATCCGGTAGGTACGACTTGCTATTTCTCGGCCCGTCGTGCCCACTGGGATACATGTAGAGTGTATCTCACAACCCCTGGGTGACCATTTTTCAGGTCAGTCGGGTGCTGGAGATTGGGACGATCCAGTGAGCTGTCGCGCTAGAGTTGTCCCCTGCTATTGGCCGCAGTGGCCCAGTGCTAGTATTTTCAGTTTTAGTATCATGATCGTAGTTGTCTCTGTATTTTTGAGTTGGTGTATTTGTGGATTATATCATGAGTAGTTGTGGATGTATTAGTTGTAGAGCTTTATGCTTTTGATTTAGCTGTTGATTATTGCTCTCTGATTGTATCACTGCACTTGCCTAGCCGAGCATGTATAGGGAAGACTCTGTCCGTGTTGACAGAGTATTTCCTATGCATGTGGCGGTCTGTTCACGTCCTGAATTTAAAGTTTGAACTCTGATTTAAAAAAAAAAAAAAAAAAAAAAAAAAAAAAAAAAAAAAAAAAAAATTCTACCGCTGTTTTGAAACTCGGGGCGTGACAGATTAGATGGTATCAGAGCATAGGTATAAGATACCTAGGAAATGGCTAGGATTGAGCCCTAGGATGACTTGAGTCTGACGCGAGAGTGCGAGGTTAGGAGCTCGAGTACAGTATGGTCGGTCGAGTCGTGTCCTATCCCTGATCAGTGTGATATAGTTTGTGATTCACGAGTATTCCGGCAGAGGTGATGGTGTTGGTGAGCGCGCTGGCGCCACTGTAGTATTGATCGGTTTCAGTGGCCTATGAGCCAGATGGTAACCCTGATTGGGTTGGTGTTGTATTCAAGTCCCACCTCTTGCATTGAATTTTGTGGATCGTTACAGATTCTTCTATGTGTTTACAGCAATAGTAGCCATTGTGGTTAAGCTTTGGTAAGGCTGTGGAGGTGGTGCACTAAGACTTGAGAGTCTGTTGTACCTAGTTGGTTGACAGTTTGAGGATCCGATGGTAGTCCGTAATGAACTCAGCTTGTGTTTATTTTACTCCTTGCCTGCGGTCAGTTAGAGGGGTTGCGATCACCCCTGTCGATGTTTTAAGTTGCGACTAGTATTGCTAGAACTGTGTTAGCACCTGGTGTGGAATTTATAGTGCTGGTGAGCATTGAGTTATCATTCTCGATTTCTAGTGAGTTGCCAAAGTGGCACTCGTGACCACAATATATTAGTGGTGTTTGATATTGGTTTTCAGTACCGATATAGAGATTGATATTGTAAGGTAGTGGGTACCTCCTATTGGTTTCAGTGTGAGTTATGTCTCCAACTAGTTGTTGGCGATAGATTGTGTGTATTTTTTCTATTATTTTGATAAGCACGTTGGCTGCAGACAACGTACTGTCGAAAGAGTGGATGAAATACTTTACCCCGCAAAAAGGGGAGTATTATGATTGGGTCTGTAGGTGTACCTTCCTAGAAGTTAGCCTTGCAGTGGCCTCTTGAGCACAGGGTGATTACCCGATAGGTGATATCGTAGCCTATGATTGGATTTTAGACAGATCTCTACCGTACATGTGCGTAGTTGACTAGTTGTCACTGTGATTAATGGACGTCTATACAAGCGACGTCGGCCTTTACGAGTAAACTGTTGAAACTAGTAGTCCTGAATTATGTCAGACAGTACTGATGTTTCGATGAGCTTTCCGGTTGTTATAGTGCACCTTTACAGCTTTCAGTGGTGTTGAGTGACTGATTGTCACCGTGGATGTTTTAGACAGTGCAGATGTCCAGCAACTGATTGTTGCTGTGTATATGTTAGACTTGTACCCGTGTTAGTGGACTGTTTGATGTCCTACTGTAGTTAAGTTTCGGGGACGAAACTTCTGATAAGGAGGGGGTAATGTAGTACCCGAGAAACTCAAATTTGAAATTTAAGAATTCAAATGTGATTGTGAACGAGGAATTGCAAAAATTAAACCTATGTGGTTGTATACCGGTGTGCAAATTGCACAGTTTTCGAAGCACTATGTTTGTCTTTCAGATCCGAGTCTGATCTCGGAAATCTAAAATCGCCAGTGCGACCGTCTCGTCGAATCGATTGAGAATGATATAAACTGATTTTTGATCCGACGGTCGGATTGTTCAGAAATCAGTGTAGAAGCTTGTGGGGCCCACGACTTAAGTCGTGAATAGTAACCTCCTGTTTTAATTCCCCGCCGAGTGAACGTTGACCGATTCACTGTCTGGAGTCCGAATCTAACAGTCCAGGTAGTCGATTTTAACCGCTTCATCATTCTGAGCGCAGTGGCGCTGACGAAATTTGCATTTGACGAGCCTAAAGCATCGTAAAGCATGCCGAACTGCATAATTTATAGTATAAGATGGAATTTAAAAATTATGGAGCTAAATTTTAGCGAACCAAAATCGCTATCTGATAGGTTTCGTCGAGCCGGACGTCGTGGTGGTGTCCGTTTTTCAGTTTGACAACCCGGTTGTCTCGAAAAGCGCAAAATTTGAGAAAAATCACAGTATTTTGCAAAAAAGCGTTATATTTTATGTGTCGAATTGCTCCAAACTTGTACAAGAGGGACTTCTTGGTGAGGTTGTTCTACAGCAAAGGACCCAAGTGAAAATACATAGAGTTCGGGGGCTAACTAGCATTTTGTGCAATAGGCGTATAGCAACTTAGGGTTGCTTTGAGGAGAACCCTAGCCTCTTCATTTCTGTAACTGCAGCTGCACCCACAACCCCTACGAATCCTCTGCGAGATTTTCCGAGCTGCTGCGCCGCCGGCCGTCCCTCCCTATCGCCGGAAAAACCAAGGTGAAGGCAACCTTGCCTTGATCTCGGGTTGGTGGGTGTTGGAGGCAACATTACTCCATTGGAAGGCTTTCTGGGGACTCTGCGGTCATCTTCTACACCCAGAAGGCAAGCCGTGATGGTCCGGTGCACCGCCGTGGCCGCGCGACGCCGGGAAGATCACCTTCTTCTTCCTCGGATCCGCCGAAGGTGAGGTCGTTTGTTCTTTGTGTTTCTTGCTACCTAGACCTCCTGATTGTATCCATCACCTCTTGGTGAACCTCCCAGCCGAACCCCGAAGTCGGGAGTGCTCCCGGTCGCCGGCGGGGAAATTGCACCCGCCGGAAACCGAAACTACTCCGCCGCGGCCGTTTGCCGCACCCGATGGCTCCAGCTCCGAAACAAGTTGATAGGAACCTTCTGTAGGGCCTAAGGAACCTTCCCATGAAGTTTTAGGGCTTTTCGTTTAGTGTGTGCTTCGTAGTTTGATGCCCTATCTTTGGGTTATCTCGGGTTCGCCCGAGGTTGCTCCGCCGCCGCCGCCGCCGCCGCCGCTTGTTGCCGCCGGCCACCTGCCCGGTTTGCTCCACCAAGTCGAGACAGAGCCATTGGTACCCTTTTGGGCAACCCATGCTGGCCTGTTGTGTTTCCACCATTAATGGTGTTGCCCCGGCCGAGCTTGCGCCGCCGCCGTTGCTGACGCTCTTCGCCGCCGGCCATGCGTCCGGCGAGCTCCATGGAGTCGGGTAGCACCTACAGGTGCTGGTGCATGAGACCTAGAGCCATTATTTAGTGATCCACCATTATTGCCTTCAAGATTGTGTATTAAGCTTGTTGCACACCGGGTGTTCGGGGAAATGCCCGAGAGAACCCAGATTGATTCAAGCAAGTTTTTATCACCCAGAAAGTGAGCATTCGACTCCTGCAAACCTCCTGAGCACGATGCTCACTCTACTTCAGCAAATGGCTGAGTAGATAGAAGGATCTTACAAACCGAGCTCTTTAAGCTTATGTTTTTGGAGCCATGTTGCTCCGGCGATGTCTCCGGTTACCCCGCAGCACCTAGTTGGTGAGCCTCTGAGTCCTTTTCACCTGCTGAGCATGATGCTCATCCTAAGTTTGAGTTTGGTCGAGTGTGTGTGTGAAGTTAAGCTTTTTGAGGCTTTAAATATAGGAATTGTTGGCCCGAAGTTTTACTCGGGTTTTGTGTTGCTTCCAAAAGGTGAGCACGGTGTCCAGCAAGTCGAGGGCGACCTGCTGGCGGTGTCGGTTCGTTAAAATAGCACTCCGAAATTAAATGCAAGCGAAAAAGGCAAGAAATTGCATTCTTTTATGCAATTTGGTAAAATCCTGGGGGCCTAAATGCAATTGTGACCATTCTAGCTGCTGTGTGCCGTGTACTCATGATCTCTAAAACTTTTGTTGGAGGTCCGATGCTTTTCGTTGAGCGGGAATTGGATCCCGAACCGTAAATCGGCAAAATCGCCGGTTTAACGGCGATTCGGCGTTAATCACGCAATTCAAGAAATTGCGGTGATCAATTTGTGATGCCAAATATCCCTGGCTGTTCCCGGTGCTGTTCCAGAGAGCCCGGTGATTTTAGTTTCTCGTTTGCAACTTCCGGAGCCAAAATGGGCTTCCCGGAAGAGTTTCAGTGGTTATGATACTGCCGGTGCACAGGATTACCCAGAGTCTGGTGTTAGGGCCTAAATGTCTTAAGTTAGACATTCTTGGGCAGCACGTGAAGTTCACGAGTTTTGGTTATTGTTCAGCACAGATTGGGTCATAGTGGATCTATCGGCGGATTTTCGAAAATTTCGGAAAATTTCGGGACTTCAGAGAAGTTCCCCGTTTAGCTTGTCTGCACACAGTGTGTCAGTGGGTTGGGTATGTGTGAGAGTCTATTTTCTGACCTATGCATATAATTCAGGTCCCAGCAGTCAGCCGCCAGCTTGCGAGCCATCCAGCAGCCACCGTGATCATCTACATTGAGGTGGGTTTATCTTCGGTCCGGGCTTTATCAGGTTGGCCCTATGGGGTGCCGTGGTAGGTCGGACCCCTGTTTTTGGTGTAGCCCTGAACCTATGCTTGAGCCTTTCTATTTGCTCTCACTCCAGCATTCATTGTGTATAGTTATGTAGCATCGATTTTGCAGTTCAGTTCCCGATGTGATTTCATGTTCAGCATTTAGTATATTTATATACACAGCTTGCCATATGCCATGTCTGTTTGGTTATCACCTAGTTATATCAGCATTTCCTATTCTATAATGCATGATAGAATAGGAGTACAGTTCTGCTATTCAGTTTCAGTTACAGCTCAGATATTCAGCTCCTGTTGCTCAGATTCATTTATTCAGCATCCGTGATTATTACAGCTTTCAACATCCCGACAGGGATTATCTGGCTCATTGCCGATTGTTCAGTTTCTTTGACTGTGAACTTGAGCATCAGCCTTATGATCGCCATAGCACTAGCTGCTCATTTCACGTACGCAGTGGGATTGATCCCCCACAACGCGTTCTTTACCGGTAAAGTGGTCGATAGTGGCGACCCGTGAGCCCCAGGCTGCACATAGTGGACGAGAGTGGCGACACGTGTGCCCCTGAGTGCACCGATGGTGCCGGGTTATATGTCAGCCGAACGTGCCGGCTTTGGCATTGGTCTAGGTCCTCGTGATTGATGACGGCACTGATTGGGTACTTACAGTTATTATTATTCAGCACTTTCAGTTTATAGCATTGTTATATACCAGCTTTGTTTATAGCATGATCATTTCCTGCTTACCAGATTTATCAGTTAAAGCATGATCGATTACAATCATGAGTACCCTGCTTCCCTTCCGTGATTATCAGCATTCCCTGTTTACAGCATTGATATTATTGATTATCATACTAGCTCTGCTCTATAGCATGATTAGCTCTTGCTTGTCTAATTTACCAGTTACAGCATGCTTAGATTTTATATCTGCATCTTACCTTTCAGCTTCAGTATTTCTTGCTCTTACTATCCGCTTATTATTGTATCCGGTAGGTACGACTTGCTATTTCTCGGCCCGTCGTGCCCACTGGGATACATGTAGAGTGTATCTCACAACCCCTGGGTGACCATTTTTCAGGTCAGTCGGGTGCTGGAGATTGGGACGATCCAGTGAGCTGTCGCGCTAGAGTTGTCCCCTGCTATTGGCCGCAGTGGCCCAGTGCTAGTATTTTCAGTTTTAGTATCATGATCGTAGTTGTCTCTGTATTTTTGAGTTGGTGTATTTGCGGATTATATCATGAGTAGTTATGGATGTATTAGTTGTAGAGCTTTATGCTTTTGATTTAGCTGTTGATTATTGCTCTCTGATTGTATCACTGCACTTGCCTAGCCGAGCATGTATAGGTGAGACTCTGTCCGTGTGGACAGAGGATTTCCTATGCATGTGGCGGTCTGTTCACGTCCTGAGTTTAAAGTTTGAACTCTGATTAAAAAAAAAAAAAAAAAAAAAAAAAAAAAAAAAAAAAAAATTCTACCGCTGTTTTGAAACTCGGGGCGTGACATTATGACATTGAGTATGCACTAGTAGTGTAGTGATTATTATATCAGCATGTTAATATAGTATTTACAGCCTTCCTATTATCTTGCTACTAATGCTTTTATTGGACCAAGAGGTATAGAGCATGTTTTTCGGTGGATGAACCAACTGCGAACTATTCGTAGTTCTCACACCCTATTGGTTACCATTTTTACAGATACAGATACAGCCGGTGAGGCACGCGGCAGGAGTAAAGGCCCAGCAGTATAGAGACATAGAGGGTCGAGCGGTATTATATCATTTTGTATTTTGGAGTGAATATTATATTTGATGAGGATAATCAAGAGAAAAAATTGTAATAAATTTTCTATCCGACACCCCATTTGGGGTATATGATATACATTCCATCCATTCTAGGGCGGGGATCCTTCACTTGTCACTTCAAAGTGATCAGTAAAATTTATTCCATTCTGAAATATATAAAATATAAGATGTATCCTTTTTAGAATGTATCATTAATATTTTTCTTGATGGGGATACTGATGAAATTACCCCTCTTTTTACTAGGGAGAAAACAGCTTTTATATTTGTCAAATTTTTAATTATCTCATAATTCTATGATACGATGGATGTCTTTCACTATTTATTTTATTTTATTTTTTTAAAACTAATATAGAAAGAAAATTTATATTTTTCAAAATTTAAATTATACCTAATAAACGAGAAATATAAAGACAAAAAATCATATGTTATCAACATGACAAAAATATATCACATTTAATTTAATTTATATTATACAGTAAAATTTTAATAAAGCATATATTATAATAAAAATAGTATTTATATTAATATATTTATTTATTTATTTATTTGTTTATATAATAATAATATAAAAAGAGGAACAACATTGTTTTTAATTTTCTAGGAAACGACTTTGAGTTTATATTGGAACAACTTATTTTATTATTTTTTTATGGCATTTGAGTATAAGTTGGGAGATATTCTTTTGCTCCGGATATATTTTTACCATAATAAAATTAGATTATATTGACATATGTGTCCCATCTATATTCAAACGACATTATAATAAGTGTCGGTTGTTGGATCCAAAATGTTAAGCTCAAAATGCTTAAGCTCAGTTATTATTACTAGTGTTTATTGTCTCTTCTATACCCAATCACAAATTCATTCCCATCCGATGTCGGACTATTGGGTTGTCACAGACTCTTCCATTTAGGCATGACGTCCTCATCAGCCCAAACACAGACACAGTCCAAGATCACCAAGCGATGTGAGACTTGTCTCGCTAGTCTCGGCAGTCATCCTAGGCTATATTCGCTAGTCTCGGCATTTCATCAGTATTATTTTTTTAGATTTTAAGGACACTTAAAAATAGCGTTATAACATAGTTTTGTTATAGTGTTTCTAGCTGAATATAGCTTAAAAATTTATCATTTTTTTAAAAAAACTATTGGCAAAACGGTGAAATGTTTCCACTTTCAAGTATCGTTTGTTTCGGGAACAATGCTTTTTTTTAAAAAACTATGGGCAAAACGGTGAAACGTTTCCACTTTTAGGTATCGTTTGTTTCAAAAACAAGGCCGGGAATAAGGCCTTGTTCCAGTCTTGTTCCCCAAACGCGTTTGGTTATGGATGGAAACAGTAGTTCTCGTCTACCTAAAATAAGCTGGTATAAGGCTGAAACTACTGTTCTAGTCTTTTTCTGCAACAAAACTTGTTTCCATTTGAGAATAAGCTTAATTAAAGTAAATATAATTTTAATTATTGTATTAATTTTTTAATTAATTTAATATTTTAATTAATCTAATTATTTTATTAACTAATTATTTAAGTATTTAGATTATTAAATTATTAAATTATTAAATTATTTATAGTTAATTAAATTATTTATTATTAATAATATTCATTATTGTTAATTATTTTATGAATTATTTGAGAATAAGTTTAATTAAAGTAAATATAATTTTAATTATTGTATTACCTCTTTAATTAATCTAATATTTTAACTAATCTAATTATTTTATTAACTACTTATTTAAGTATTTAGATAATTAACTAATTAAATTATTAAATTAATTGTAGTTAATTAAATTATTTATTATTAATAATACTCATTATTGTTAATTATTTTATCAATTAATTGAGAATAATCTTAATTAAAGTAAATATAAATTTAATTTTTGTATTAACTCTTTAATTAATCTAATATTTTACTAATATAATTATTTTATTAATTAATTATCTAACTATTAGATAATTAACTAATTAATTTATTAAATTATTTGTAATTAATTGAATTATTTATTAATAATACTCATTATTATTAATTATTTTATCAATTAATATTCAGAATTATCTAACAATAGTTAATTAAATATATTAAATTATTATTTAATTAATATTTTATATTAATTATTTTGATAAAATATTATTATTTTCAAGTTATAATTATTTTTATTTTTATTATTCTAATCAAATATTCAAACGTTATTTTTTTTATTCCTAAAAATAATTTAATTTTTATTCAAATATAAAATTAGTCTTATCTTTTTATTTTTCAACTTATATTTATTTTTAAAATAATTAATTTTAATTTATATCTGAATCAAATAAAATCAGAAGAAAAAAAAAAAAAAAAAAAAAAAAAAAAAAAAAAAGCTACTAGTGTTCACGGCCTTCTAGCGGTTCAGAATTCCACACGTATTTAACAAAACTAATCTAATTTAATGTGGCAGAGAAAAGTTAGCTTAGGGGGAAAGAAGCTGTTGGCTTCTTGCAGCAGATGCCCCAACTAACGCTTGGAGTTTACTCATTTGTTTTTCGCTGTCGTAGAATAAACGAAATTAAGCGACAGATTGACTTTTACTCCACTTCCCTTTTCTCCGCTCCTCATCCGATGTCGTACCGACGCGGGGATGGGTGAAGGCCCGAATTTAACTTCTTCCGCAGAGAAATCATTTGTACAAACAGTATTGGACTTTTTTCTTTTTTTTTTTTCTTTCAAATAATTCTAAAACATATTATACTTAATTAAATAATTTTACTAAAAAATATATTTAACAAAATACTGCTTTTTTTTTTGCCAACTTAGCGGGAATTGAATTAAAAAAAAAAAGAAGGTTAAATTATACTTTTGATTCTCAAATTATAATTCATATCACATTTTAATATTTAAAATTTAATTTATTATAAATTTTGGTTCGAATTTTTTACTAAGAGAGAAAAAGAACAATGAAAAAAAAAAAAAGAGAAAGAAGAAGAAAACAAAAAAAATAGTAAAGAAATATGTTGTAGAATTTAAATTTAAAATAAAAATCTATTACACTATTATTCTTGTATTTACTATTTATATTTATATTACACTATTTATATAAATATTGTATTATTTATGGTATTATTTGTACAAAATTGCACTTTTATATATATATATATATATATATTATATATATATATATATATATATATATATATATATATTGTCACGCCCCGAGTTTCGAAAAGCAGGGTAAATTTTTTTTTTTTTTTTTTTTTTTGAAATCAGAGTTTAAATTATTTCAGGCATGAACAGATCGCTACATGTATAGAAAATTTTCTGTCCATTTGGACAAAACCTTTCCTATACATGCACAGCTAAGCACTTACAGCTAATACTAGAGTAGTCTAAACTACGCATACATCATTAATCATTATACAATATTTTAAAACATTATTCGGAAGATAAAGTATACTGGTGACATAAGGGTCGGCACTATCGCAACAAGCTCACCAACGTGTACCTACATCCCAGCACCCGAACGACCTGAAAAATGGTCACCCAAAGGGGTGTGAGATACATCGACAGCGTATCCCAGTGTGTGCGACGGGCCGAGAAATAGCTAATCGTACCTACCGGCATACAATAACTAGCGGATAGTAAAAGATCAGTAGGTAAGGCAGGTATAGAATTAGATAACTGTAAACATGGTTAAGCATGTATATGGGTATAGCAATACAAGGCTAAACATGTATATGGGTATAGCAACATAGGGCTAAGCATGTATATGGGTATAGCAACATAGGGCTAAGCATGTATACGGGTATAGCAACATAGGGCTAAACATGTATATAGGTATAGCAACATAGGGCTAAACATGTATATGGGTATAGTAAATAGGGCTAAACATGCTGAAATACGAAGAGTTATCATGATGCTAAGCATGTAAACAGTATAAGTGCTGAAGTATGCTGAACAGGTATATAATGATATACCAAATACCCAACTGATGCTGTCGTTTTGATCACTGGACCTCGAGCGAAATACCACAACAAACTCCCCTAGCGGAAACTGTCAGCAACCCTGTACCAAGGATACAATAGAAAGGGTTTCCCAGCAGCACCACCGAAGTGGGGGTATCCCTGTATCAAGCAGTACGGCCGAAAGGGCTCCCTGTACCTAACGGTACTGCGGAAAGGGATGGCTCACGGGTCTCGTAGACCCTTTACCGGTAAAGAACGCTAGGTGGGGGATCAATCCCACAGCGTACGCGAGAGAACAGTAGGTGTACAACGATGACAATGCTGATGCTCCAAGCGGATGGTCCACAGACCGAAATAATCAGCGCTAAGCCGGAAATCCCATTGGGGATGCAAATACCTCAAACCTGTGCAGTACTGAATGCAAGATGTACTAGCTATCTGAATATGTGAATGGCTAATCATACACATGGCATATCTTCAGATAAAAACAGAGCATGATGAATAACTAGGTATAATCTGATAGCTACCTAATGTCCAATCAAACATGGCAAATGTCCATAAGCAATAAGTATACTAAAAGCATGAGCATAAGCTGAAATAAACAATCAACTAGCAAGGGCTCAGGAATATAATCTGGGCTAGCAAGAAAGGCAGGGGTCCAACCAACTAAGGTACCCAAGAGGGCCGAAGAGATAAAGCCCGAACCGAAGAAAACCCACCTCAAAGCAGACGATCGCGATATCCGTTGGACGGATCTTGGGCTGGCTCCTAACTGCTGGGGCCTACAATAATATCACGTGTCAACACAGGATTCATCCACTATTCTGGAAATGCGCGTTTAGTGCGAAACCACCGATAAACAGACGATTTTGCCGATTTACGGTTTGTTAAGCAAATCCCGCTCAACGAGAAGCAACAGACTTCCAGTGAAAGGTGCAAGGATCACGTGCACACGGTCTACAGCAGCCTACCAGGCTACAATTTCATTTAGACCCCCGGACTTTGCTAAAATTGCATTTTATTCATATAAAACTCGCTAATTAAGCCACAACTTTTAATCCGAGAATCTTTAAACCAAAATAATTTACCAGCAACTAGATTTTGACGTGCTGGACCTCGTTCTCACAGTTTGAGAGCAGGTTGGGCAATAAAACACAAGTTGGCCCATGATCATTGTGCATTGAGGGCTCAAGGTAGCTACACTTGTGTTTCCAATGGGTCTTTTCCAATTTTAATGTGAGCATCAAGCGCAGGGACCTCCAATTACATAGAGGCTCACCTCTGGGCCTCCGCAGAACCATCCTTTAGGTGGGAAAGACACATGACCACCAATCGACACGTATAAAGCTTAACTTGGACTCTCACCAACTCACAGGTTCCAGACCCCAAACAACATGGACACAAGCTAGAGGACATCAAGAAGAATGGGAGGCTCACCTATGGGAGGTCGCAGCACAGCTGGTGAGGTTGCTGGAGCAAGAAGACCCCAACCCTTTCTTAATGGAGCACACAATGGCCGAACCCTCACTCCTGTCGGTCAAGCTTCAAACTAAGGTGAGCACAGCCTTCAAAGGATCCCCAGAGGTGGAATACACCTCAGCCGCGCAAGCTTGGAGCTTCCCTGTGCTCCCCCGACCGAGGAAGAAGAAGAAGAAGCTTTTAAGGTCCATTAATGGTGTCACGCCCCGGGGTCGAAACTGCGACCCGGGCTCGCCAACAGATCCGCCGCCTATGCAAAACCCCGCACAGGCGAAGCGTCCAACCTACAAGAAAAAGTACTATAGCTAACAGATATCAGAGCTATAAATAAAAATCTGCTGTAAAACTAAAATCAACCACTGTACAACTGGAAATAATAGTACAATATCCATCTTCCATAAGTGATAATCATACAAGTCCTCAGATACAATAATCCAAATCTCAACTGGGAGGTAAACTGAAATAAAACATCAGTGTGCAGGCTCTCTATACATATCATATCCTCACAACATCAGTCTATCAAAAGAGGAAATAAAATAACTAATCTACTGAAGATCTTCTCTGAAGGGGTACCGCTACTCTCCAACGACGGGTAGGGATCTAGCTCGCGACTCCCTCGCCTCGATCAATAACCGTAGAATCAGCAACACCCGCTAAGACTCTGTAAAACAAATGAGAGAAAAGAAATGGAGGGGAAAAACCCCCAACGAGTGTGAGAACTACACCAAAAATGGAGTTCTCAGTGGGTACTGCCACCAGGCCCGACGATCTGCCCACTAAGTCCACTAGAGGCATAAGATAACCAATGCAGTAAAAACTAAATAAGAAGCTGGAGATACTCTACAGCTACCATACCTCTATCTAACTGCTCAAATGGGAAAACTCTGATAAAGATATGCAACACTCGCACACGAGGTGCTCAATCGACCCAATCGAGCTGACTGCCACATCGGGTCCAGTCAAGCCTGCGCCCACCTACAACCACCTCCCACTGCCGGGCAGAAATTACGTAGGGTGTCCAAACGGACTAACTCGCTATCGAATAATGGCACATGCAGGCTATAGTCGAAATCCACGCTCTCTCTCAGAACGGATAGACTCAAGATCCCCAAATCTCTCGCACAATGGTCAAAGTACACACAACGACCCGGGACCACCGTTAACCCAAACGGCTCCCAACAACACTAGCACTGGTCTAATCACAGCTACTAGACTCCACTCAGTCCCCCGGCACGAGTGTAACAATAAAGGTACCTGCCTGATATAAACCCAATAAGATGGACCGGTATAGAACCCGGTACTGCCTGCTTTGCTGTCGAACTCAGTAACTGATCGGCACACGGCTCGATCTCAATATAAGTAACGGACCGGCACATGGCTCGATCTCAATATAAGTAACGGACCGGCACATGGCTCGGTCAAAATATAAGTAACAGACCGGCACACGGCTCGGTCAAGCCTACCTCCGGAGTGGCACTCGAGGGGAGCGACCCACACGAGTAAAGTATCACTGTAAGAAGTATCACTGTAACAAGTATCACGATATAGCAGGACTGGATCACGACTCTGATCAAAGTGGGAAACTCCATCCACTAAAGGGAAACCCGACACCCAAACTGATACAAGGGTAAACAATAAGTGGAAAACTCCATCCACTAAAGGAAATCTGATGCCCAATCTGATGCACAAGTATATATCCGGTCAACCGCCCAATATCCGCGGTCGCCGCAAAACCCACAACCCACAATCAAGTCTAACCTGCCCCAGACTCGAAGTCTCGACTACACTATCCCAAACCCCTGCTCAACTCGAGCAACAAGAATCGCCTGACTAATGAATAAGGAGAAAAGAAGCAAATATGGTTTCTCCTAAGTCAAGTTCCAACATGATAGTGTAGAGACAAAAGATGGCCTATCTAGATGTCCATACAAGCATGCATTTGTCCTCAAGGAAGATACAAGATAAAAATAAATAGCAGCTCCACATAAGTATAAACACATGCCAGAATCACTAATGAACTACACCTGTCCATAATCCATAATCCATAATCTATAGTGTGCAATTTTTTTTCTCTTTTTTTTTTTTTTTTTTTTTTGGCATTTTTTTTAGAGACCTGTGCTGTCTCACTCGTGTAGCCGAGTTCAGTCTTTCGATGAATGAAGCGGGTAGCTTGCTACCTTTCTCTCAAAAAAATAATAATAATAATAATCCATAATCCATAATAACTCCTCAAAGTAATATCCGCATATAGCCACATCATCCTGTCCCCTTGAATGATCAGTCCTCATGAAAGGCTATGTGCTAACATGGCATGCTAATAAATCGCTACTATAACATATCAATTCCACATAAATATGCCAAAGGGTAATCGAGCATGAACTCTATCTCATCTAGTATAACATGAACATAGCCATCAAGAATGCTAGATCTCAAATCCTCTAAAGCATGTACAATAATCAAGTAAGTATTAATCCACATGATCTTGACCACTTTCCACGCTTACATCTCAATTCTAATAGTTGTACCTTAATCATGCATGCTATAAGTCACAGACGGTAACAATCCCTTAGGTAAGCTTTCCTTAATCACCAACATGGATATCCGAATCATGCAAGTCCTCATAATATAACATGAATATTAATCTTGCAATTCTTTTAGACAATCAACATTACTAAGCTTACCTCTCAATCACAAACAATGTACCCTAAACATGCACGCATCCTATCAAATAGAATTAGAGAACCGTCCACCGGTTCTGGAGATGAAGCAACCCACCTGAAATGCTTTTCGCAGGCAAAGCCGAAGTCGGTGAAGTGCGTAGTCACGCGCTATCCAAAATCCGCCGAAACTGCACCCTCGGTACTCAGTCGCACAAGCCTCTGCCTCAACCAACAATGCAACCACATACACAATCAATTACCCCAAATGCCCAAACAGCACACGCTGTTTTTCAAACTAGCAGAGAAGAGGGGGGATTCTTACCTGTGTACAGTCCTCCAAAAATCCCAGAAAAATCATGGTTGCGATCCTCGCGACGAGTATATACAAATCGAGTATTTATACGTCCCGTTCCGACACCTATAGTGTCACGCCCCGGGGTCGAACTGCGACCCGGGCTCGCCAACAGATCCGCCGTCTGTACGAAAACTGCCGCACAGACGAAGCGTCTACCCTGCAAAAGATCTATAGCTAACATGTATCAGAGCTAAAACTAAAACCAATAGTTACAGAATCAAACACTGAACATCTGAATAAAAATAAATCCTCAATACAAGTCTCTCAACTATGAAAATACAAGTACAACCCTCACAAATCTCTCAGACTGTCCAGTACAAAAGTGGAATCATAAAAATATACAGGGTACATCTACCTCTAACTCTCAATGCTGGTAAGGAACTAATCGGCCGCGTCCTCACCTCGATCAGCTGTCTCCGCGCGAGCTAAGTCGAAGTAGCAACCTCAGGAAATCTGTCACCGCAGCGGGTGTGAGATCTACTGCAGAAGGTAGATCCCAGTGGGTACCGTCACCAATATCCACGGTATGACCACTAAGTCTACTGGAGGCAAACAGATAGGTATGCAGATAGATAGATAATAGGTAAGCTGAATGAAAACTACAGCTAACATGCCACAATCATCATGAACAAGGAAACTCTACTATGAACATGCTATGCATACACTCGCTACTGCTAATATGCCTCAAGTACCATGCTCAAAGAAAAACTCATCTAAGAACATGCCATGCATCCACTCACTCACATCACCCAATCTCAGTGACTGTCCAAATGGACCAGTCAAGCCTGCGCTCATCTACTGCCACTACGCCCAAAAAGGACTTGGTCTTACGTAGGAACTAGGAACGCGCCTTCCTACTACCACGCATCCACAAGAGGACGGGATTTACGTAGGGCGTCCTAGGAACTGTCTCAATCTCAACACAGCAGCCTCGTCAGGCGCATCATCATCATCATCGCATTCGGAGCGTAACTAGAGGGGAGCGACCCCACCGAGCTCAAACGTATCCCAACATGTCTCAACTATCTCAATAAGTAACATCTGCAGGCTATGATCCACGATCAAACAGATCGGAAACTCGATGCTCAAATAACACAAATCAATCGGGAAACTCTCCACGACTCGATCAGGGAAAGCCCAAACACCCTTACAGCTATGTCGGAGAACCCTCCACGACTCAATCTGATAATGCACAACCCATGGCTAAGTCGGAAAACCTCCACGACTCGATCTGCCAGAACCCCAAACTCTCAACGCTAAAGTCGGAGAACCACCTCCACAACTAAATCAGAAAAACACGATCCATGATCTAGAATAATCTCCTCAATCCCCACAAGGAGGCTCAAACCCACATGACACTATAACTCATCACAAAAACTCAAAAAGAGACCCCTCGGCCCCCAGGCACGAGGTCAAAAGCACCCTGAACCTATGCCCTACCTCTGGCGAACTCGTGGTTTAAAAACCACTTTTAAATATGCTGATTTTGCTAAAAATGGATTTTCTCGATTTTTAAAACGATTCAGGTGCCATTATGATGCAAACAAAACATGAAACCTAGTGTCATATAATATCAGGAGTATACTAAAAATAATCTGGGGTTCCAATAAATTTTCTAGAAAATTCCAAGCAACTATCAAATTTTACTACAGTAAAAATAACATGGTAAACATGATCAAATTGCATTCAGGAGCATTAAAGGGTATTCCATACATTTTGGAGAAATTCCAACCCACCTCAAAAGCATTCCGCAGGCAACGCTGAAGTCGGTGTAGCGCCGAGCCGCTCACGGCCAAAAAATCTGCCGGAAACACTAAAACTGCGCCGCGCGCGCGCACTGTTGCTATCCTCAGAAAATTCCCCGGAAGCTCGAACAAGTCCCTTGAGTCCTCTACAAAAATTCCGGCGCGCTCCGGCTCACTCACAGCCAACTCCCAGCAGCACGCAAGCACCTCGGCTCCGCGCAGTGCAAAAATGCACACTCTCAACCGACAACCCCTCAAAATGAGTGTAGAAGAGAGAGAAGAAGAAACCATCAAAACCAGCTCAATTATCCACAAAAATCCCTCTAAAGAAATCTTAAAATCCATTTTAGGAAAACATCTGACACCTACCTCACGCACGGCCGACGCGCGCGCGGCTCCGTCCAGCTCCAAGCAACAAGACCATGCAAGCAGCACCCATGCTTGTCTTTCTCTTTATTTCCCACTTCTTCTCTTTTCTTTCCCATGCTTTCTCTCATTTCTTTCTTTCTTTCTTTTCCTCTCTCTGTATCCAGGGGAGAAGAGATGAGGAGTCCATATATATAGAGAAGAGGGGAGGTCCATAGGGTCAATTGGAGGGTTACAAAAGTGAAAAGACCGAATTGCCCTTACTAAATCCACCAAAAAACGCATCCTGCACTATGGGGTATCGGTACTCTCCATGTAGAACCGGTACCCAAGAGCCCGTTCCGGAATCCCTTCCCTTGTTCCGGAACGCCAAGCCAAAAAAAACCGCAAGCAAACGCCCAGACTACGCAAGCGTGGCGCCCAAGCGCCAGCCGCGCGGCGCCCGCTGCGCGCGCCCGCCTGCTGCGCGGCGCCCGCAGCTGCTGCGCGCGGCGCCCATGCGCGCCCGCGCAGCGACTTCACCAGCCGCGCGCGGCGCCTCTGCGCGCCCGCGCGGCACCCTCTGCTCGCCTCTCCTCCATTCTTGGACAGTAAGCTCATCATCTCCATCAACAAAAACCATCAACAATCCAAACCAAGCTTTCTCTCTCTCTCACTAAAAAAACAGCACTACCTTTCATGAGGCTCGACGCGCGCGTGCTCCGCTCGGCTTCAAACCGTAGGTCCACACTACAAGCACACCTTCACCTCTCTTATTCCCTTCTTTTACTTCCCCTCAATTCTTCTTCTTCTTCTCCTTCTTCTCCCTTCTTTCTTTCCTCTGTTTGAAGCTCAATTCCTCTGTTTGATGCAGGGGAGAGGATGATGACGTGGTAATGTGCTAATTAAGGGCTTAATTAGAGGAGCTTGGTGCATGGTGCATGGTGCATGGTGCATGGTGAAAAAGAAACCCAATAAACTCTCCAACATCAACATTTATCCAATCCAACTCCCTCTCTCTCATCTTTCTTTTTTTTTCTAATTACCTTCTCTCATAACCTCCAAGCAGACTTAACACCAATTAAATAAATTAATTATTTAATCCCTCAAATGCCAACTCCAACTCACTTTTTGCCTTCGGGGCCTCCGCATCAATCCGAAACCTCGTGAACTCCGCTGTAATCAGAAAATACACATGTTCAAAGCTTTTCCCACTCAAAAAGCTCAACTATGGAGTCGGTGTGCTCAATCCAAAAACCGGTTCCATTTATTGTTGGGTTTAGGTTAATAAGGATCTAATAGGGGAAAAAACACCTAGAGGGGGGTGAATAGGTGTAAACAATAAACACTCAAAAAATCATTGTGCGATAAAACCCAATGCGGAAAAATAAAAGAACACACAAGATTTTTACGTGGAAAAACTCCAAACCGGAGTAAAAAACCACGGGACCGATAACACGGCGAAATCCACTAGAATTAACACACGTACAAGGTGATATAGCGTACTCACAGACGACTCAACCTCTTACCATACGCTCCTAGTAGATCTTCTCCGCTCGCTCCACGACGCTTCTCGAATCCACGATCCGCGCCCAACGCTGAATCCACAGCGTCCAACGTCGAGTCCACGACGTCCAACCGAATCCACGGTCTTCACCCAATGGCACGCTTCGAATCCACGAACGCACCTCGCTCCGAATCCACGAGAGCGATAACACCTTGAATCCACAAGGCCACGCGAGTCCACGCGCCGATTTTGGGATAAATCGTTGTTTGTTTGGGTGGTGATGATCCGCCGAATACTTAGATTAAAGATAGATCGGAAATACCATCTAAGTATTCATTGATTTGATTCTACTCAAAATGTGAGTATGGAAAACCTAGAATCAAATCAATCAATATAGATGAAGAACCATTGAATAGATCTAATGATTTCCGTTCTTCTCTATATATGTGGATTTTTCTTTTCGGCTATCTTTTCTTAACCAGCCGATCTATTGCGGATGCCCTAGAAATGAAATGGAAGGGCTATTTATAGGTTAGAAACCCTAGGAAGAATATTCGGATCAAAAACAGCCTTTTCTGGAAAGAAATCCCGACGGCGATCCGGATCAGATTTGGCGATCCGGATTGCAGAAGCACAAACCACGATTTCCAGAAAATTGCCTGTTCGGGATCCGGATCGTAGTCCCCGATCCGGATCGTTCATACAGTTTTACCAGAATATCATGTTCGGGATCCGGATTGCAATTCCTGATCCGGATCGAAGAAGCACACAGGTAAAACTAGTGTTCGGGATCCGGATCAGAGAGTGCTGCGATCCGGATTGAACCAGTGTATGAACAAACACCTTTCGGGATCCGGATTGAAAGCCACGATCCGGATCCTGAACATGTCCCATGTCCAGTTTTTGATGAATAAGCAATTAAAACCTCTTCCAGGTGTTTCTACACTATAAGAAGTATTCGGATCATCAAAATTCTTTAGTTAAACGTACCTGATCCTTTTGAATTCTTCTTTCTTGAGATTGAGGTATACGATCCAAAGTTTCTTCATCTTCAATCTTCAAGACTTAATACATTCACGAAATACGCCAACTCAAATTCCGTAACAATCTCCCCCTTTGGCGGTTTCGTGACAAAACACAAATCCACAAAGAAAATTCAAAAAGAATATTTTTGTTGCTATCACCATACAACAAAAATTTACAAAAGAGTTCCAGAAATTAAAAACATGAGATAAACTCCTAGAACAGACTCTAGACTTAGACATCTGTAATCTCTGCACACAGAAAACATTCTTGACAAACAAATTCGTTAGATACCTCAAGAATTGGAGCATACAAAACCAAATACAGAGATAGAGTTTAGTCTCATCATGACATTTGAAAAAATCAGATATGTGAAAGAAGCATAGTTAAAAACCAACATATCTTCTAAGCAGTTGAAAACCAAATGTCAAAGTATGTTAGTCCAACATCAACTTGTTAGTCATATTACATGCCCAAATAGTTAGTCGAATAGTTAGTATAGAAGCATGTCACAAATCACAAAAGAAAAACCAAAGTTGAGTTGAAGTTCATACTTACCTTGATATCATCGATATTCACAATCATTGTTCACATCATTCATTGTTCAGAGTTCTTTCTAACTCTCTCACTCTCTCCCCCTTTTTGTCACAAAACAAAGCCAAAACGTAGCATGAGCTACAATATGTAAGGAGAGTAAAGAAAACATAAAGTCCTAATAGTATGCACAAACTGAAAACTAAACTAAAAGAATCGTTAAAAAAAAAATCCTGCACAAAAAGAAAAGGTCAGTTTTCAGAATCTGAATCTTCAGAACTTGTGCAACCAATCTTGGACATTATCTTTCGCATCCGCTTGTCCATTGAATTTATCTTCTTCGTGATGGTGATGTGAGCTGCTGTTGATATTTCTAGCTCATTGGTAATCCGCTGTTGTTCTTTCAAAATTTGTTCCTGCTGGATAGACAGTCGTTGCTGTAACTTGAAAATCGAATTCAATGATGCGTCATCATCTGTGCCAGGTGCTTGATGAGATGGTGATGCAGCCGTGCTTGGGTCAGGCTTCTTCCCAGATGCAGAAGCTTGAGTGACATGTGGCAACTTGTGAAGGGATTTGACAATTGTGGACTCATCTATCATGTTCAGACATTGATGATAGGTTGTAGAGGTGATGTCAACTTGAAATTTCTTTAAGATCCTCATTATAATCAGTGGAAAAGGAATTCTTTCGCTGGGGTGAGGATGCTCAACATATCGTGCCATTCTATTCCAGATGATGTACGGGATGTTGATATTCAATGCCGTTGCCTCTGATGGATGTCCGATGAGATATAAGAACAACAATCGTTCCCATCTCACAACCTTCGTCTGCATGTTTGGAAGTATATTGTAACACGTGATGAAATTTAAGAAGCGATATTCAAGACGAAGTTCTTTAGATCGAACTGATTTTTCGGTTGACTGTGTTCCCTCGAGACAAATTCCTTCGATAACTTTTCGCCATAAAGTATTTGTCAAATTTATCCCTTTCAGGTAGTGGACTCCTTTCTTGCTGGCTTCCATTCCCAAAACCTCGCCAATCAACTGTGGAGTGATTTTGAATCTCGTGCCTTGGATATTCGTGTAGAACTCCATAGGACCGTTTTCAAATTCGCGAAGATGCCGTGCGTTGGTATAGAAGGTCCTCACTGGTGCAGGCAGTAACCGAGAGTTTCTGGGAAGCGACATACTTGAATGAGATTTGCTTGTTCAATCAAAGTACCAAATTCAGGGGAGTGACCTTGTAGAGCCTCAATGTTCACGTGCCTTTCGCCAATGCATTCGCGATGTGCAAACGCTCTAAGACGGTCACTGTTAACAAATACTTCTTCAACACGTGGCGGAGAGTCAGGAGCTATTGGTGGGTCAACCTTGGTCTCCTGTCTCAGTCCAAAACGTCGAGCAAGTCGCTTACGTTTTATAGAGATAGATGGGGCAGGCATAGGAGCATTCCCAGTGTCCAAGGGAGCTTTTCCTTTTCGTGTTGAGTTAGTCGGCAATACCTCATCATCTTCATCATCTGTTATCATGTCCCAATGAATCTCATTCTCATTCTCTTCAAGTTCAGTGTCACTTATGACATCGACTTCTCCTTTTCTTTGGAGTTTCTTGGCTCTTTTCAACTTATTAGTTGCTCTGGTGAGCACCATTGTAACCAGTAGCAGAATTAACCAGGAGAAGGCCATTGCGTCTAGTGCTTTGAGTTTAAGAAAGTGTCCTGTGAAACCAACTCAAGAACATATGAAAAATTGTCAATTTTGAAAAATTTGAAAACATTGTACCTAGACAATCATAATCATGTAGAGAAGCCAAGAATCAAATTAGTTTTCCAAAAAGAATTTTAAAAATACATCAAATCCATGATTTACAAAAATTCCTCTTTTATGCCCTAAAACCGAATTTTTAGAAATCGAAGCCTAAAAACTCGTTAATCAAGTAAAATCCCAGCATAAAAGCAAAACTAATTGACCCAGAGTTCTTATTTCAAAAGAAATTTGATCAAAAACCATTCACAAACGAAAAAGTTCCAATTTTTCAACTCACGTTTGGTGAAAAACCATAAAAACTGAGAAAAACCGAGTTTTGATCATGAAAACTTACTTGAATCCGAAGAACTTTGAGTTTTGAAGCACCAAGAAGCAAGAAATCTAGAGAGAGAAACTCTAGAGGCTTGAAAACCAGAGATTAGGGTAAAGAAATCAAGAATCTGTATGTTTCTATATAAAACCCTAGCCGTGATCCGGATCGGCCGAGAATGTGATCCGGATCGGCTACCCGCAGGAAAAATCCTGCGTTCGGGATCCGGATCACTTGTCCCGATCCGGATCGGCTACACCTTTTTCTTCAGAAAAATTTAGAAAAACACAATAAAATCCAGAAAAAGTATGTAAGCACTTTACCATGTCAACTTTAAACAAATGGCATCGTTTCATGCAACAAGAAATAGATTATGCAAAATCTATCAAAAATATCCAAAAATGAAACGAAAATTTACGAAAGTTAAAACACTTAAAGTTGAACAACTTCAATTACATCTATCCTGATCCTATGTGTAATGTCTTTATCAAATCATCAATTTCAGTAAAGAAAATGAAGTACCAAGATCAATAGATGTTTGAAATCCCAGATAAGTTAGATAATATATCTAGACAATCTGTTGAAGGAGTGGCTCTTTGAGCATCTTTTACTAAAAATCCCACCTTATACCAACCATGAAATACGACTGAGTCAAGTATTTCAATATGAATTTCATCAACAATTTTCAAAACAAAAATTTGCTTTTCATTCATGGAGTATTTTTTTTTTTATTTTCTCCATGTGGTGGTAGTTTTCACACTCCTCATTGGGATGTAACTCTTTCCACATCTTTTGAGCATTTCACATTTCATTGACTCCCCCTCAATTGGCTATCAATTATTTAATATATAAGGTATTCAACCAAACCATTGATCTCGAATTCATACTCGACTAAGCAATCAAATATGATAATGACTATACCAAGAGATCATTGAGAGAGAAATTGACTTTGATCACTTAAAAGATGGTTTAATTAACGTAAATGATCATTGCAACATTGAAATATTATGACATCAAAACATAATAAATTTCTAAATGCATAAAAGGATGCAATTAAAGTCAATTATGATTTATGCTCAATTAGTGTGCTATGTACAGAACATAGATAAAGAACAAAACAAAAAAAGAACAAAAACAAAACCTAATCTAAGCAAAGGTTTCAAAAGAGTTTATTTCAAGGAAAGCATGCCAATTGCTTTACGCAAGTGAATAAAACGTTTTTGATCCAAAGGTTTTGTTAAGATGTCGGCTAATTGATCCTCAGTTGAAATATATGACAGTTGAAGAATGTTTGATTCAACTAGCTCTCTAAGAAAATGATATCTAAGTTCAATATGTTTTGTTCTAGAGTGCAACACAGGGTTTTTAGAAATGTTAATAGCACTAGTGTTGTCACATAAAATGGTTACCGAAGATGTTGAAATTCGGAAATCGCTCAACACGCTCTTCATCCAAATCAATTGGGTTGAACAACTTCCTGCAGAAATGTACTCCGCTTCGGCAGTCGAGAGTGCTATGCAGTTCTGCTTTTTACTGTGCCATGCAACAAGGCAGTGGCCGAGATAGAAGCATGCACCACTCGTGCTTTTCCGGTCATCCACCGATCCAGCCCAATCGGCATCTGAGTATCCAACAATATCCAAAGTCGTTCCCATAGGATACCAAATTCCGAAATTGATTGTACCTTTGATATACCGGATGATCCGTTTCACCGCTTTCAGGTGAACCTCCTTCGGTGCTGATTGATATCTCGCACAAATCCCAACACTGAAGGATATATCCGGGCGACTAGCCGTGAGATATAGTAGACTTCCAATCATACTGCGGTACAGTTTCTCGTCTACATTCTCACTTTGTGATTCACTTCCAAGTCCCTTATGGCTAGTTCCCATTGGAGTCGGAAAATCTTTAGAATTTTCGAGATCAAACTTTTTGACCAACTCCAGTGCATACTTGGATTGACACAAGTGAATTCCGTCATCGTTTTGTTTAACTTGTAATCCAAGAAAATAATTCAACTCGCCCATCATGGACATCTCAAATTCGCTTTCCATGGTCTCCGCGAATTTAGAAGCATCATTATCTCTTGTTGCTCCAAAAACAATGTCATCGACATAGATTTGAGCAACTATGAAATTGTTTTGATAATGCTTCACAAAGAGAGTCCTGTCAGCTCCCCCTCGAGTGTAGCCCTTTTCCAAAAGGTGCTTTGTCAACCTTTCGTACCATGCTCGCGGTGCTTGTTTCAGACCGTAAAGAGCCTTTTTCAGTCGAAAAACATGGTTAGGTAGTTTATGATCCACAAAACCTTTCGGTTGAGCTACATAAACTTCCTCATTTAAAAATCCATTTAAAAAGGCGCTCTTAACGTCCATTTGAAATAATCTGATTTTAAAATGACAAGCGATCGCAAACAATATACGAATGGACTCGAGTCTAGCTACAGGGGCGAAAGTTTCATCAAAGTCTATACCTTCTACTTGAGAATAGCCTTGAGCAACTAACCTTGCTTTGTTCCTGATGATAGTACCTTCTTCGTTTTTCTTGTTCTTGAAGATCCATTTGGTACCTATCACATTGTGTTGCTTCGGAGGCTTCGTCAGTTCCCAGACTTTGTTTCGCTCGAATTGATGGAGCTCTTCCTGCATTGCTTTAATCCAATAATCATCTTGGAGAGCTTCATCAACATTCTTTGGTTCGATTTGAGATACATAGCATGCAAATCCGCAAACCAATTGTCTCCGTGTTCTAACTCCTTCTTGTGGATCTCCAATTATGTTCGATTCAGGGTGATCCTTGGAGATGCGTAACGTTTGAGGTAGAGGAGTAGGCGGAGGTACACGAGATGATTCCTGCACATCAGATAAGCTTGAAGAACCGTTAGATGCATCAACGTTATTATCGAAAGAATTGTTAGAAGAAGATGCATTAGCAGGTGTATCATCATCAAGAGAGATATCGAGGGTAGATTTTTCAGATTCAAAATGAAAAGCTTCATCTACCTTAACATTTATCGATTCTACGATCGTCTTAGATTCTAAGTTAAAAACTCGATATGCTCTGCTGTTTGTAGAATAACCTAAGAAAATCCCTTCGTCACTTCGAGAGTCAAATTTTCCAAGATTCTCACGATCACGTAAAATAAAACACCGACTCCCAAAGATGCGAAAATATTTGATGTTAGGTTTTCTACAAAACCAAAGTTCATATGGTGTATTCAAGGTCCCCGGGCGCAAATACACGCGATTGATAACATAAACAGCAGTGTTCACCGCTTCAGCCCAAAAGTAAAAAGGTAAGTTCCGGCTGTGAAGCATAACACGTGCCATTTCCTGTACGACCCTGTTTTTGCGCTCGACTACACCATTTTGTTGAGGTGTGTAAGGTGCGGAGAATTCATGTTTAATGCCATTAGAAGTGCAAAAATCAATGAATTTGGAATTTATGAATTCACCACCTCTATCACTCCTAACTCGAGTAATCCTATCATTCTTTTCTATCATAATACGATTGCAGATTTCGAGAAAAGAATCAAAGGTATCAGCTTTTTCTTTTAAGAAGGCTACCCAAGTATATCTAGAAAAGTCATCAACCAACAAGAAAATATACCATTTACCTCCCAGAGATGGTTGACGAGTTGGCCCCATTAAGTCCATATGCAAAAGTTCCAAAGGCCGTTTTGTACCTATGTGGTTCAAATTCTTGTGTGCAGTCCTAGACTGTTTTCCCTTTTGGCAACCGCCACACACAAGGTTTTGTTCAAAAGAAAGTTTTGGAACCCCCTTGACCACATCTTTATTTGAAATTCTAGAAAGTTCCTTAAAGTTTATGTGACCTAGCCTTTCATGCCAAAGTGTTTCATTTTTCAAAGATGCTAGGTTACATTTTTCAGAAATCTTAGAAGGAACTACATAACAGTTGTTTTCTGATCTAACCCCCTTTAAAAAGAAAGCATGGTTCATGTCAGTTACAGTGCATTTATCAGATGAAAAATTAACTGAATAACCACTATCACACAGTTGACTTATGCTTATGAGGTTAGTCTTAAGGCCATGAACAAATAATACATTATCTAGAACCGGGCCATCTGGAATAGCTACCGTTCCCTTTCCAACAATTTTGGAAGACCGACCATCTCCGAAAACAACAAGTCCTCCGGAGTTTTTCTCAAATGTTTGAAAACAGTTTTTATCGCCGGTCATATGACGGGAACACCCGCTATCCAGGTACCAAGACGAACTATCATATGCATGCAAAGAAACATTGGTAGCAAGACAGGGAAAGATCTCACCTTTGCGCACCCAAACCTTTTTGAAGTGCGTCGGTAATGGTCGTGAGGTTGATTTCCTAGGTGAGGGCGTCTTGCTTGAAGAATTGCTGCTCCTTGATGATGTCGTCTTGAGAGATGTACTACCAAGGCTCTTTTCCTTTGAATGAATTGAACTTGTTTTCCGAGGAATAGCCCTTTTGGTAGTCGTTGCAAGATGTGCTTGAGGTGTGCGTTTGGCTTCCGTCTTGCAATTTCTTCTTATGTGCCCTGAAATGCCACAACGAAAACATACCTTGGTTCTTGTCGATTCCGAGGAAGATGTAGTAGGTTCGTTGTCGTTGCTTGTCGTGAACACCGATGTCGGAGGAGGAGATACCGACTGGGGCACAAATACTGTACCACTCGAACTTGGAATGTCTCCAGTTTGAGTGTATCCGAGGCCGAACTTATTTCTTTGACCGAGACCAAGAAGTCTGTCCAACTTACTCCTTCCAGAAGAAAATCTCTGTAAGTCATCCTTTAGTTGGCGTATGGTCTCCGTCATTTCCAATTTTTCCTGTCGAGCCTCGCCGTTGAGCTTCAAGAAGTAATTCGCTTTGTTCACCATATCCATATAATTCTTCTCGAATTGCTCATTGGACTCTTGAAGGGAAACATTTGTCTTAATCAGATTGTCCCTTTCCACTTCAAGATCGGTTGAGATAGAGGTTACTCTTTTTACTTCATCTTCAAGATCCTGTAATCTCTCTTTCAACCCCTTGTTTTGCTTAGCCAGTTTCTTTGAATCCCTCAAAAGCTTATGGTAGGCTAAAACAAAATCTTCACCTTCCGAATCATCTGATTCATCGTCCGTTGCAATCTTTTCAACAGTGGAGTTGGACAGTGAGTCGGATGTACTTGCCATTAAGCACATGAAGGGAGAAGATGTAGTGGACGCGTGGAAAGCTGTCGCGTTGTCTTCTTCATCACTTGACGATGACTCATTTGACGTGGAGTTGTCATCCCAAGTAACTACTTGCATCGCTTTCTTCTTAGCCGGATTCTTGTTGGGACATTCCGTTGCAATGTGGCCGTAGCCTCGACATTTGAAACACTGAACTTGTCCCTCAGAACTTTTCTTATCCTTTGAGAAGTTCTCTTGCTTTCTTGACTTGTGATTGAAGGACCCTTGCCTTTCTTCGACTTTCCGAAGGATTGAGGTTTGCTTGAATTTCCCCTTCGAAAGTTGCGGCGAAACTTCCTTGTCAAGAGAGCGAGCTGCTTCTCAAAGTCCTCCATAGAAATGTTCTCGTCGTCGTCCGAGGAGGATGAATCCGCGTCTTCTTCTTTAGTTGATTTCAATGCGTAACCTGAAGACTTAGAAGAGGATGCCTTTCCAGAAGAATAGTTAGTAGGAAAAGTCATTTCATAAGTTTGTAAAGCACCTACTAATTCTTCTACACGCATTTCGTCCGGGTGTTTAATTGTTTCAATGGCTGCGACCTTCGGGCGAAATCGTTCAGGAAGAGTTCTTAGAATTTTTCTTACAACTTTAAATTCTGGAATCTTCTCTCCCAAGTTAGCACATGAGTTCACGATGTCTTGCAATCGTGTGTAATAGTCAGTGAAGGATTCATTCTCTGCCATAGAGATAGAGTCAAACTTGCTCGTGAGCATTTGCAGTTTCTGAATCTTCACTAAGTTAGTTCCCTCATGCGTAACTTGAAGAACATCCCAGATTTCTTTCGCAGTCTCACATGCCGAGACGCGAGAGAACTCAGTTTGTGACAAAGCATTAAATAGAGCATTAATCCCTTTGCCATTGTAAGAAGATAAGTCTATCTCTTCCTTGGTCCATTTCGACCTAGGTTTTAAGGTGCGAACATCATCTAAAATTTCAGTTGGATTAGACCATCCTAATTCAATTGATTGCCACACCCTTTCGTCGATGGAAATTAAGAAAGCTTTCATCCGTACTTTCCAGTACGCATAATTAGTTCCATCAAAGAAAGGGGGTCGATTGATGTTTCCACCTTCAACCATTGTTTACAACCCTATTCCCGCTCTGATACCACTTGTTGGGTTTAGGTTAATAAGGATCTAATAGGGGAAAAAACACCTAGAGGGGGGTGAATAGGTGTAAACAATAAACACTCAAAAAATCATTGTGCGATAAAACCCAATGCGGAAAAATAAAAGAACACACAAGATTTTTACGTGGAAAAACTCCAAACCGGAGTAAAAAACCACGGGACCGATAACACGGCGAAATCCACTAGAATTAACACACGTACAAGGTGATATAACGTACTCACAGACGACTCAACCTTTTACCATACGCTCCTAGTAGATCTTCTCCGCTCGCTCCACGACGCTTCTCGAATCCACGATCCGCGCCCAACGCTGAATCCACAGCGTCCAACGTCGAGTCCACGACGTCCAACCGAATCCACGGTCTTCACCCAATGGCACGCTTCGAATCCACGAACGCACCTCGCTCCGAATCCACGAGAGCGATAACACCTTGAATCCACAAGGCCACGCGAGTCCACGCGCCGATTTTGGGATAAATCGTTGTTTGTTTGGGTGGTGATGATCCGCCGAATACTTAGATTAAAGATAGATCGGAAATACCATCTAAGTATTCATTGATTTGATTCTACTCAAAATGTGAGTATGGAAAACCTAGAATCAAATCAATCAATATAGATGAAGAACCATAGAATAGATCTAATGATTTCCGTTCTTCTCTATATATGTGGATTTTTCTTTTCGGCTATCTTTTCTTAACCAGCCGATCTATTGCGGATGCCCTAGAAATGAAATGGAAGGGCTATTTATAGGTTAGAAACCCTAGGAAGAATATTCGGATCAAAAACAGCCTTTTCTGGAAAGTTTTACCGACGGCGATCCGGATTGGATTTGGCGATCCGGATTGCAGAAGCACAAAGACGATTTCCAGAAAATTGCCTGTTCGGGATCCGGATCGTAGTCCCCGATCCGGATCGTTCATACAGTTTTACCAGAACATCATGTTCGGGATCCGGATTGCAATTCCTGATCCGGATCGAAGAAGCACACAGGTAAAACTAGTGTTCGGGATCCGGATCAGAGAGTGCTGCGATCCGGATTGAACCAGTGTATGAACAAACACCTTTCGGGATCCGGATTGAAAGCCACGATCCGGATCCTGAACATGTCCCATGTCCAGTTTTTGATGAATAAGCAATTAAAACCTCTTCCAGGTGTTTCTACACTATAAGAAGTATTCGGATCATCAAAATTCTTTAGTTAAACGTACCTGATCCTTTTGAATTCTTCTTTCTTGAGATTGAGGTATACGATCCAAAATTTCTTCATCTTCAATCTTCAAGACTTAACACATTCACGAAATACGCCAACTCAAATTCCGTAACATTTATTGCCAACTCCAACTCACTTTTTGCCTTCGGGGCCTCCGCATCAATCCGAAACCTTCCAAACTCCGCTGTAATCTGAAAATACACTTGTTCCAAATATTTTCCAAATTTTCTGGGCACCACTGTGGAGTCGATGCTCAACAAAACCAGTCCTCTGACGGCGCACAATGCCCGGAAAACTCCGATTCAAGCTGGGGTTTCCGCGTTGATCCGAATCGACCCGAACTCAACTGTAAACACAAATGGAACACGTCCAAAGCAATTTCTCCGCACCACACCATCTTGCGAGGTCGGTACACTATACGAAGTCCGGTACTCTACACTCTCCCCTTCTTAAAAGGGGTTTCGTCCTCGAAACCCGAATGAATTCATAACTCAGGAGGGTGTCTAAAACAAATGGGGGTAAGAGATCCTCAACTCATCCTCAGGCTCTCAGGTGATCGTCCTCACTCATCATGATGGCTCCACTGAACCTTCACTCAAGGTATGATCCGACTGCACAATTCCTTAGCCTCACGAGCAAGAATTTGCATCGGTCGATCCTGATAACTCAAATCCTCGTCCAACTCCAAGGGAGTGGAGTCCAAAATATGCAAGGGGTCAAATCCACTTCTTCCAGCCAAATAAATACTCGCGGACCAAACTCCCCGCGTAAACTCGAATCTAAATATCCCCGCGGATAGAGGCTTCCACAAATCATGGTCTCCAATTGGCATAACTCCTCCGTTGCTCCTTAGCAACCACATGCTCAAAATTCCACAAATACACTCTCACAATCCTCCACAGGGAAAGAAAATCAACATCGGGAACATTCCCCAAATTTCCAACTCTAAATTTCCAAGGTCCAAAAGTGGCACCCATTGATCGATCACCTCATTTCCAAGGCTGCACTGCTCGCCTAGACAAGGCGTAACTGACCATAAAGACCTCGCAATAGGAATACTGACCTCTTATTCATCCTGATTTCTATTATTGAGGGAATCATCAATAGTAGCAGCCACCAGCGTAGTTTCGATGATCACGGCTGCGGCAAAGGTTGATATATCATAATGTGGGTTATGTGAATAATGGATCTGAATAGAAAAAATACCACCTAGAGGGGGAGTGAATAGGTGTAAATAATAAACTCATCAAATCGTTGCATAAAAATAACCCAATGCGGAAAATAAATAAAGTACGCAAGATTTTATGTGAAAAACTCCGTCACAGGAGAAAAAAACTACGAGACTGATAACACGGTGAAATCCACTAAGATTAAACACGTACAATGTGATATACCGTAACTCTACGACTCAACCTTTTCCATACGCTCCAAGTAGATCTTCTCCGCTCACTCCACAACGCGCCTCGAATCCACGATTTGCGTCCAACGCTGAATCCACGACGTCCAACCGAATCCACGGTCTTCACCAATATAGCGCGTATCGATCACACGAACGCGCCTCGCTCCAAATCCACGAAAGCGGTAGCACCTTGAATCCACAAGGCCACGCGAATCCACGCGCCGATTTTGGAAAATCGTTGTTTGTTTATTGGTGATGATAATCAAATACTTAGATCATAAATAGACAAGAAAACACCATTTAAATATTCATCAATTTGATTCTACAAGAAATAAGAGTTTGGAAACCCTAGAATCAAATTGATCAATATAGACGAAGAAACATGAAATTAATCGTGTTTTCCTTTCTTCTCTATATGTAGTGTTTTGATTTTCTCCGTTATTTGGATTCACCCTAAAAGATGAAAATTAGGGTTTATTTATAGGTTAGAAACCTTTGGAAAGAGATAAGAATCAAAAACTAACTTATCTGGAATTTTTCCGCCCGGCGGTCCAGACAGGATTTAATCGGATCCGGACTGTCATCTTTTAGACAGAATTTTTTCAGAAAAACAAGTTCGGGGTCCGGACTGGAATTGTCTGATTCGAACTGTTCATGCGATTTCTGCAAACACATAGTTCGGGGTCCGGATTCAAAGAAGGCTGTTCCGGACTGGAATTCCGCATGAACTCAACTATGTTCGGGGTCCGGACTGGATGGCCCTGATCCGGATCCTGAACACTTAAAATGTCCAGTTTTTTATTTTTATTCAATGAAAAATATTCCAAGTGTTTCTAAACTACAAGAATATATTCGGATCACCAAAATTATTTAGTTAAATGTACCTGATCCTCTTGAATTCATTCTTCTTGAGATTGATGTATGTGATCCATAATTCTTCCGCTTCAATCTTCAAGACTCAAAACACAGCACGAAATATGCCAATCTAAAATCCTTAACAATCTCCCCCTTTGGCGGTTTCGTGACAAAACAAATAATCCACTACAAAAATTAAAAAGATATTTTTATTGTTATCACCATACAACAAAAATTTACATGAATGGTCCAAATAAAATAAATACAAGAGATAAACTCCTAATACAAACTCTAGACTTAGACGCTTGTACTCTCTGCAAAAGAAACAATTCTTGACAAAAAGAAATCATTCGATACCTCAAGAATTTAAAAATTCAATAAGCAATCAGAGAGATAGAGTTTATACTCATGTAACTCATGACATTAATTATCAGATATGTATGAAAATAAGCAATCAAAAGATTCACATATCATCTAACCATTAAGTTCTAAATGTCATATCAAAACATTTAACAAGTTCAAAAATTATGTCAGTTATCGCAAGTCACTTGTTAGAAATATTACATGCCCAAGTTAGTCAAATAGTTAGTGGTGGCATGTTATCAAAGTTCAAGTTATCAAAATTCAACTTACCTTGAAAGTTCTCAAAGTTCAAGTTCTCTAAGGTCCAAAGTTTCAAGTTCTATCAAGTTCTCTCCCCCTTTTTGTCACTATAACAAGCCAAAATTAGAAAGGAAAATGCAAAGTTCAGATGTATCAAAAAAAAGCAGCAAGAGAAAAACTATTAGAACAATCAATGAAAACAAAAAAAATCATCAATCTGAATCATTTTCGTCAGAGATGCTGCATCCAAGCTTTGTGAAAATCTTCTTGACCAACTTGGCCAAAAATTTGTACTTTTTCTTCAAGTTGACTTGGGTTGCAGTAATCCATGCAAGGTCGGAAGAGATTCGACCTTGTTCGATTGAAATCCGCTCTTGTTCAGACGAAAGTCTCTGTTGCTCTCTATAGATTGATGTCACAGATGCTTCATCCTCTGAAGTATCAAAAATTCCTGGTCCAGGACCTGAAGCTGTCGCAGTTGTTGCTGTTGGTGCTGCTGCTACTGTTGCTGTTGCTTCTTGTGATGTTGCTGCTTGTGCTGTTGCTGTTGATGTTGATGGTTGCTTGCCTCGAGGAGGTGTTGGTGTGTCATCTGGTTTCTTGGGAAGTGACTTCACGACAGTTGTATCATTGATGGTTCCCAAACTATGCATGTAGCTTGACGATCGAATGTCGACGTCAAATTTCCTTAAGATTCGCATAATTATCATTGGGAATGGAAGTCTTTCCGTTTGATGAGGATGCTCCACGTAATGAGCCATCATATTCCAGATGATATATGGAATGTTGATGTTCAATTCTCGAGCTGCTATGGGATGTCCTAGTAGATTCAAGAATAACATCATGTCCCATCGAAGTACTTTCGTTTGCATATTTGGCAATATATTGTAGCAAACGATAAAATTAAGATATCGGTATTCTGCTCGAAGTTCTTTTGACAATACCGAGTTTCCTGCGGATTGAGTTTCCGGCATGCAGATGCCATCCACAACTCTTCGCCAATCGAAGCTTGTCATAGGGCAACCCTTCAAATAATGAGTTCCCTCAAGATTAGCATCCATACCTAGAACTTCTCCGATAACCTAAGGTGTTATCGTGAGTTTGGTGTTGCGGACCATTGTCTTAAACTCCATTGGTCCACCTTCAACATCCTGAAGCTTATTCACACAAAGGTAGAAAGTTCTAACCAAATGAATGCAATAACCTATAGTCTCTGGAAACTTACAGATTTGAGAAAGACCGACACGATCTAAAAGAACACCAAAAACTATAGATCGGTCTCATAAATTCCCAACATTCACATGTCGTTCTCCAATGCATTCGCAGTTGTCAAATACTTTCATTCTATCAGTGCTGATATGAACAAAATTCTGTAGAGGTGGCTCACTCGCAAGTGGCTATTCAATCTCAATTCCACGATGGCGTATGGCACAAGCAGCGCACGGGCTGTGTGCATGCGGCACGCAGTTGTGCTCGGCTAAGCAACGCGGGCTGCGCGCGGTGCGGTGCGGGGTGTGCACGGGCGCGGTGTGGGCTGCGCACAAGTGGCGCGATGCAGGACGGCGCAGCGCTAGGCGGCACAAGGGCTAACAGTGCGCAACACACCGGCTGGCGGTGCGCAACGAGCGGACGACGCGGCGTAGGTTGCGCACAGGTAGTTCGCGGAGTGCGCGGCGCTGGCTGCGCTACGCTACACAGGCCACGCGCAGCGCGGGCTGGGTGCAAGGCTGAGCGTGCACTGATGGTGGCTGCGTGGGCAGGGACTGGCTGCGGCTGGGAGCAGGCAAAGGGCGGCCAAGGCAGGGGCGCGCACGGGTAGCGTGCAGGAGGCGCGCGTGGGCGACACACGCGGCAGCAGGCGCGCGGCATGCGCGCAGGGCGAGGGCGGCAGCACGCGCATGGCGGCACGCACGCAGAGGCACGCCTAGTAGACGCGCGACCGAGCGGGGCTAGGGCATCAATAGGCTGCGCGGGGCTTGGCTAGGGCACGACGACTACCTCGGCGGCAGTGCGGCTGCACGCGGCCGTGCGGGCAGCGTGCGACACGCATGCGGAGCAACGGCCCATGGTGGCTAGGGCATCATGATGGTCCAGCCGTCCGGATCTAGAGAAGAGAAGCCTGCACCTTGGTTCTTCACCAGCGACGATAACTCCGATCTCGAAGGCATACGGACCAAGAGGGAAGCAAGGCGACTACAAGAGGAGGCGAGAGAAAAGGGAAAAGGGCTAAACCTGATTTGGAGCCCTAATCATGATTCCTTTTAAATAAACTTTGCTAGGGACAAATAAGTCCCCAAACTCAAGATTTGGGATTTTTAACCCCAAATTTTGGATTTCAAATTCTGATTTCCTTCTCGAAAAATGTGGTATAGGTAAATTTTCTCTCAAAATAGTTGGTTACCCAGATTTTCACACAAAACCACCATGATTTACCCGAAACCATCGTAACTGATTTTTCGGTCCAACTCTTTTGCAAAAACTACGATCCCGGAAGATCCGGGTATCGAATTTTGAATCCGATTGCACCACCATTTTTAGATTAATGACACCTTCGCAGTGACGATTTTATTTCATCGAGATGAGACTCGGATCAATTATTAGCTTCGCAAGACTCTAAAATTCAAATCAGAATTAAGAAAATCCACTAAATTAAAATTCCAGATTTAAAATTCTCGAGTATACAGCGACACGTGGCATTCGATGTCAACCGGGGACATCAACTGATCGAGAAATGAGTCAACCAAGAGAGGATCCACATCCCTATCCAGACCGGCCTCAATTACGGCATGTGATCGACTGAAGGCATCAGTCGACAACAGAATCAGCTGACGAAAAATTGTCAATTCATTTAGGATCAACTTCAATTGAAGATGGGCTTCGGATCACCACAGTTGAACAAAGTCAAAGTCAACTTTCGACTGCTCGGGCTGAAAGAGGAAAGATTTTGAAAAAAGGGGGGAGCGCGGATCGTGTAACATACTCCAAAAATGCAGCGGCATTTGGAATTGGGAAATGCCGAGGATCACATCCTGGCACGATAATGAGGGGATAAACCTAGACAGTTGAACAGCCGTCATCCTTTTTGAGGACGTCTCGACTTAAAAGGAAGTCGTTGAGGATTTCACGATGATTCTCCCCAAACCACGTCGATAAATTCAAATCGGCGCCTAATAACATGGTTCGAAAGCTTATAAATACCCGAACCATCGAAGAGAAGGGAGTCAGCAACCTCGTAAGCCCGGTACTACCCTAGAATTTCTTCATATCTAGGAGTAGGGTAACTTAACTTTTGCTGCTTTCCTAGGAGTAGGCTTAATTGTAATCTCTAGCCCTTCTCCTCTTCCTTGTATCCCCTTTCCAAGCAATATAAAGTTTAATCGGCTCTTTAGCCGTGTCTTTTTGTTATCTTTTATATCCGGTTCGGCTGTCTTAAGTCGAACCCAGCATTATCTCCTTCTCCCTCTCTACATCCATACCCCGCTTCGTCTAATCTAGGCTGAGCGGTCGCGAGAAGTCATCAGAGGAGAGCTTTCTACTACATCCGCATCCCGATTCGGCCACTCCAAGCCGATCGAGCACGAGAGTAACCAGAGAAGAACCCGGCTGAGCAGATCCCTCCTCGGCCCGATCGCTTGATTGTTGGCACGCGGCGCATTCGACAACTCTGAGGGTCACACCTAGGGGCCGATCGTGCGACAACCACTTTTTGGCCCCAACAATTATACAATTTGATATTATGTTGCACTATTTTATAATTTTTAGCACTTATCAAATAAAACAATATATAGCTTGTAATGTCACGACCTATCCTGCTTTTCTTTAATCCCTATAAATTGGTTGTTAGGGGCCTAGTTTATCGAGTTTTCTTGGGTAGAACGTTGGCGCATGCAGGTATTTTTCTATAATAGAGCTCGAAAAACGGTGAACGGCACTGCGATCGGATCTGAAATCTGACTTACAGATCTCCCGGAATGGGGTATTGAAGGTCGCGGTATCCATAGTGTGCACCGGAATCTGTGCTAAGAGTTTGGCACGCTTTTTGAGGAGATGGCGATTTTTATCTCTTGTATCTAAAATTAAGAATATCCTTAGAATACCGGATATGGGGATTTTTCCTTTATACGTACATATGAAAAGGAAAAATAAAAGAAAATAAATTAATAATAAGATATATTTTTACCCCGTTTACCGAAAATAAAATCCTAGTTTTAAAAGATCGCCTCCTCAAACCTTTCCCTCTTGTGCGTGCCGAAGACCAAAACGAATCCCTAGTTCGGAGATAGAAAAGAGAGAAAAGAGAGCGGATCTTCCACCTTCTTCGATCAACGTGCCGGAAGCCGGGAACGAGACGTCACCGTCATCGGAGAGCGGATCTTCCACCTTCTTCGATCAACGTGGCGAAAATCGGGAACGAGATGACACCGTCATCGGAGGGCAGATCCGGATTCCCACCACCGCAAAGAACGAGATCGGGTCGTCTTCTCCGGTAGATCAAGGAATGCGGCTTTAATTTTCGTGTTTTCGTCGTTGTCGTAGGCGTCGTGGTTTCGTCGCCGTCGCATCGCCGCCGCAGCGCCCGGGCGAACCGCCGCCGCGCGGGACGGAACCGCGCGGGCATTGCCGCAGACACCCGCAGGCGGCGCGCGCCGCGCGGCCTTGTGCCGCGCGGGGCACCGTCCGCAAGCGGCGCGCGCCCACTGCCGCGCGGGGGGCTCCACCGTCAGGCGGCGAGCGCCCGCAGGTGACGCGCGCCCGCGCGACTTGCTGTCGCGCGGTGCGCCGCCCACATGCGACGGCGCCCGCGCGGGCAGATGCCGCGCGGGGCGCCGCCCACAGGTGACGCGAGCCCACTTGACTTGCTGCCACGCGGGGCGCCGCCCGCAGGCGGCGCGCGCCCCGCGGCCTCGCGAGACTTGCTGTCGCGCGGGGCGCCGCCCGCATGGGACGCGCACCCGCGCGACTTACTGTCGCGCGGGGCGCCGCCCGCAGGCGGCGAGCGCCCGCGCTACTTGCTGTCGCGCGGGGTACCGCCTGCAGGTGACGCGCGCCCCGCACGACTTGCTGTCGTGCGGGGCGCCGCCCACAGGCGACAGGCACGAAGCGCGAGCAGATGCCGCGCGGGGCGCTGCCCGCAGATGACTCTCGCCCGCGCGACTTGCTGTCGCACGGGGCGCCACCCAAAGGCGCGGTGCCCGCGCAGGCAGATGCCGCGCGGGGCGCCGCCCGCAGGTGACGAGCGCCCGCGTGACTTGCTGTCGCGTGGGGCGCCGCCCACAGGCGACGGTGCCTGCGCGGGCAGATGCCGCGCGGGGCGCCGCCTGCAGGTGACGCGCGCAACGTGACTTGCTGTCGCGCGGGGCGCCGCCCACAGGCGCCGGTGCCCGCGCGGGCATATGGCGCGCTGGGCGCCGCCCGCAGGTAACGCGCGCCCGCATGATTTGCTGTCGCGCGGGGCGCCGCCTACAGGCGACGGTGCCCGCGCGGGCAGATGCCGCGCGGGGCACCGCCTACAGGTGACGCGCCCGCGCGACTGCTGTCGCACGTGGCGCCGACCACAGGCGAGGTGCCCTCGCGGGGTGCCGCCCGCAGGTGACGCGCGCCCGCAGGTGACGCACGCCCGCGCGACTTGCTGTCGCGCGGGGCGCCGCCCACAGGCGACGGTGCCCTCGCGGGCAGATGCCGCGGGGGGCGCTGCCCGCAGGTGACTCGCGCCCGCGCAAATTGCTGTCGCGCGGGGCGCACCCCACAGGCGGCGGTGCCCATGCGGACAGATGCCGCGCAGGGCGCCGCCCGCAGGTGACGCGCGCCCGCTCGACTTTCTTTCACGCGGGGCGCCGCCTACAGGCTACGGTGCCCGCGCGGGCAGATGCCGCCCGCAGGTGACGCGCGCCCGCTCGACTTTCTATCGCGTGGGGCGCCGCCCACAGGCGCCGGTGCCTGCGCGAACAGGTGCCGCGCAGGGCGTCGCCCGCAAGCGGCGCGCATGTAGTGATTCGACTCTTAGGTGTATTTGTGACTCACATGTAAATTATTTAAGTTCTTAAGTGAAATAAAATTATTTAACGTTTAAAAGTCGGTCGGTGCGTGGTGCGGGTATTTTTCTGGCAAAGTGCTAGAAAAATGAAGACCGACGGTGCGATCGGATCGGGAATCCGATGTACGGATCTCCCGGAAGGGGACTTTGAAGATCGCGGTGACTTAAGGGCGTGCATCGAAATCCGTGTAAAATATCCGACACGTTTTCTGAGAAAGTTTGGATATTCCGTGTGATTAATTAATTAAGGAATTAATTAATCGGTGACGATAAATTAAATTGGGAATTTATTCCCTATGATTATTTAATTAGGAAATTAAATAATCGGTGACTAGGATTTAAAAGGTGGGATTTTATCTCGTGGGATTATATTTTTATTGTTAAGAGATAAATATCCGGTTATTCGTGGGTTTTTCCTTTTTACGTACGTATGAAATAAAAAGGAAAATAAATAAATAAATATTAAATAATAAGGGATTATATAAGTAATCCCGGTTATCGGAAGGAAATAAAAACCCTAATCGGTGAGGTGAAAAAGAAAGAGAGAAAGAAAAAGACGGAACCCTAGCCGGAAGAAAGAAAGAAAAAGGAAAAAGAGGAAGGGTCCGACCTTCCCGAACAACGAACCGAAGGCAAGAACGCGACCGGGCAACCTTCCCAGCGATCTTTTCGGTCCAGGTGCGCAGCGGGAGTGTGTGAAAGATCCAGGTGCTCCGATCTCCCCGCAACAAGGTGGGTACCGTTGCTATAAGTGCAACAAGTGCAGTAAGTGCATCTATCATCATAAAAAGCCTCTTAATTTGTCTAACAAAGTAGATGGACTGTTTAACCTTTCGCATGAATGTATTTTATGTATATAACAATTGTTGCGGCTGAGGTCGCGGTGCTTAATACACGCCGACTTGGCAAATCTGGTTTTGGATGCTGCACGTACACAGGCGGATAGGGCCACCGCATGGGTGTACTTTTCCGGAAAAGTGGTCTGAATGACCCGTGTGCCCCACATGGGTAGGGTGGGGACCTCTTCACGACAGCTAAAGGAGCCGCACTAGCTCCGTGAAGAGGTTAAAAGCATCATGCAAGAAATGTGATTGTGCACGAGGGGAGATCTTCGTCTCTCCGACAGGTACTTTGGGGTTGGTGCCCAGCTTAATTGGTAAATCTGGGGTTGGTGCCCAGCTTAATTACGCACAGGGTTTTAGCGAAAGGTTCCGGTATAATCGGTTTGCTCTTTATTCCTTGTTAATATTTAGACATCTACTTTGTTTGTCACTGACTTTACCCACTCCGTGACAGGTTTGACTAGGTGTAGTAGTCGGGACGACGGTGAGGCTGCGATTAAAGAACAATAGCTGGATGAGGTTTATTCTATTATTTCTTGCTTGAGTTATCTCTTCCCCTTGTTATCTAAGTTTAAGTTCTCAATTGCTTGATTGTGGAATGTTGTGGATGTTGGATTGAGAGACGGTTTTGTGAGGTGATTTTTATAATGTTCCTTAAGGATTTATATGCGGCATGTTTTATACCGAACAAAAAGGGGTTTCGAAAATGTTTTCCAAACCAAGTGTCGTGTGGGCACTGCTTTGAAAACCTGTGGATTTATCCTTTCCGAAACGATGTAGCCGCCTTACTGTGAATGTGTAGACGTTTTTAAAGGAATGGGTGTCGAGTGGACACCGTTTGCAAACTTGTAGGTTCCTCTTAATGTGATTAAATGTCTTTACACTCTCGTACTTGTTGACTGTGACTGTGTGGTTAAAGATTCTATGTTGAATGTTGTAATGTATGACGCCGTGCATATACAAAGGAGACTCTGTCCGCGTGAAGAGTGAATTTGTATATGTGGCGGTCTGACACGCACCGGGGGCGAGGCTGATACTTATTTGTTAAGAAAAAAAAAAATACATACGCATTTCCACTTAGCTTTACCTAAAAACCCCTGGGGCGTGACAGCGCGCGCCGCTTGGCCTGCCGTCGCACGGGGCGCCGTCCGCGAGCGGTGCCGCGCGAGGGAGTTCGGCCACACGGGGGACAGCTTTTGCGATGTCCGCCGCGCGGGGGGGTTGTCTAGCCCCGCCGCCCGGTCTGCGTTGTCCACCCGTGCGTTTCCTAGTTCGATTCAATACTCGGGTGGGCTAGGTTCTTAATTAGGCTTTTCTAACGTCATTGTTGGGACTTTTAGGGGTCCGAGAATCGTGCAAGAGCGCAGGACGATTTCAGGCATTCCGTCGACGCGACTTGAGGTGGGCACCTTTATTGTGTTTTGAAGTATGGTTTCATCTCGTAATATGTGAGAGTAGGGTAGAGGTGCAAATTGTTATCGTCTAACTGTTGGCTATTTATTTATGGGTCAAAAATAGGTCCAACTCCTGCCCGTGACAATAGGCCCAGGAGACTAATAAGTTGAGTTGGGTGAGCCCAATAAGTTGAGTGGGGCTGCGGTCCACAATAGACCTAACGGCAAGAGGCCCAACAATAGACCCAACGTCCATGTGGGTTGAGTCCGGTCGAGACCCGTGGGCGCTGTGTCTGTACGCTTTAAGTGAATTGGTTGCGTATTTCTAACAGCTCGAGCTTTTGGAATTAATGGTTAGCGCCAACGATCCTACAAGTGGTATCAGAGCCAGTGGCACGGGTTCGATTCCCACACAGTGCAGGTGTTGGGGGGGGGGGGATTGTTGGCTATTTATTTATGGGTTAAAAATAGGTCCCAACTCCTGCCCGTGACAATAGGCCCAGGAGACTAATAAGTTGAGTGGGTGAGCCCAATAAGTTGAGTGGGGCTGCGGTCCACAATAGACCTAACGGCAAGAGGCCCAACAATAGACCCAACGTCCAGGTGGGTTGAGTCCGTCGAGACCCGTGGGCGCTGTGTCTGTACGCTTTAAGTGAATTGGTTGCGTATTTCTAACAGCTCGAGCTTTTGGAATTAATGGTTAGCGCCAACGATCCTACACTAACCCCTTTTCCCATTAGTATCCCTCTTTGTTACTATCTGTTGCGATTGAGCGTCGCGGTGCTCTCCGTTACACAATGGCTGCGGTCATTCTGCTCAAGGATTGCTTACACGCACACCGGCGGTCGGGCCTCCGCACAGGGTGTATTTTTTCGGAAAGATGGTCTGTTGACCCGTGTACCCCACAATGTGTGGTGGTGGGGATGCCTCGCGGTTACTTACGGTGCTGCACAAGTACCGTGGAGGGGTTAAAGAACAAAATTGAGAGCAAGTTGTTCACTGTTACCCGAGGTTTTTAGACCTTTTGGCAGGTGCTTGGTTTCGATTTACAGGGGATGCGGGGGATTCATGAGGGAAAGTTTGGATGCTCTGGTTTATCGATTTGCCTTTACTTCAGTATTTACCGCTTTGTACTTGTTTACATCTACTCTTCTTGTCACTGACTTCCCACACTGTAACAGGTTAGGTCGAGGTAGGACCCGGGACGATGGTGAGGCTGCGAATAAAGGGTTATAGCCCGTTTGGGGCTAGTGACACTCCCTTTTCTTGCTTTCGATTATCTTGGTTGTTTGGTTAGTTAGTTTTGTTGTTGCCTTTATTGTGGAACTATGTGGATGTTGGATTGAGCTCTTGACTTAGTGTTGAACCATCTTTAATAGGTTTCTATTAGTATTGCATGCGGCATGCTTTCAAGTGAAAAAATGATTGCGAAAACGGTTTCAAAACTAAGTGTCGTGTGGGCACTGCTTTCCAAACCCGTGGATTTATCCTTTCAAAGTTATATCGCCGCCGAAAGAGAAATTATGAAAACGTTTTAAAAACCTAGTGTCGTGTCGACACCGATTTGGTAAACTTGTGGTTTTATCCTAGTTCAATCTTGTGTTAATGTTAGTAGTTGTTATGGATTGTATTTCCCCTTTGGTTCTCAACGTGACTGTGTTGTTAAAGTATGTATTATGATTGTGACGCCGTGCATATACAAAGGAGACTCCGTCCATTCGCGGGGTGAATTTGTATATGTGGCAGATCTGGCGCGCACCGGTAGGCGGGGTTGTTTTCAAAAAAAAAAAAATTGTATACGTTTTTCTGCTTATTTAGAACCTCCGGGGCATGACATAGCTAAATAGTACAACATTTTTATTCTTTTTAATGAAGAAAAATGAAGAAAGAAAAAGGAGAAACAGAAGATAAAAGAGAAGGACATCGACAATCTCTTCCTCTTCCTTATTTTCCTCTACTATCCGCATATCGTTGTTCTTGCAACCTCGACCTCCGCCTTGTCATTGTCAAGGAAAACCTCTTTAAAATCATCACCCTCACATTTCCGTCCTAGATCTACAAAACCGGTGATGGAAGAGAATGAGAAGGGACAGGAAAAAAAGAAAGATAGTAAAGAAGGAGCAGAAAGAGGAAAGAGGCGACAACGATAATAACAGTAGTGTCAAAGGAGAAGGAAAGAAATGAGAGAAAGTAAGGAGAGAGAAGAATAATGATATTTTGGTTAGATTTTTAAAAATCTAGGGTGAATTTATAAAATTCAAAAAATTGATCTAATTTTACAAAACATAAAAATTAATTATTTTTATATAAATTGGTCAATTTTTTATGTAAGAAAAGTCTAAAATTTTTTAAAATAGTCATTTGGAATTGAATGGCTCTACTCAATACCACTATTACATTATTATTATCAACTACCAAGTGGTCCCAAATTAAATACATTCCTAATTAATACCAATAATATATATATATATATATATATATATATATATATATATATATATATATATAAGATCTATTCGTATCTTACGGTACGGAGTGATACATATCGTGCCACCAATTAGGCAGCACGGTACAGAAGGGGTCTCTCTTGGCCCTACTATACCGAGATACCATCTGAGTATCGAACGAGAAAGAGCGATACCCAGAGAGTATCACGGTATGTACCACTGCGTGCCCACACAGGCACAATGTTTTAAATTTTTTTTTTTTTACTTCGATCTTTTATATTTTTTAGTTTTTTGTATAGACCTTTATCTCTCTTTTATTTTTTTCTTCTTTTCACTTCTTTCTTTTCTTCTAATATTATTGACTAATCCAAATCAAACAAATTAAATGATGAATATCGAAAGATTGCATAATTGTTTTAAAATGGTCTATAATTCACATACATTTTATACATTTTTTATTTATAAAACTTGCGCTAACTTTTGAGTGTACATGTGGCAGTGCTTTCAGACTAGGAATGTCAATGGGTACGGATATCTGAAATTTTATCCGAATCCGAATCCGAACGGAATAAATTTACCAGATATTAAACGGATATGGATTCGGATATGGATATAAAAAATGAAAATCCGACGGATTTGAATTTGGATATAGATTTTGATTGTATCCAACCCGAACCCGAACCCGATCCGAATTGATTTCACGTTATATAATATATGTGTATATAAATATTTAATATTATATTTAAATTTATATTTTAAAAATTTAAATTTAATATAATATATTTTGAAATATTGTAAAGAAAAAAATAATTATTATTATTTCGGGTTCGGGTTTTGAATTTTTAGTCGGGTTCGGATTTGGATATGGCTTTTTAAAATTCGTCAGAGTACGAATTCAGATTTGGTAATCGAGCTCGGATTCGAGTTCGGATTTTTAAAAATTCGCCCCGAATCCGACCCGTTGACATCCCTATTTCAAACTATACCCGTTGACATCCCTATTTCAAACTATATTTAGTTCGGATATAAGAGAGGAAATAACTCCTTATTCTCTTCTTTATAATCAAACGCTATTTTGAAAGGAAGAAACATATACTCTTTTTTCTAGAATAAGTTGGTATAAATTAGCATTGTTGTTCCATTTTTTTTTTTTTTTGTAAAGAAAAAAAAAAAAAAGATTGTTCGCACTTATGAACAAGCTTAATTAAAGTAAATATAATTTTAATTATTATATTAGTTTTTAAATTAATTTAATATTTTAAATAATTTAATTATTTTATTAATTAATTATCTAACTAATAAATAATTATCAAATTATTTGTAATTAATTAAATTCATAATTATTAATTAATAATACTTATTTTAATTATTTTATTAATTAATATTTAAGAAGTAGTTAATTAAATAAATTAAAATATTATTTAATTAATATTTTAAAATTAATTTATTTTAATATTATAATTACTCTTAATTTTACTATTTTATTTTCAGAAAATATCTAATTTTTTTGTTTTAAAAATTATATTTAGAAATAAAAAAAGTTTTACTTTATATGAACTAAAGGGATACTTAATCAAAGTTTCTGATGGGTCTATTTCAAAATCGCCTTTAGTTTAGGGAGTCGACTTCTCCTCTAAAGAGAATCCTAAGCCATAATGCGAAATCAAAAAGTATACATTATTTATTGGTCTTCGACCCACCGAGTATACCATCTCTTCCCTCCTCTTCCTATCCACGTCGTGATCGGCGGCGGCGACGACGACGACGACGACGAGGGCGATGCGGAGCGGGGCGTCGCGGCGGCACGGCCGGAACCCTAGCTCCGGGAGTCGCGGAAGCTACGCGAGCTCGGAGCTCTCCGCCGCCTCCTGGGCGGCGTCCTCGTCTTCGTCGGCGGCGAGTCGGAACCCGGTGAGGATCGCCGCCGCCGCGCTCCGATCCTGCTTCAGCTCGCCGGAGGCGATGTCTCCCGACGAATCCTTCGCCGACGACCCAACCCGCACTCCTAATCACTGTACGATTCTTAATTTTTCTTCTTTTTTTTTGGATTTTGCTTAATATATGTGTATGTATACCTTTTATATATGGAGTCACGACAAAGAAGAGGATAGAGACATAAGAAGCGGAGGGGGGAGATGTGTACTTAGGTTCTGTACTTTTTTGGGATTTGATGGAAATTGAAGTTTGGTGGTGAGAAAATGGGCAATTTTTTGTTTAGAATTTTTTTTTTTTTTTTTTTTTTTTTTTTTTTTTTTTTTTTTTTTTTTTCATTCTGGAAATTTGAAGTTTGGTGGTGTTTTTGTGCTGATAATCTGGTTCTCTTTTTTTTTTTTTTTTTTTTAGGTAAATGGAATTTTAAATTTATATGAACTTTTGAACAGGAACTATCAATTTTTGTTGCATATAATTTTTTTTTTTTTGTTTGGATGCAAAATCGTAAACATGAATTTTATTTTGAAATTTCTTCTATTTTTTCCTTTTTGGGGCTGTGGGATGGCTTAAGGAATTTGGTTTTATGTGCTGTTGAAATGTCCTTTTTCAATTAATAGTGTGATGCTGAATTTTATAGAGAGAAAAAAAGTTGTGCATATAATTCTTGGCTGGTAGTTGCAAATAGAAATTCTTACAAATCATGCAGCTTTGTAGCTTGAAAAGTGCATACCCTAACTAATGAAGGAACCCTTCTGATTTTTTTTTTGTTTTTCTTGAATTGAATAATGTAAATGAAAATAATAACCATCGATTTAATTTCCATGTTCTGATCAATTTTTTGATAGCCACACCATCTGCTAGAAGTACTAGTAGTGGTGGCGGTGGAAGCACTTTCGGAAGTGAGAAGCAAAAATGGGGTAAAGGATTGTACAGCAGCGGATACGCCAATTCTCCTAAGAGAGGGGAGCCCGGAGGTACGAAATTCACCATGGCGGAGATCCAGAAGGCGACCAAGAACTTCAATCCGACGTTGAAGATCGGGCAGGGTGGGTCAGGCATGGTCTATAAGGGCCAGCTTGATGACGGCACTCTCGTCGCCATCAAGCGTGCGAAGAAGGTTAGATCGCAATGTCCCATCTAGTGATTCATGTTTCAACTAGCATCTAAAACAGCAGCCAAAAATAAAAGCTCTAATATAAAGGTTTTGCTGCCTCTGCTACATTGAGAACTTCGTAACGAAATTTTACTGAAAGATCGTAGCTGCAGAAGCCGGCCCTCAGAAGTTGTTTTCGAAATTAGAAGCCGAGAGTAACACTTAAATCGTCTTGTTGTGGTTCTTTTCAGAGTGTGTACGATTCCCATATGAGTCATGAATTCCATAATGAGATTCAAACTCTGCAACGCATCGAGCATCTGAATTTGGTTAGATTCCATGGGTACTTGGAGCATGAAGGGGAGAAGATAATTGTCGTCGAGTATGTACCTAACGGGAATCTTCGGGAGCACCTTGATTGTATGTGTACTACTATGCCTCCTTTTTCTACTGTGCTGTTAGATATTGGAATATGGTATTACACAAGTACATAGAATCGTGTAAATCTGAAGATAATTGTATAGTTTTCGACAAATGCAATGTATTGTTGCTGAGAGGAACTCATTTTTTGCAGGTCTGCATGGAAAGCCTCTGGAGTTAGCTACACGACTAGATATTGCGATCGATGTGGCTCATGCTGTTACTTATCTGCATATGTACTCAGGTATGCCCAAAATTCTTCTTGTTAGGTTATGTTAAGAGTTTTGTACCACTTAAAAATTTCTAGTTGATTGATTAAGAACATCGCAATAATGGTTTATGCCTCCGCTTCTAGCAGAGCATGGCTTTGGAATGAATTTTCAGAGTACTTTGATCTCAGTTTCTTTTTCCCCATCGGCTGTTATTTATGGTTTAAGCAAATCTTTCTTAATGGTTTAAAAGAATTGCTTGTTCAGTATTCATGCATAATACATTAAAAGAAACACCATTTTGATGAATCTGAATAATATGACATGATGATAGTTTTGGAAACTTGAATGAATCTTCTTCATCTTCTGAATTCCAGGTAACATTTGTTGATTTTTGTTATTGGCTTTTATTGCGTAGATCATCCTGTGATCCATAGAGATATCAAATCCTCGAACATCCTCCTGACGGATAATCTTCGTGCTAAGGTTGCCGATTTTGGGTTCGCGAGGCTTGCTCCGACCGAGGCCGACGTGACCCATGTTTCCACCCAAGTTAAAGGGACTGCAGGCTATCTTGATCCTGAATATCTAAGAACGTATCAACTCACCGAGAAGAGTGATGTCTACTCCTTTGGTGTTCTGCTTGTGGAATTAGTATCTGGGAGGCGCCCTATCGAACCAAAAAGGGAGTTGAACGAACGCCTTACAACAAAATGGGTAATTAACTTTCTTTGTTATGGCCTTTTTCAGAAAATTCTAGAAAGCAGGTAGACTACATACGCAAGGATAGTTGAGCAAGTAATGTTTTCGGAGGTTGTATTAAAAATACACTAAATATTTCAAAAAAAAAAACTAGAATTTTAACCTTCCAGTCTAATGCGCTAAATTTCAAGTATAAGAACTTTGGTATTCTGAAAGGTTTCTGTGTAGAATTGTCAATTGTGAGGCTCATCTCCTAGGTATCAAGTAGTCTGAAACATTGATCGCCCGCTATACCTAATCAAACCCCTATTAAATTTACAGGCGATGAGTAAATTCATCGAAGGGAAAGCAATAGAAACACTGGACCCGAATCTTTCGCAGAGCCCAGAAAACTATTTGGCGGTCGAAAAGATCTACGAGCTGACTTTACGATGCCTGGCTCCGACGAGAAAGAGCAGGCCCAGTATGAGGAGAAGCGCCGAAATTCTATGGAGCATAAGGAGAGACTATAGGGAGATCTTTCCCTCTGACTCCCTCTCCTCGCCGAAAAATCATCAAAGCAACCCTTCAGCAAAATCACCTTAAGAGAAAACAAGAGCTTACTATGTGATGGTCGAAGTTAGTACCCCCAAGTGTGTGTTGCATTGGAGAAGTTTGTGTACATGAAATATTTCTCAAATTCTTTTCTTTTCCTGTGTATTTGTTGTGTGAGATTTGGTTTTGGTAATTCATAGCCTCATTGTCTTGTTCACTTTGCTAAGAAAAGTATGTGCAAGAAATGAATTATGTATAATAATTATGTAAAATGATTGTTTACTGCCCCCCTTCTTTATAAAATTTTTGGTGCCTGCTTGTCTAGAGATAAATGAATGATCAAAGAAGATATTTGACTATGAACAGCTTGTCTTGATGAGCATATTGTTTGTCCAGGGTACTACTTGAAAAGTTGTATGAATAAGAAGTATCTAGAGTAATGGAAAGAAATCACTTGACAAAATAAAACCTGCACAAAATTGGAAATTAAGAAGCTTCAAATTTGGATACTTGCTTGTCCTGACCACAAGCTAATTTTTTCTTTCAACTACAGCAAAATGTTCAGAACTTTTTTTTTTTTTTTTGCCAGCCATCTTCCCAAAATCCTGCCTCCTGATTTTCCGACGCAGATTCAGAAATTTTCACAAAGGGGGTGTTTTACATGCCATAAGTATATTATGAAACCTAATTATTTGTCAAGCACTTGAAAATCGGAATGCAGTTCTTTCTATTTTAAAGGTAAAAGGATCATCAATTTATAAACCAACCACAATCAGAACCATAACCTGTAAAGAATTCCGCCATTCAGAGTACTACCATCCAAATGGTATATACAGTTATCTTTATTTTCTTTTCTTTTTTTTATTCGAACAACAGTGCAATTGATAAATACAAATAATCGAAGAAAAACCTTTCCCTACAATAAATGTTTTAATTCTTCTCTCATACTCTTTTCCCCATAAGTATATTCACCATAGTTACCAGAGTAACAGATATATCACAAATTTACCTTCTCACCAATGACTACGGAGACACCCTATAATTCATATAATAGAATCTACCTACAATGCTTCTAATATCACAAAAATAGTGCATGCCGTGTAAACTTTTAAATTCTTGGATCCATGCTAGTACAACCACAGAATAGCAAATCTTGGGCATCGAAGAGTTTAAACAGTTGATAGCATGCACTATTCATGTGCTATTAGAAGCATTCTAACTAGACCATTCTTTTCCTGCATCTTGATATGTACAATTGTTGAAAGATGCAGCTCTAAGAGGAGCACAGAACAAATTACAGCTCAACTTCTTTGCCGAGCAAGCAAACTCTGTATATTATTAAGGCAACACCTTTACACCGATGCTTTTGTTTGTAACATATACGTCATTTTTAGCATCGAATGCATTAGTTTGCCATAATAATAGTATAAGAACGCCAATTAAGATAACTTGTTTCCTACGTATTAAATTTCTCTCGATTCTGATCTTGGTGAGGAGTCCTCCTGGGCCAACTCGTAGCTGGGCTCTTGACTGTCATTCCTTCGATTTGTACGAGTTGAGCACAAGAAAAAGAACGATGACGTGTAGATGGTGATGTGCCATAAGCTGCAGCAAAGAAGAATCTCACTAGCCCTCAAAATTATCTTATAAAATATCAGAATGTTTGCTGTTACTTGTGTCTTCTGTAATATCGAGTAACTTTTTAAGCTACAATAACAGGAGGTAACAAAATTTATGTATACAAATGGATTGACGCATCTTATTAACGTTTTAAGCCCTCTCTCCGCTTATCTTCCTGGTGTAACCAACAAAATGTTGCTCTCAACAAATGAAAGTAAAGAAGTGAAACAGAAAAGAACTATTTACTTGTCTCTTCTGTTTTTTTTTTTTTTTTTTTTTTTTTTTTTTTAATTAGGCAAAGGAAAAATGACTTACAAAGAAAATAAAATTTATTGAAAATAATTAAAGTACGGTTATATTATATATATAATTTTATAATATTCTAAAATATTTTTTTTGAGAGAAAGATAGCATGCTATCCGTTTCGTTTATATAAATAAACTTAGCTAGAAATGTGAAGCAACTAGGCTTCGAACTCGCGACCTCGGATACCAACCACCAAGCCTTTTGCCACTTGCGATAAGGACGATCAATAATATTCTAAAATATCTTATTATTATTATTATTATTATTATTATTATTATTATTATTATACTAAAATATACCATATAATATAAAATAAAATATTATATAAGGTAATAAATATATTAAATATATGATATTTATATATTTAATTATTATACAATATATTATATTTTTATATATTATATAATATATTTATATTATATAAAATATTTATATTATATAAAATATTTATATATTATATTATATATTATATTATATATTATATAACATATTATTTATATATTCTATTATATATTATTTATATATTACATTATATAATATTTATATATTATATAACATATAATATTTATATATTAAATATTTATATTATATGTTACCCTAAAATATATTTTTTCTTTATTTATTTATATATAATATTTTAAAGTATTTTTATATATTATTATTGAAGTATGTTATATATTAATATTGAAATATTTTATATAATAATATGATTATAATAGCAATAGATATAATATTTTAATTATTTTATATTAAAAAAAATATTATTTTTATATGTATTATTGTACATATATTAAATATTTTATATATAAAAGATATAGATAAGAATAGTTTTGATATTTTAAAAAAAAAATTAATCAATCTTTTGTGCTATCCTTCATTATTCTTTATAAAATTACCAAACAAGATTTTGATTATCCTAAGTAATAAAAAAAATATCAAGCCAAACACAAAATTCCTTTTATTCCTCTGTATCCTAGAATAGCAAGTTATCCTAAGAATAAAAATATTTATTCCTTCAAATATTATTCCGTTACCAAACGCATCCTAACCCCACAATCTTTCATCCAAGTATCAAAAACTCGCAAGCACCAACAAAAGAGTTATTAGAAGCATTCCAACCCAATTCTCTCTCTCTCTCTCTCTCTCTCTCTCTCTCTTTATATATATATATATATATATATATATATATATATATAGAGAGAGAGAGAGAGAGAGAGAGAGAGAGAGAGAGAGAGAGAGAGAGATATATATATAGAGAGAGAGAGAGAGAGAGAGATATAGAGAGAGAGAGAGAGAGAGAGAGAGAGAGAGAGAGAGGCCTTACTACTCATAAGTCGTTTTCGATAATAGAGCTTCTAAATCGACGATCCATACCGTTAAACATGATCTAAAGCATTAGAAATACCTAGAAACTAAATTTCGTAATTTTACAAAATTAAAATAAAGTTCATCAACGGCGTATAAAATGAACGGTCAAAATCGAATGATCAATTATAAGGGATAGTTCTTAAATTCAAAATCAAAGTTATTGATCTAGATAGTGAATAAAATTCTGTTAAAAATTCAACATTTTCTGATTCATTTACACCGTTAACTAGAAAACGCCCCATACCGGCCATTAAAATTGTCATGTTTGAGACCCTTTGACCCTAAGGTATGTAATGTGAAAAAATCATGAAAATCAATTTCTAAAATAATTAAAATGCTCTAAATTCTATTTAACAGCATGGATCGTCAATTCGAAAGCTCTATTATCGAAAATGACTAATAAGTACGAAAACGATCGTACTATATATATATATATATATATATATATATATATATATATATATAGGCTAAATTACAGAAAACCCCCCTCTAATATCCCGCTTTTCCACTTTACCCTCCTGTCTTTTAAAAGTCGACAACCTGCCCCCTCGTAATTACCGAAATATGCATTTACCCCCCTGCCAGATATGAAAGTCGATCCATGAGCCTCTAATGGATGCATTTACCCTTTCCCCCCTGCCAGATATGAATTGGTTTCTTACCAATTGTTACAAGCAATTGGCTCATTAGAGGCTCATGGATGGACTTTCATATCTGGCAGGGGGGTAAATGCATATTTCGGTAATTACGAGGGGGCAGGTTATCGACTTTTAAAAGACAGGGATGTAAAGTGAAAAAGCGGGATATTAGATGAGGGTTTTCTGTAATTTTATATATATATATATATATATATATATATATATATATATATATATATATATCGAGAGAGAGAGAGAGAGAGTGAGAGAGAGAGAGAGAGAGAGAGAGAGAGAGAGAGAGAGGTAGGTTCCTATACTATCGATAGTACTATAGTCTCGTTTTCGATCTTAGGTTATTCAAATCAATGATCCACTCCGTTAAAAATGATCTAAGATATTTAAAGATTTTAGAAAAAAAATTTCTTATTTTTTCGACATAGTTTACTTTATGATCAAACCATTTCGAAATTATTAATTTTCAATGACTATTATGGTGAGTTTGTAGTTTAATAGTGTAGAAGAATATAAATTTATTCAACTTTTGATAGAAAATACTTTAAACTATTTAAATCAAAATTAGCATCCTTGATTTTGAATCCAAAAGTCATATTCTCAAATTTTAAAGATTATTTAATTTCCACCGTTTATTTTGACATGATTTATTTACTAAGTAAATGATGTCGAAAATAATTAAAATTTTATTCCTAAGAACTTCATAAACGCTAGATCATATTTAACGGTGTAGATCGTTGATTTGAATACCCTAAGATCGAATATGAGACAATAGTACCGGAGCTCTGGTACTATCGATAGTATAAGAGCCTAGATTTATATATATATATATATATATATATATATATATATATATATATAACTCCGATACTATAGTCTCATTTTCAATCTTAGGATGTTCAAATCAACGATCCACACTGTTAAATACGAACTTCTTAAGAAATTTTTTTTTTATTTTTTCGACATCGTTTACTTAGTAAATAAATCATGTCAAAATAAACGATAAAAATTGAATAATCGTTAAATTTGATGATAGAACCTTTGAATTCAAGATCAAGGATGCTGACCTTGATCTATATAGCTTAAAGTATTTTCTATCAAAATTTGAATACCGTTAAACTACAAACCCACAATAGTAGTTATTGAAAATTAACAATTTTGAAATGAATTAATTATAAAGCAAGTGTAATACTCGAAAAATTCGAGTTTGAAATTCAATAAAAGTCTTAATTTCTATATATATATATGTGTGTAATAAACCCTATATATATGAATAGTGGGCCATGGCTTAAGTTGTGAATAGTAACTTGTAGAAATTTCGAATTTTTAATTGAAATTGGCTAACTTGACCTATCTGGATCCAAACTCGACGATATAAATACACGATTTGAACGGTCTCATCGATCTGAGCGTAATGGTGCAGTCCAAATTTATGTCTGACAAGCCTAGGTCATCGAAAAGCATGTAAAAGAGCAGAATTCATTGTATTAATGCTTTGATTGACCAAACGGAGCCCAAATGCGACGAATCAAAATCACTACTCAATAGGTCTCGTCGAGCCGAACGTCGTGGTGTCGTCCATTTTTCTGTTTGACGACTCGAAAGCCTCGAAAAGCATGAAATACAATAGAATTCAGAGTAAAATTGCAAAAAAAAAAAAAAAAAGCCTATGTTTTATACTTGCAATTACATAAAAATCCTTGGAAAAGGACCTCTGTGCATTTCTCACCTACAGTGAGGGACTCAGCTTGAAATAAGCCAAGTATAGGGACTAATGAGCATTTTGTTACAACCCTTACATATAGTCTCTAGGGTTTCCTCTTGGAAACCCTAGACGCACCCCTTTGTGTAACCGCAGCCTCCACCCGCTACTCCTACTCTCCCTCTACTCCTTCACGAGCGTTACACCGCCGGCCGCCGCCTCCCCTCGCCGGAAATGCCATTACCAGCAAGCTTCTGGTTTGTGAAGTTGAGGGGTGTCCCAAGCCGCAACCAAATTCCTACAGAACTCGGTGGGGTGTTCTTCGTCGCCAGAAAGACCCAACCTTGAAAACCCGCCGCTTGCCGAGGACTGCCGACGTCGAAGAAAAGACCCTATCTTCTTCTTCTCCCTTGGATCCGGCCAAGGTAAGGACTTTCTTCCTGCTGGTTTTCTTGCTACCTAGACTTCCCACTCCCTTCAAAACCTCTCGAGGACTTCCCCTGCAGAGCCCCGACCCTGGCAATGCGTCGGGTTGCCAATGGGAACGATGGACCCGTCGGAACCCTGGTTTGCGCCGCCTCTGTCGTGCGCCTTATCCGACGTCTTGGGACCGGATCAAAGATGATGGGTAGCTTCCTCTGACCCTGTAGGAGTAATCCACGAAGTTTGGTGCAGAATGGTTAAGTCTAGAGATCGCAGCATGAAGCCCTAGATTCGGGTTGCATTGCTTTGGCCAAGATAGGTCGTACGCCGCCGCTCCCGCTCCCGCTCCCAGCCACCGGCCATCTGCATGGTTCGATCCCTCTCATCAAAATAGTCCCATAGGAACCTTACCTGAGCTTGAAACCTTTTGGTTGGCGTCTTCCTGAGTTTGCTGCTCTCAAAAGGCCACAAGGCTTTGCTCTGGCCAATCGTCTCCAGCACACGCCGACGCCAGACCCCGAGGCACGCCTGGTACTCCCCTCAGGCCCCTATAGCTACTACATCTCCTAAATAACCACCTAAGCCTTGGTTTTGTTGAGTTGCCCATGCCGCCCGAGCTCTAGCACTTCACACTTTGGCCAAGGTTACCTCTGTCACCGTTCCGACAACCCTCCGGTGACAAAGGGTGAGCCTCTGAATCCCTTCGACCTCCTGAGCATGGTGCTCACCTTAATTCTTATTTTGGTTGAGTGGTTAGATCATTATAGCAAACATAGCCATTGTAGCATGGTTCAAGTTGCACCAATGCTGTTTTTGGGCTCCGTGCCACCTCCCAACAGCGAGCACGGTATTCAGTACATCAAGGCCCAGCTACTGGTGCCCTCGGTTCGATCCAAAAGTCTTCGGATTGTCGTAACAAGCTTAATAAACCAATTTGTACATGTAATTATGCAATTATAGCTAACCCTCGGGGCCTATTCGCAAATGTAGCCTTATGGGCTGTCTTGGGCAATGTGCTCATGATCTCTAAACTCTTCGTTCAAGATCTGACAGCTTCTGTTGAGTAGATTTTGATTAACGCACCGTAAATTGACAAAATAGTTAGTTTATCGGCATTTCGACGTTAATCACGCATTTCGAGAAAAATAGATGATTAATATTGGTTGCCAGATGTTCCTAGCTGTTCCCGATGTTGTCCTGGCAAGCCCAGTGACTTTGATTTAGCATTGGTGATTTCCAAAGCCGAATCCGAATCCGAAATTTCAGAAGTGAGTTTCGGTAATTATGGCACGAGTTGAGCACAGATCAGCACAGAGTCAATTGTTATTGCTCGGACGTCTTCAATGAAGCGTTCCAAGGAAGCACATCAAGTTTCATTGAATTCGGAGACTTGTAGGCACAGATCGAACCATGGTAGGTTGATCGGCGGATTACCGAATTTCGGCAGATCCCGGGACTTCAGCGAAGTTTTCCGTTTACTTTATCTGTATTCAGTGAGTCAGTGGGTTGGTTGTGAGTGAGTCTTTAACTGACACATGATTGTGAATTCAGGTCTCAGTAGTCAGTAGCCAGTATGCAGGTTATCCAGCGGATTGCAGGACCGCCTGCAGTGAGGTGGGTGCTTCGATCCGGGTTTTATCATATCGTCACCTAGACCTGGTAATTCCTTGTAGTAATCCGGAATATTTTATTTTTAATAAATAAAATAAAAGTTGAATTTTTAGCCTGAATTAGAATCTAAAGATCTAATTTGATTTATTTGATCAATTGCCGGTGTGCAAGTTGCACGAATTACGAGGCAAAAAGGCTAATTTCCAATCCGGACATGAATTTGGAAATCCGAGTTGACCGTTGCGATCGTCTCGTCGAATCGAGCGATTTTCATATTTAGTACTTTTCGATCCGACGGTCGGATCTTCCAGAAATCAAAGAAGAAGGAAGCGGATTTTGCGACTAATAGGAACAGTAGAATATGACTTAAGTCATTACTGTAGATGAACAGTAATCCCTGGATTTTATTTCCTTTTGAATCAACGTTGGCCAATTTACTATCCGGACCCCTAATTTAGCGGTATAAGTAGTCAAATCTAACTATTTTCGACGTTCTGAACGCAATGGCACTGACGGTTTCGCGTTTGGCGACCCGAGTGCCTCGGGATGCGTGCAATATACCGCTTTTCGACAAACTTTATGGCCCGAGAAATTATTCGAGCACCAAACTCGACAAACAAATACACTACTTGATAGGTCTCGACGAGCCGGACGTCGTGGCGAAGTCCGTTTCGCAAAACGACGAGCGGTTTGTCTCGAATTACGTAAAAACCACCTAAAAAAATGGACTAAATTGCAAGGAAAGTTAATATTTTATGTACCAAAGTTTTAGGGGCTTGTACATTAAGGACTTGGGTGCATTTTGCATCCACTGTGAAGATCCTATGGGCTAGGGTTTAGTGTGAACCGAGATCAAGGTTTTTGGCAAAAGAATCTTGAAATTAAATGGGTTGTGTCTCTTGGTATGCCATGGCTACATGCACGAGGGGTCAGGAGTAATCTGAAGCGTCACTTGGTCCTCTTCATTACCCCAGTTCATCCCTGTGCTCTGGGTTGGCCGAGGACACAAGCAACCCTTTGAAGGAAGTCGAGAGAGTGAGAGGAAGGAAGAAGGTTGGACCAAAGTTGTGCCTGAGTGTCTTGGTGTGCTCTGGGGAATTCCTTGAGGCCTCTGGACCTTGCCGGAGTCTTGCCGTGGAAAAAAGGTAATCGAGAGAAAGTGGGAGAAAGTATGGAAAAAGAATTTTTCCGGCCGCCTTATTCCGTCACCCGAGATCCAAGCGCGCGAGAAGAGCGATTGAGGAACCAGCCAGTCGTCCGGTCAGTAGTTGGGGGTTGTGTCAGTGAAGGGCTGAAGAAGAGGAAGAGAGATCCGGCTTCATCCTTCTTCCCCGAGCTCGGCCAAGGTAAGGTGTTCCAAACCACTGAGTGTGTGCACCCTAGACCCATAGCAGTAGCCTAAATAGGCTCTTAAGATGCTCTATACCAAGCCGAGCTCCCCATGCAAAGAGGTTGGCCGGCGGGAGCAAGGTTGGCCGGAAACCTAGTGAAAGCTCCACCTTGGAAAAAACTCCGCAACCATTTGACCAAAACGCACCAAAATTGGTGTGCTGGGACTGTAGGTGGTAGGTACCAACTCCACAAAATTTGGTGGAGTATGGTAAATCCAGTGATTCGCGGTTTGATGCCCTAGTTTTCCTAAATATTGCATGTTGGCCGAGCTTGCAGCTCCGGCGCCGGCGAGCCCCTCCGCCGCCGGACACATACCCAAAAAGGATCACGGGACCAAGGGGAGTCGAACCATAGACTTGCATGGCTCCCATGCATCATGAAAAACCATGATGTCATGGATAACCCGAAAGTGCACCATGTTGCGGCCGCCGGCGCTCCGGCCACCTCCGGCCGGGGTGGGATGGACAGGAAGCTTTGAATGGTCCTATAGAAGCCTTCCATCCAAGTTAGAGAGCTCCAAATTGCCTCTGTGAAAAGTTGCCATTAGAGGGCTCAAGCTCGAAAATGGAGCTTGCCGCCGCCGCGCCGCCGCCGTGTCTTGCTGCCGGCCAAGGGTCTGGGAAGCTTCAGTGAAGCAAATAGCACCTGCTGGTGCTTTTAGTTGAGCCCCAGATACTCTGGTTGAAGCATCCCGAATTTCAAAGCAAGGGGTCTTCTTCTTCCTCCTTGAGCTCGCGGCCAACTTGGCATTTGGCTTGCTCCAGGTTGATGGGTTTTACTCTAGGAACTTAGTAGATCACTTTGATCCAAGTAGTGATGCTCCAGGTGCTGTAATTACAGAGAACCCAATTCGGAAATGTGCTTGTGTATGTGTGTGTGAGCTGTGCACACCTAGTGTTTGATTAAATGCCTCAGTGAACTTTAAAATAGAATTTGATAAAACTTTGTATATGAAACTTGCTCCAAACAGTCCCCTGAGCTCTGTGCTCACTTCAGTTCAAACAGAAACTGAGTGGATTAAAGTTTGGTGCATTGTGAACTAGAGGGTAAGCCTGACCTTGGTTCTGCTTGAACCAGCACCCCTGGGCCTCAACCAGGGTGAGCACTGAGGTCCTGGCAGTGCCCAGACCAACTTTGATATACAAAATATTCTTGTTTGAAGTTTAAATTAAAAGATATAGTAGAATCAACATAAAACATTAATGTTGGGACAAAACCTTATTAAGAAGTGTTGGCGAAGCCGCGACAGTGTGCCCTAGGCTAATTTGGGGTCACTGGATGCGATGATCGCGTTAGAACTTCTGTTTGAAGTCCCGAAGAAATAACTTTGCATTCTGGCTCAAAAGAGCATAGTTTATGGGCCAAAATTTGCCTCGGGACCCGTGCTGCCACAAATAGGTGAGCACGGTGTCCAGCAAGACATAAGTAACCTGCTGGAAGTGACGGAATGTTAAAATGAATTCCCAGTTGAAAGAACGGGCGAAAGCAGTGTTCAAATTGACACTAAAAGAGATAATTTGAAAACCCTAAGGGTCTAGATGCAAAAATCCCAGCATATACTGGTTAATAAACTGATTTGTTGGTTCCTAAGCTTTTCGTTAGGAATCCAACGGCTTCCGTTGAGCAGAAATCGGAATTCGGTTCGAAAATCGGCAAAATCGTCGATTTTTCGGTATCCGGGTGACAATCGCGCAATTCGAGGAATTGCGGCGGTTTCACCAGGTCGACTGTTGAGTCCCAGTAGAATCTGGTTGAGCCAGCGACCCTGTTAATAGCCCAAGTCTCCCGGAAATCCAAATGGGAATTCCCGGGAGGGGCAATTTGGTAATTTTCGCCAAATAATAAATGCGAGTTGTATTGGACCAATAGATTGTCAAATGTGGATCATAAGAAATTAGAAAAGGCTAAGTAAAAAGGGGTTAAATAAATTCTGAACAATATATATATATATATATATATATATATCTGATTCAGGTGTTCCAGTAGATCTTCGAGTTAGTTGCAGATCCGGTCTATTCGCCTGCGTTTTGTCAGGTGGGTTATCTTCGGTCCGGGTTTTATCAGTTCGGCCCTCTAGGGTGCGATACTGGTTGGACTCCTGTTTTTGGTAACTTAACTTGATTTCTTTGAGCCTGCCTTTCTTTGATTTCATTATACCTGCTATCTGCCTGATATATGCTTATTATCAGTTCTATTCTGCCTTACATGATTATTCATAGTGCCTTTGATATTTATATCTTATCTTGGAACATTGTCATGTTTGATTGGTGAGCCTGCTTGTCCTGTCGATCAAATGATACACTGCTGAGCACATAGATTTATTTAACTGATATTTTACCGAGCTTCGTAGGGTCGCCGGAGTCTGTTCTTGTTTGATAGGACAAAGGCATTGCTCTGCGAGGTTTAGACCTAAAACCCAAGCTTCGTAGTGTCGCCTGAGTCTGTTCTTGTTTGATAGGACGAGGGCAATGCTCTTCGGGGTTTGGACTTTTCAAAACGGTTTTCTTAAAAATATGTGTTTAAGTTTTGTATCATTTGGTTGGTTTGTGCGAATGAGTTGAGTTTATCTGTGAGCTTATGATTAGCTGAGATTTGCCTTGATTTGCATATGAGTTGAGATTTATTGTTTAGTTGCTTATAATTCTTGCATGAGAGTTGAGATTCAGTTGACTTTATCATTGTATCCCAGTGGGGATTTTCCCGGCTTGTTGCCGATTACCTGGTCAGTGGACCGTGAGTTTGAGCATTTGCATTTGATCGCCCGCACTGTTGTACGTCACGAACATTGCCGGGGTCGCTCCCCGTGGACGATGTTCTTTACCGGTAAAGTGGTTAGCAATAGCAACCCGTGACCCCTTGTGGGGGGAATGTCAACCAGAAAGTGCCAGATGGGCAAAATCGCCTGAGGGTTTTGTGGAACCAATATGGCGACTGGTAATTGGGTAATTTGATATATCATTCATTTGATGCATAAGTTGCTTGTAGTTTGCTTTCGCCTTATCTTATGATTTCAGTTTGAGAATATTCATTGTTTGATACTTGCCTATATAATCATTCAGCATGCTTGATTCATTTTATTCCTGTCAAGTTTTCCTAAATTGAATTAAATACAGTCCCATGATTATATATCTGTTGATCTCCAAGTTGCCTAACTGTTATCTTAACTGTGGTCATTGCTTATCCCAACTATGATTATACATGTCTGCTGATCTTCATAAATGCATACCTATTATTCTAACCCCTGATTATTACTATCCTCTAGTATTGTATACCAGTAGGTACGATCTGCTATTTCTCGGCTCGTCGTGCCCACTGGGATACACTCCGGTGTGTCTCACACCCTCGGGTGACTGTTTTTCAGGTCGAGCGGGTGTTGAGATGTCGGGACGAGTTGGTGAGATCACGAGATAGAGCTTGACCCTGGACAGCCGTTAGCCCAAGTGATTACTTGTTTAAGAGAAAAGAAAATGTAATGTATTGAAATGGTTGTAAATGTGTAACTGTGATTTAATTGTAATGTTGTAATAAGTGTACGTAGTTAGTACTCTGATGTATTGCCTAGTGAGCCGTGCATATATAGAAAAGGCTCAATCCCCTGTGGGATTGGGACTCTTCTATATATGTGGCGGTCTGTTGCGCCCTGGCCGGTTTTAACTCTGATTTCGAAAAAAAAAAAAAAAAAAATTTAGACGCTAGTTTTTTAAACTCGGGGCGTGACATTCCTACTCGTACCCGCGGGTACCCACGGGTTATCCGCAAATTTGCGAGTATGGGTATTAGTTTTTCTTATCCAAAAAATTATGGATAAAACGGGTGGGCACCCATTTAGTTGTGGGCATTTTGGGCAACCCACGGGTACCCACGGTTTCTTAAAAATTCTAGCCCTAACTTCTTCCCGTATCTTTCTTTTATCGTTGTGGTCACCTCTCGTACTGCGCTACCTCCTATATTCTTTTGCTCTATGATAATTAATTATTCAAAATTTACAATATAGATAAAAAGATGACAAGAATCTTGTGGTGCTATTGTTGAAAATTGGTAAAGTTCGAAATTAAGAGAATCGATTACTAAAGTTATAATTGTGGATTGAGTTTTTGTGATTTATTTCTATTATATTTTACTCTATAATTATGAAAACTTTATTAATTTTGTTTCACAAAATTTTGGGATGATAAAATATTTTACATTACATAATTTATGTGCTTAAAGATTTTATATTGTTTATTATTTTTTATAATATTTTAAATAAATTATGTCATCCTTTTTAAAATTATATATTTTATATTTTATATTGAAAAAGTAAAGCAAAAAAAAAAAAAAAAAAAAAAAAAAAAAAAAAAAAAAAAAAAAACTTGCTGATAACCCGCATACCCGCCCGCCCGCCCGCGGGTGGGTATGGGTAAAGACATTGGCTACCCAAAAATTTGCGGGTAAATTTTACCCATGCCCATATAACCCACAAGTGCAATAACCCACTCGCGGGTTACCCAACCCGCCCGTTTGCCAGGTCTATCGTCACCTATGGGATACCGTAGTTGGTCGGACCCCTGTGATTCATGCTAGCCCTGGTCCTACTGTTGAGCTTCACTACTATTCTTTCGATATTCTAGTTGTTGTTTACTCCTTCTGAATACTTAGCTTATATCATGACATTACCATGCTTAATTGGCCATTAGCTAGTATTTTACAATTCTGCTCATTTTAGTATCTCTACTACTTTATATTGCATGTTAGAGTAGGGATTAGTACAGTTGTACAGCATATTTGATTATACAGTTATCAGCATCCCGGTTGGAAGTTTCCGTCTTAGTGTCGATTATCCGGTCTTTAGACCGCGAGCTTCAACATCAGCATTATGATTGCCATAGCACCGATTGTACTTTCACGAACACTGGCAAACTTGCAACCCGTAGTGGTGTTTTTTACCGGTAGAGTGATCATATCGGCCCGTGAGCCTCAGTGAGATTATATCAGTAGAAAGGTGACAGAACATGGTTTTAGCCTGGTCCTTGTGACCAAGAGGCGACGAGGCGACACATGATTGGGTATTCTGTTTTTCAACATTGATGCATAATTTTATTGCTTTTATCTTCAGTTATCAGCATGCTAGTTCAGTACCTTCCATATTCAGCATTGAGATTATATACCTGCCTTTACCATCCGCTACTTACAGTATACCAGTAGGTACGACTTGCTATTTCACGGCTCGTCGTACCCACTAGGATACATTTATGTTGTATCTCACACTTTTTGGTGACCACTTTTTCAGGTCAGTCGGGTGCTGGGATCTTGAGACGATCAAGAGAGCAGTCACGATAGAGTCGTCCCCTGTCGTCAGCCTCGTCTGGCATTGCTTTTATGTTTGGTTTTGGTTTTATTATGACTATGTTCTAGTTGCGCTAGTTTGAGAGTATGTTTTGGATTATGTTTAGGTCATGTGGATGGATTGTAGGATGTGTTTAGTTGTAGAGGATTATGATGTTGTTCAATTATTTAGCACATGTTGCACCTCTGATTGTATAAATGTACATGTCTAGCCGTGCATGTATAGGAGAGACTATCCATGTGAATAGAGAATTTTCGATGCATGTGGCGGTTTGTTCACATCCTGTTTTTCAAAGTTTTAAACTCTGATTATAAAAAAAATAAAAAATAAAAAAAAAATTAGACTGGTTTTCAAATCCGGGGAATGATAGCAAGGATTTAAGTGCCGTGGTACGGGGTCGTGTGTCACGCCCCGAGTTAAAAACCAGCGTCCAAAATTTTTTTTTTTTTTTTAAATCAGAGTTTCACAAAACCAGCCAGGGCGCAACAGACCGCCACATATATAGAAGAGTCCCAATCCCACTGGGGATTGAGCCTTTTCTATATATGCACGGCTAGCTTGGCAATAAATCAGAGTACTAACTACGTATCACTAATATAAAATTTTGGACGCTAGTTTTTAACTCGGGGCGTGACAGATTAGATGGTATCAGAGCAATAGGAAACGCAGATGTCTAGGTTTGACTAGGAACGAACCCTAGGATGACTCGTGTCACGTGAGAGCGCAGGGTTTTGGTACAGTAAGTTGGGAACTTTGAAGTGTTGCGTGTTCACATTTCAGGATTAGCCGCGGTCATGGTATTGACCGTGGGCTTGAAGTTTCAGTAGGGCCAAAAGGCTCAGATCGGTTACAGGTATCAGAGACTAAAAGATAGACCACCATGTTGAAATTAGTAAACACTGAAGTATGGTTCCCGTTTCTCGTGAGTTAGCATTCATGACCTCGGGAGTATAGTGACCTTTAGTAGAGATTATATTATCGGCATAGAGACTGTATGGGAAGGTATGTGATGTACCTTCAGGTGTAAGTTGTGTCCCCAACCAGATGTTGGAGACAGATCTATGGTATTTCGCCTTTCTTTTGGTAAGCACGTTGGCGGCCGACAACGTACTTACGAAAGAATTGAGAAATACTCTGCCCTGTGATGGGATATATTAGATTGGGTCTAAAATAGCAGCCTTGGCGTTGTTGAAACCTTGTGACTAGTGGTCACTATATTGAACCTATTAGTGACTAATATGCGTTTAAGTTGGATTAAGTTTCGGGGACGAAACTTCTTGTAAAGTGGGAGTGATGTAGTAATCCGGATATTTTATTTTTAATAAATAAAATAAAAGTGGGATTTTTAGCCTGAGTTGCGTTCAAAAAGTTTAATTTGATCTACTCGATCAATTGCCTAAGTGCAAGTTGCACGAATTACGAGATAAAAAGGCTAACTTTTAATCCGGACATGATTTTGGAAATCCGAGTTGACCGTTGCGATCGTCTCGTCGAACCGAGCGATTTTCATATTCAGCACTTTTCAATCCGACGGTCGGATCTTCTAGAAAAAAATAAAAGAAGCGGGCAAATTGGGAATTAATGGAACAGTGACTCACTGTGCACAGTGCTTTAAGAAAGCACTGTTCATGAACAGTAAACCCAATTTCGGGTTCCCGTCGATTGCAACATGGACCATTCCCCTGTTCGGAACCCGAATCCAGTGATCCAGGTAGTCGTTTTGATTGGCCTCGTCGTTCCGGACGCAATGGCGCAGACGAAAACCTCGTTTGACGACCCTGGAATTTTTAAAAGCATAAAAACTGTGATTTTGGACAGTTTTTATGGACCCAAAAATTATCCGGACACCGTGTCAGAAAATAAAAATCACCATCTTAAAGGTTTCGACGTGCTGGACGCGCTGGCGCAATCCGTTTTTCGTTCTGACGAGCGGAACGCCTCGAAAAGCGAAAAATATCAGTTAAGGAGGGTCTTTTTTCAAATTATTTATTGAGGAGGGGTTTATGTGCAAAAAGGCATTCACTGGACAAATGACTAACTTGTAAAGGACTGATAATGGGGGGGGCTTAATGCAAAATATGCATCCATGCATGCAACCGCATGCAGGGAGCCACGCGCGGCTCCTCGTTGCCCCACCCGCGCGTGAGACTCCTTTAATGCCTCTCGAAGCTTCCTCATCCCTCTCTTCATCTCCCCCACAGCCCAGCCGCACCACCACCATCTCTTTTTTTTTCAGCTCCCAAGCAACCGAGAGAGAGAGAGAGAGAGAGAGAGAGGGCCACCCGAGTGGTTTCCTCTCGGGTTGGAGTGAACCCAAGCAGCAAGGGTCTGTGGTGGGCTCAAGACTCAACCTGTGGACTCCTCCGAAGTCCCGCATCCGAGCCCTGTGCACCTCGGCACCCGCGGTCGCCGCACGTAGCCGCGCCGCCAAGCCTCGAACCGGGCTTCTTTCTACTTCGCCGGAGGAGCTTTTTCCGACGCCGCTGCTCGCTCCCGACCCACGCTACCACTGCAGGGAGGTCCATAGCAGCGAGCAAAGCACTCTGGTCCAAGTCGCAGAGTCCCGTTTGCGCCCGGCCGAAATCCGCCATTAACGGGCCTTTTTCCGGCGATCTCCGTTTCCGGCCAACCGGGGCTTCCGCGAGCTGGGCAACCGACCCAGGTGAGTCCTTTGGGTCACGAAGTAGCTCCCCAGCGACTTGCATGCACATTTTAACGTGGAAAATAAAATTGGTGTAGTTGCACCACTTTGCAAACGGGCCCGAGCTCCACCACCACGCGTCGCCGGCGTGTCCCGCCGCCGGCAAGCCACCCAGGTGGGCCCTACATGTTCTAAGCAAGCTTCCTATCGTGCTGGTTAGGTCAAGTTGCCTTCGAAAGGAAAGTTGGGCCATCCTTGTAGAGTGCACCATTGAAGCTACCCGAGCTTCATCACCTCCGGCCGCCGTCGCCTCCGGTTGCCGGCCAACCCCTCAGGTAAACCCTAAACTCTGTAGGCTAGCTTCCCTTCCATTTTATAAGGCCTGGGATCTTCTCTTTGCTGAGAATAATTTGGATAAAAGCTAGGTTAGTTGGTTTTAAATTATGCATACCACTTGTTCGATAAAATGCCCCAATGAGATTTTAGTGGGATTTAGGGTTTGAGCACAATATGAAAGTTATCCAGAATCATCCCCTGAGCTCCGTGCTCACTTCAGATCAAATGGGATCTGAGTGGATGTGTTGTGGGGCTTTGTCAAACTGTTAGAGAGCAAGGATCATGGATCTGGTTGATCCATCACTTTTGGACTAAAAGTAAGGTGAGCATTGGTATCCTGGCACTGTCCAGAGTCACTTTCATATACAAAGTTCGTCTGTTTGACGATCGGATTAAAAGATGTAGAGAAATCAACCTTTTTAAGTAATATTGGAACAAAACTAAGTTTCGGGCTGTTAGCGAAGCCGCGATAGTGTGCCCTAGGCTAATTTGGGGTCACTGGACGCGATGCTCGCGTTAGATTTGGTGTTTGAAGCCTCGAAGAAACAAAAATGCAATTTGGCTATGTTAGAGAAGAATTTTATGGGCCAAAGTTTTCCTCGGGTCTCGTGCTGCTCCCAAATGGTGAGCACGAGCTTCGTCATGTCATAACGGACACGCTGAAACTTACGGCGCTGTCATCGGACTTCTGGTTTGAAAGAACGAGCGAAAACAGCGCTCAAATGACGCTAAAAAAAAATGGGAATTCTAAAAACCCTAGGGGTCTAAATGCAATTTTGGCACTGCATACAGTTTAGAACAGTATGTAATTGATTCCTAAGCTTTTCGTTAGGAATCCAACGGCTCCCGTTGAGCGGAAATCGGATAACGATCGGAAATCGACGAAATCGTCGATTTAGCGGTATCCGGGTGGCAATCGCGTAATTTGAGAAATTACGGCGGTTTCACCAAGCCGACTGTTGAGTCCCAGTAGAATCTGGTTGAGCCAGCGGCTAAGTTTGAAAGCCTGGATCTCCCGGAAATCCAAAAGGAATCCCCGGGAGGGGCGATTTGGTAATTTTACCAAAAAGGGAATATAAGATTAAAATGGTCCAAGTGTTGTCATCAGACATGGATGTCTAAGAAAGTAAAAAAGGATCAGGTTAACAACAAGAGTATAAAAGTAAAGTCGGGTTAGTGTGGTTGAGTAGTTTCCTAATCATCATTTTGATTTAGGATGGCATAGTTTTCGAGCGTCCAGTTGGAGTCAAGGGTTCGCCTGCGCACTGTCAGGTGGGTTATCTTCGGTCCGGGCTTTATCAGTTCGGCCCTCGGTGTACGGTATGGTTGGACTCCTGTTTTTGGTAACCTAGTTTATCTTGAGCCTGTCTGCCTTTGGTTGCAATATATATCACTGTTAGTTGCTTTGACTGATTGGCCATTTCGTAGTTGCACTCCTATGCTTGATTATTATATTGATCTACTAATGCTTGAGCCTGCCTTTCCTTTGATTCAGTTGTTTGCTACGTTATATCTGCTTTATGCCTGATTATGATCTTCTTTAGTGATCTTTACCATATCTGCTGATTAGTTGTTTCCAGTGGTTATATTATTGCTCTACACATTGCCATGCCTGTTTGGTCATCCGATAGTTGAGCCTGCTTCCTTGTTGTTCGCCTGTTATGCTGCTAAATACATGATCTTCTAAAATAAATATTTTTACCAAGCCTTGTAGGGTAGCCTGAGTCTGTTCTTGTTTGATAGGACAAGGGCAACGCTCTACGAGGTTTGGGACCCAAAAACCTATTGTTTTCAGAAGTTTTCTTAAAAACATGTGTTTAGTTGCATAAGGGGTTAGTCTGCCTGATTGGTTGTTAGATGTTGAGCTATGCCTGTTATCAGTTCTATTCTGCCTTACTTGATTATTCATAGTGCCTCTGGTATTTATATCTTATCTTGGAACATTTCCATGTTTGACTGGTGAGCCTGCTTGTCTTGCTGATCAAATGATACACTGCTGAGCACATAGTTTTACTTAATGAGTTTTACCGAGCTTCGTAGGGAGCCTGAGTTGTTCTTGTTTGATAGGACAAGGCACTGCTCTGCGAGGTTTACCTAAAATCCAAGCTTCATAGTGTCGCCTGAGTCTGTTCTTGTTTGATAGGACGAAGGCAACGCTCTTCGAAGTTTGGATTTTTCAAAAAGTTTCGCAAAATATGTGTTTGTTTTGTATCAACAGACTCAGGTGGTCTGCAAGATTGGTTGAAAACATCAGTTGAGCTTATGCTGAGTGAGATTTGCCTTGATCTGCATG
>CM054934.1:24815515-24859209 GCA_029168755.2 Tillandsia fasciculata | reverse complement strand
TTTGGCCAAGGTTACCTCTGTCACCGTTCCGACAACCCTCCGGTGACAAAGGGTGAGCCTCTGAATCCCTTCGACCTCCTGAGCATGGTGCTCACCTTAATTCTTATTTTGGTTGAGTGTTAGATCATTATAGCAAACATAGCCATTGTAGCATGGTTCAAGTTGCACCAATGCTGTTTTGGGCTCCGTGCCACCTCCCAACAGCGAGCACGGTATTCAGTACATCAAGGCCCAGCTACTGGTGCCCTCGGTTCGATCCAAAAGTCTTCGGATTGTCGTAACAAGCTTAATAAACCAATTTGTACATGTAATTATGCAATTATAGCTAACCCTCGGGGCCTATTCGCAAATGTAGCCTTATGGGCTGTCTTGGGCAATGTGCTCATGATCTCTAAACTCTTCGTTCAAGATCTGACAGCTTCTGTTGAGTAGATTTTGATTAACGCACCGTAAATTGACAAAATAGTTAGTTTATCGGCATTTCGACGTTAATCACGCATTTCGAGAAAAATAGATGATTAATATTGGTTGCCAGATGTTCCTAGCTGTTCCCGATGTTGTCCTGGCAAGCCCAGTGACTTTGATTTAGCATTGGTGATTTCCAAAGCCGAATCCGAATCCGAAATTTCAGAAGTGAGTTTCGGTAATTATGGCACGAGTTGAGCACAGATCAGCACAGAGTCAATTGTTATTGCTCGGACGTCTTCAATGAAGCGTTCCAAGGAAGCACATCAAGTTTCATTGAATTCGGAGACTTGTAGGCACAGATCGAACCATGGTAGGTTGATCGGCGGATTACCGAATTTCGGCAGATCCCGGGACTTCAGCGAAGTTTTCCGTTTACTTTATCTGTATTCAGTGAGTCAGTGGGTTGGTTGTGAGTGAGTCTTTAACTGACACATGATTGTGAATTCAGGTCTCAGTAGTCAGTAGCCAGTATGCAGGTTATCCAGCGGATTGCAGGACCGCCTGCAGTGAGGTGGGTGCTTCGATCCGGGTTTTATCATATCGTCACCTAGACCTGGTAATTCCTTGTAGTAATCCGGAATATTTTATTTTTAATAAATAAAATAAAAGTTGAATTTTTAGCCTGAATTAGAATCTAAAGATCTAATTTGATTTATTTGATCAATTGCCGGTGTGCAAGTTGCACGAATTACGAGGCAAAAAGGCTAATTTCCAATCCGGACATGAATTTGGAAATCCGAGTTGACCGTTGCGATCGTCTCGTCGAATCGAGCGATTTTCATATTTAGTACTTTTCGATCCGACGGTCGGATCTTCCAGAAATCAAAGAAGAAGGAAGCGGATTTTGCGACTAATAGGAACAGTAGAATATGACTTAAGTCATTACTGTAGATGAACAGTAATCCCTGGATTTTATTTCCTTTTGAATCAACGTTGGCCAATTTACTATCCGGACCCCTAATTTAGCGGTATAAGTAGTCAAATCTAACTATTTTCGACGTTCTGAACGCAATGGCACTGACGGTTTCGCGTTTGGCGACCCGAGTGCCTCGGGATGCGTGCAATATACCGCTTTTCGACAAACTTTATGGCCCGAGAAATTATTCGAGCACCAAACTCGACAAACAAATACACTACTTGATAGGTCTCGACGAGCCGGACGTCGTGGCGAAGTCCGTTTCGCAAAACGACGAGCGGTTTGTCTCGAATTACGTAAAAACCACCTAAAAAAATGGACTAAATTGCAAGGAAAGTTAATATTTTATGTACCAAAGTTTTAGGGGCTTGTACATTAAGGACTTGGGTGCATTTTGCATCCACTGTGAAGATCCTATGGGCTAGGGTTTAGTGTGAACCGAGATCAAGGTTTTTGGCAAAAGAATCTTGAAATTAAATGGGTTGTGTCTCTTGGTATGCCATGGCTACATGCACGAGGGGTCAGGAGTAATCTGAAGCGTCACTTGGTCCTCTTCATTACCCCAGTTCATCCCTGTGCTCTGGGTTGGCCGAGGACACAAGCAACCCTTTGAAGGAAGTCGAGAGAGTGAGAGGAAGGAAGAAGGTTGGACCAAAGTTGTGCCTGAGTGTCTTGGTGTGCTCTGGGGAATTCCTTGAGGCCTCTGGACCTTGCCGGAGTCTTGCCGTGGAAAAAAGGTAATCGAGAGAAAGTGGGAGAAAGTATGGAAAAAGAATTTTTCCGGCCGCCTTATTCCGTCACCCGAGATCCAAGCGCGCGAGAAGAGCGATTGAGGAACCAGCCAGTCGTCCGGTCAGTAGTTGGGGGTTGTGTCAGTGAAGGGCTGAAGAAGAGGAAGAGAGATCCGGCTTCATCCTTCTTCCCCGAGCTCGGCCAAGGTAAGGTGTTCCAAACCACTGAGTGTGTGCACCCTAGACCCATAGCAGTAGCCTAAATAGGCTCTTAAGATGCTCTATACCAAGCCGAGCTCCCCATGCAAAGAGGTTGGCCGGCGGGAGCAAGGTTGGCCGGAAACCTAGTGAAAGCTCCACCTTGGAAAAAACTCCGCAACCATTTGACCAAAACGCACCAAAATTGGTGTGCTGGGACTGTAGGTGGTAGGTACCAACTCCACAAAATTTGGTGGAGTATGGTAAATCCAGTGATTCGCGGTTTGATGCCCTAGTTTTCCTAAATATTGCATGTTGGCCGAGCTTGCAGCTCCGGCGCCGGCGAGCCCCTCCGCCGCCGGACACATACCCAAAAAGGATCACGGGACCAAGGGGAGTCGAACCATAGACTTGCATGGCTCCCATGCATCATGAAAAACCATGATGTCATGGATAACCCGAAAGTGCACCATGTTGCGGCCGCCGGCGCTCCGGCCACCTCCGGCCGGGGTGGGATGGACAGGAAGCTTTGAATGGTCCTATAGAAGCCTTCCATCCAAGTTAGAGAGCTCCAAATTGCCTCTGTGAAAAGTTGCCATTAGAGGGCTCAAGCTCGAAAATGGAGCTTGCCGCCGCCGCGCCGCCGCCGTGTCTTGCTGCCGGCCAAGGGTCTGGGAAGCTTCAGTGAAGCAAATAGCACCTGCTGGTGCTTTTAGTTGAGCCCCAGATACTCTGGTTGAAGCATCCCGAATTTCAAAGCAAGGGGTCTTCTTCTTCCTCCTTGAGCTCGCGGCCAACTTGGCATTTGGCTTGCTCCAGGTTGATGGGTTTTACTCTAGGAACTTAGTAGATCACTTTGATCCAAGTAGTGATGCTCCAGGTGCTGTAATTACAGAGAACCCAATTCGGAAATGTGCTTGTGTATGTGTGTGTGAGCTGTGCACACCTAGTGTTTGATTAAATGCCTCAGTGAACTTTAAAATAGAATTTGATAAAACTTTGTATATGAAACTTGCTCCAAACAGTCCCCTGAGCTCTGTGCTCACTTCAGTTCAAACAGAAACTGAGTGGATTAAAGTTTGGTGCATTGTGAACTAGAGGGTAAGCCTGACCTTGGTTCTGCTTGAACCAGCACCCCTGGGCCTCAACCAGGGTGAGCACTGAGGTCCTGGCAGTGCCCAGACCAACTTTGATATACAAAATATTCTTGTTTGAAGTTTAAATTAAAAGATATAGTAGAATCAACATAAAACATTAATGTTGGGACAAAACCTTATTAAGAAGTGTTGGCGAAGCCGCGACAGTGTGCCCTAGGCTAATTTGGGGTCACTGGATGCGATGATCGCGTTAGAACTTCTGTTTGAAGTCCCGAAGAAATAACTTTGCATTCTGGCTCAAAAGAGCATAGTTTATGGGCCAAAATTTGCCTCGGGACCCGTGCTGCCACAAATAGGTGAGCACGGTGTCCAGCAAGACATAAGTAACCTGCTGGAAGTGACGGAATGTTAAAATGAATTCCCAGTTGAAAGAACGGGCGAAAGCAGTGTTCAAATTGACACTAAAAGAGATAATTTGAAAACCCTAAGGGTCTAGATGCAAAAATCCCAGCATATACTGGTTAATAAACTGATTTGTTGGTTCCTAAGCTTTTCGTTAGGAATCCAACGGCTTCCGTTGAGCAGAAATCGGAATTCGGTTCGAAAATCGGCAAAATCGTCGGTTTTTCGGTATCCGGGTGACAATCGCGCAATTCGAGGAATTGCGGCGGTTTCACCAGGTCGACTGTTGAGTCCCAGTAGAATCTGGTTGAGCCAGCGACCCTGTTAATAGCCCAAGTCTCCCGGAAATCCAAATGGGAATTCCCGGGAGGGGCAATTTGGTAATTTTCGCCAAATAATAAATGCGAGTTGTATTGGACCAATAGATTGTCAAATGTGGATCATAAGAAATTAGAAAAGGCTAAGTAAAAAGGGGTTAAATAAATTCTGAACAATATATATATATATATATATATATATCTGATTCAGGTGTTCCAGTAGATCTTCGAGTTAGTTGCAGATCCGGTCTATTCGCCTGCGTTTTGTCAGGTGGGTTATCTTCGGTCCGGGTTTTATCAGTTCGGCCCTCTAGGGTGCGATACTGGTTGGACTCCTGTTTTGGTAACTTAACTTGATTTCTTTGAGCCTGCCTTTCTTTGATTTCATTATACCTGCTATCTGCCTGATATATGCTTATTATCAGTTCTATTCTGCCTTACATGATTATTCATAGTGCCTTTGATATTTATATCTTATCTTGGAACATTGTCATGTTTGATTGGTGAGCCTGCTTGTCCTGTCGATCAAATGATACACTGCTGAGCACATAGATTTATTTAACTGATATTTTACCGAGCTTCGTAGGGTCGCCGGAGTCTGTTCTTGTTTGATAGGACAAAGGCATTGCTCTGCGAGGTTTAGACCTAAAACCCAAGCTTCGTAGTGTCGCCTGAGTCTGTTCTTGTTTGATAGGACGAGGGCAATGCTCTTCGGGGTTTGGACTTTTCAAAACGGTTTTCTTAAAAATATGTGTTTAAGTTTTGTATCATTTGGTTGGTTTGTGCGAATGAGTTGAGTTTATCTGTGAGCTTATGATTAGCTGAGATTTGCCTTGATTTGCATATGAGTTGAGATTTATTGTTTAGTTGCTTATAATTCTTGCATGAGAGTTGAGATTCAGTTGACTTTATCATTGTATCCCAGTGGGGATTTTCCCGGCTTGTTGCCGATTACCTGGTCAGTGGATCGTGAGTTTGAGCATTTGCATTTGATCGCCCGCACTGTTGTACGTCACGAACATTGCCGGGGTCGCTCCCCGTGGACGATGTTCTTTACCGGTAAAGTGGTTAGCAGTAGCAACCCGTGACCCCTTGTGGGGGGAATGTCAACCAGAAAGTGCCAGATGGGCAAAATCGCCTGAGGGTTTTGTGGAACCAATATGGCGACTGGTAATTGGGTAATTTGATATATCATTCATTTGATGCATAAGTTGCTTGTAGTTTGCTTTCGCCTTATCTTATGATTTCAGTTTGAGAATATTCATTGTTTGATACTTACCTATATAATCATTCAGCATGCTTGATTCATTTTATTCCTGTCAAGTTTTCCTAAATTGAATTAAATACAGTCCCATGATTATATATCTGTTGATCTCCAAGTTGCCTAACTGTTATCTTAACTGTGGTCATTGCTTATCCCAACTATGATTATACATGTCTGCTGATCTTCATAAATGCATACCTATTATTCTAACCCCTGATTATTACTATCCTCTAGTATTGTATACCAGTAGGTACGATCTGCTATTTCTCGGCTCGTCGTGCCCACTGGGATACACTCCGGTGTGTCTCACACCCTCGGGTGACTGTTTTTCAGGTCGAGCGGGTGTTGAGATGTCGGGACGAGTTGGTGAGATCACGAGATAGAGCTTGACCCTGGACAGCCGTTAGCCCAAGTGATTACTTGTTTAAGAGAAAAGAAAATGTAATGTATTGAAATGGTTGTAAATGTGTAACTGTGATTTAATTGTAATGTTGTAATAAGTGTACGTAGTTAGTACTCTGATGTATTGCCTAGTGAGCCGTGCATATATAGAAAAGGCTCAATCCCCTGTGGGATTGGGACTCTTCTATATATGTGGCGGTCTGTTGCGCCCTGGCCGGTTTTAACTCTGATTTCGAAAAAAAAAAAAAAAAAAATTTAGACGCTAGTTTTTTAAACTCGGGGCGTGACATTCCTACTCGTACCCGCGGGTACCCACGGGTTATCCGCAAATTTGCGAGTATGGGTATTAGTTTTTCTTATCCAAAAAATTATGGATAAAACGGGTGGGCACCCATTTAGTTGTGGGCATTTTGGGCAACCCACGGGTACCCACGGTTTCTTAAAATTCTAGCCCTAACTTCTTCCCGTATCTTTCTTTTATCGTTGTGGTCACCTCTCGTACTGCGCTACCTCCTATATTCTTTTGCTCTATGATAATTAATTATTCAAAATTTACAATATAGATAAAAAGATGACAAGAATCTTGTGATGCTATTGTTGAAAATTGGTAAAAGTTCGGAATTAAGAGAATCGACTACTAAAGTTATAGTTGTGGATTGAGTTTTTGTGATTTATTTCTATTATATTTTACTCTATAATTATGAAAACTTTATTAATTTTGTTTCACAAAATTTTGGGATGATAAAATATTTTACATTACATAATTTATGTGCTTAAAGATTTTATATTGTTTATTATTTTTTATAATATTTTAAATAAATTATGTCATCCTTTTTAAAATTATATATTTTATATTTTATATTGAAAAAGTAAAGCAAAAAAAAAAAAAAAAAAAAAAAAAAAAAAAAAAAAAAAAAAAAAAATCTTGTGGGTAACCCACATACCCACCCACCCGCCCGCGGGTGGGTATGGGTAAAGACATTGGCTACCCAAAAATTTACGGATAAATTTTATCCATGCCCATATAACCCACAAGTGCAATAACCCACTCGCGGGTTACCCAACCCGCCCGTTTGCCAGGTCTATCGTCACCTATGGGATACCGTAGTTGGTCGGACCCCTGTGATTCATGCTAGCCCTGGTCCTACTGTTGAGCTTCACTACTATTCTTTCGATATTCTAGTTGTTGTTTACTCCTTCTGAATACTTAGCTTATATCATGACATTACCATGCTTAATTGGCCATTAGCTAGTATTTTACAATTCTGCTCATTTTAGTATCTCTACTACTTTATATTGCATGTTAGAGTAGGGATTAGTACAGTTGTACAGCATATTTGATTATACAGTTATCAGCATCCCGGTTGGAAGTTTCCGTCTTAGTGTCGATTATCCGGTCTTTAGACCGCGAGCTTCAACATCAGCATTATGATTGCCATAGCACCGATTGTACTTTCACGAACACTGGCAAACTTGCAACCCGTAGTGGTGTTTTTTACCGGTAGAGTGATCATATCGGCCCGTGAGCCTCAGTGAGATTATATCAGTAGAAAGGTGACAGAACATGGTTTTAGCCTGGTCCTTGTGACCAAGAGGCGACGAGGCGACACATGATTGGGTATTCTGTTTTTCAACATTGATGCATAATTTTATTGCTTTTATCTTCAGTTATCAGCATGCTAGTTCAGTACCTTCCATATTCAGCATTGAGATTATATACCTGCCTTTACCATCCGCTACTTACAGTATACCAGTAGGTACGACTTGCTATTTCACGGCTCGTCGTACCCACTAGGATACATTTATGTTGTATCTCACACTTTTTGGTGACCACTTTTTCAGGTCAGTCGGGTGCTGGGATCTTGAGACGATCAAGAGAGCAGTCACGATAGAGTCGTCCCCTGTCGTCAGCCTCGTCTGGCATTGCTTTTATGTTTGGTTTTGGTTTTATTATGACTATGTTCTAGTTGCGCTAGTTTGAGAGTATGTTTTGGATTATGTTTAGGTCATGTGGATGGATTGTAGGATGTGTTTAGTTGTAGAGGATTATGATGTTGTTCAATTATTTAGCACATGTTGCACCTCTGATTGTATAAATGTACATGTCTAGCCGTGCATGTATAGGAGAGACTATCCATGTGAATAGAGAATTTTCGATGCATGTGGCGGTTTGTTCACATCCTGTTTTTCAAAGTTTTAAACTCTGATTATAAAAAAAATAAAAAATAAAAAAAAAATTAGACTGGTTTTCAAATCCGGGGAATGATAGCAAGGATTTAAGTGCCGTGGTACGGGGTCGTGTGTCACGCCCCGAGTTAAAAACCAGCGTCCAAAATTTTTTTTTTTTTTTTTAAAATCAGAGTTTCACAAAACCAGCCAGGGCGCAACAGACCGCCACATATATAGAAGAGTCCCAATCCCACTGGGGATTGAGCCTTTTCTATATATGCACGGCTAGCTTGGCAATAAATCAGAGTACTAACTACGTATCACTAATATAAAATTTTGGACGCTAGTTTTTAACTCGGGGCGTGACAGATTAGATGGTATCAGAGCAATAGGAAACGCAGATGTCTAGGTTTGACTAGGAACGAACCCTAGGATGACTCGTGTCACGTGAGAGCGCAGGGTTTTGGTACAGTAAGTTGGGAACTTTGAAGTGTTGCGTGTTCACATTTCAGGATTAGCCGCGGTCATGGTATTGACCGTGGGCTTGAAGTTTCAGTAGGGCCAAAAGGCTCAGATCGGTTACAGGTATCAGAGACTAAAAGATAGACCACCATGTTGAAATTAGTAAACACTGAAGTATGGTTCCCGTTTCTCGTGAGTTAGCATTCATGACCTCGGGAGTATAGTGACCTTTAGTAGAGATTATATTATCGGCATAGAGACTGTATGGGAAGGTATGTGATGTACCTTCAGGTGTAAGTTGTGTCCCCAACCAGATGTTGGAGACAGATCTATGGTATTTCGCCTTTCTTTTGGTAAGCACGTTGGCGGCCGACAACGTACTTACGAAAGAATTGAGAAATACTCTGCCCTGTGATGGGATATATTAGATTGGGTCTAAAATAGCAGCCTTGGCGTTGTTGAAACCTTGTGACTAGTGGTCACTATATTGAACCTATTAGTGACTAATCTGCGTTTAAGTTGGATTAAGTTTCGGGGACGAAACTTCTTGTAAAGTGGGAGTGATGTAGTAATCCGGATATTTTATTTTTAATAAATAAAATAAAAGTGGGATTTTTAGCCTGAGTTGCGTTCAAAAAGTTTAATTTGATCTACTCGATCAATTGCCTAAGTGCAAGTTGCACGAATTACGAGATAAAAAGGCTAACTTTTAATCCGGACATGATTTTGGAAATCCGAGTTGACCGTTGCGATCGTCTCGTCGAACCGAGCGATTTTCATATTCAGCACTTTTCAATCCGACGGTCGGATCTTCTAGAAAAAAATAAAAGAAGCGGGCAAATTGGGAATTAATGGAACAGTGACTCACTGTGCACAGTGCTTTAAGAAAGCACTGTTCATGAACAGTAAACCCAATTTCGGGTTCCCGTCGATTGCAACATGGACCATTCCCCTGTTCGGAACCCGAATCCAGTGATCCAGGTAGTCGTTTTGATTGGCCTCGTCGTTCCGGACGCAATGGCGCAGACGAAAACCTCGTTTGACGACCCTGGAATTTTTAAAAGCATAAAAACTGTGATTTTGGACAGTTTTTATGGACCCAAAAATTATCCGGACACCGTGTCAGAAAATAAAAATCACCATCTTAAAGGTTTCGACGTGCTGGACGCGCTGGCGCAATCCGTTTTTCGTTCTGACGAGCGGAACGCCTCGAAAAGCGAAAAATATCAGTTAAGGAGGGTCTTTTTTCAAATTTATTTATTGAGGAGGGGTTTATGTGCAAAAAGGCATTCACTGGACAAATGACTAACTTGTAAAGGACTGATAATGGGGGGGGCTTAATGCAAAATATGCATCCATGCATGCAACCGCATGCAGGGAGCCACGCGCGGCTCCTCGTTGCCCCACCCGCGCGTGAGACTCCTTTAATGCCTCTCGAAGCTTCCTCATCCCTCTCTTCATCTCCCCCACAGCCCAGCCGCACCACCACCATCTCTTTTTTTCACCTCCCAAGCAACCGAGAGAGAGAGAGAGAGAGAGAGAGGGCCACCCGAGTGGTTTCCTCTCGGGTTGGAGTGAACCCAAGCAGCAAGGGTCTGTGGTGGGCTCAAGACTCAACCTGTGGACTCCTCCGAAGTCCCGCATCCGAGCCCTGTGCACCTCGGCACCCGCGGTCGCCGCACGTAGCCGCGCCGCCAAGCCTCGAACCGGGCTTCTTTCTACTTCGCCGGAGGAGCTTTTTCCGACGCCGCTGCTCGCTCCCGACCCACGCTACCACTGCAGGGAGGTCCATAGCAGCGAGCAAAGCGCTCTGGTCCAAGTCGCAGAGTCCCGTTTGCGCCCGGCCGAAATCCGCCATTAACGGGCCTTTTTCCGGCGATCTCCGTTTCCGGCCAACCGGGGCTTCCGCGAGCTGGGCAACCGACCCAGGTGAGTCCTTTGGGTCACGAAGTAGCTCCCCAGCGACTTGCATGCACATTTTAACGTGGAAAATAAAATTGGTGTAGTTGCACCACTTTGCAACCGGGCCCGAGCTCCACCACCACGCGTCGCCGGCGTGTCCCGCCGCCGGCAAGCCACCCAGGTGGGCCCTACATGTTCTAAGCAAGCTTCCTATCGTGCTGGTTAGGTCAAGTTGCCTTCGAAAGGAAAGTTGGGCCATCCTTGTAGAGTGCACCATTGAAGCTACCCGAGCTTCATCACCTCCGGCCGCCGTCGCCTCCGGTTGCCGGCCAACCCCTCAGGTAAACCCTAAACTCTGTAGGCTAGCTTCCCTTCCATTTTATAAGGCCTGGGATCTTCTCTTTGCTGAGAATAATTTGGATAAAAGCTAGGTTAGTTGGTTTTAAATTATGCATACCACTTGTTCGATAAAATGCCCCAATGAGATTTTAGTGGGATTTAGGGTTTGAGCACAATATGAAAGTTATCCAGAATCATCCCCTGAGCTCCGTGCTCACTTCAGATCAAATGGGATCTGAGTGGATGTGTTGTGGGGCTTTGTCAAACTGTTAGAGAGCAAGGATCATGGATCTGGTTGATCCATCACTTTTGGACTAAAAGTAAGGTGAGCATTGGTATCCTGGCACTGTCCAGAGTCACTTTCATATACAAAGTTCGTCTGTTTGACGATCGGATTAAAAGATGTAGAGAAATCAACCTTTTTAAGTAATATTGGAACAAAACTAAGTTTCGGGCTGTTAGCGAAGCCGCGATAGTGTGCCCTAGGCTAATTTGGGGTCACTGGACGCGATGCTCGCGTTAGATTTGGTGTTTGAAGCCTCGAAGAAACAAAAATGCAATTTGGCTATGTTAGAGAAGAATTTTATGGGCCAAAGTTTTCCTCGGGTCTCGTGCTGCTCCCAAATGGTGAGCACGAGCTTCGTCATGTCATAACGGACACGCTGAAACTTACGGCGCTGTCATCGGACTTCTGGTTTGAAAGAACGAGCGAAAACAGCGCTCAAATGACGCTAAAAAAAAATGGGAATTCTAAAAACCCTAGGGGTCTAAATGCAATTTTGGCACTGCATACAGTTTAGAACAGTATGTAATTGATTCCTAAGCTTTTCGTTAGGAATCCAACGGCTCCCGTTGAGCGGAAATCGGATAACGATCCGGAAATCGACGAAATCGTCGATTTAGCGGTATCCGGGTGGCAATCGCGTAATTTGAGAAATTACGGCGGTTTCACCAAGCCGACTGTTGAGTCCCAGTAGAATCTGGTTGAGCCAGCGGCTAAGTTTGAAAGCCTGGATCTCCCGGAAATCCAAAAGGAATCCCCGGGAGGGGCGATTTGGTAATTTTACCAAAAAGGGAATATAAGATTAAAATGGTCCAAGTGTTGTCATCAGACATGGATGTCTAAGAAAGTAAAAAAGGATCAGGTTAACAACAAGAGTATAAAAGTAAAGTCGGGTTAGTGTGGTTGAGTAGTTTCCTAATCATCATTTTGATTTAGGATGGCATAGTTTTCGAGCGTCCAGTTGGAGTCAAGGGTTCGCCTGCGCACTGTCAGGTGGGTTATCTTCGGTCCGGGCTTTATCAGTTCGGCCCTCGGTGTACGGTATTGGTTGGACTCCTGTTTTTGGTAACCTAGTTTATCTTGAGCCTGTCTGCCTTTGGTTGCAATATATATCACTGTTAGTTGCTTTGACTGATTGGCCATTTCGTAGTTGCACTCCTATGCTTGATTATTATATTGATCTACTAATGCTTGAGCCTGCCTTTCCTTTGATTCAGTTGTTTGCTACGTTATATCTGCTTTATGCCTGATTATGATCTTCTTTAGTGATCTTTACCATATCTGCTGATTAGTTGTTTCCAGTGGTTATATTATTGCTCTACACATTGCCATGCCTGTTTGGTCATCCGATAGTTGAGCCTGCTTCCTTGTTGTTCGCCTGTTATGCTGCTAAATACATGATCTTCTAAAATAAATATTTTTACCAAGCCTTGTAGGGTAGCCTGAGTCTGTTCTTGTTTGATAGGACAAGGGCAACGCTCTACGAGGTTTGGGACCCAAAAACCTATTGTTTTCAGAAGTTTTCTTAAAAACATGTGTTTAGTTGCATAAGGGGTTAGTCTGCCTGATTGGTTGTTAGATGTTGAGCTATGCCTGTTATCAGTTCTATTCTGCCTTACTTGATTATTCATAGTGCCTCTGGTATTTATATCTTATCTTGGAACATTTCCATGTTTGACTGGTGAGCCTGCTTGTCTTGCTGATCAAATGATACACTGCTGAGCACATAGTCAAAATAGTTTTACTTGACTGGTGAGCCTGCTTGTCTTGCTGATCAAACACATATTTTAAGAAAACTATTTTGAAAAATCCAAACCTCGAAGAGCGTTGCCTTCGTCCTATCAAACAAGAACAGACTCAGGCGACACTATGAAGCTTGGGTTTTAGGTCCAAACCTCGCAGAGCAGTGCCTTTGTCCTATCAAACAAGAACAGACTCAGGCGACCCTACGAAGCTCGGTAAAACATCAGTTAAGTAAAACTACGAAGCTCGGTAAAACATCAGTTAAGTAAAACTATGTGCTCAGCAGTGTATCATTTGATCAGCAAGACAAGCAGGCTCACCAGTCAAACATGGAAATGTTCCAAGATAAGATATAAATACCAGAGGCACTATGAATAATCAAGTAAGGCAGAATAGAACTGATAACAGGCATAGCTCAATATCTAACAACCAATCAGGCAGACTAACCCCTTATGCAACTAAACACATGTTTTTAAGAAAACTTCTGAAAACAATAGGTTTTTGGGTCCCAAACCTCGTAGAGCGTTGCCCTTGTCCTATCAAACAAGAACAGACTCAGGCTACCCTACAAGGCTTGGTAAAAATATTTATTTTAGAAGATCATGTATTTAGCAGCATAACAGGCGAACAACAAGGAAGCAGGCTCAACTATCGGATGACCAAACAGGCATGGCAATATGTAGAGCAATAATATAACCACTGGAAACAACTAATCAGCAGATATGGTAAAGATCACTAAAGAAGATCATAATCAGGCATAAAGCAGATATAACGTAGCAAACAACTGAATCAAAGGAAAGGCAGGCTCAAGCATTAGTAGATCAATATAATAATCAAGCATAGGAGTGCAACTACGAAATGGCCAATCAGTCAAAGCAACTAACAGTGATATATATTGCAACCAAAGGCAGACAGGCTCAAGATAAACTAGGTTACCAAAAACAGGAGTCCAACCAATACCGTACACCGAGGGCCGAACTGATAAAGCCCGGACCGAAGATAACCCACCTGACAGTGCGCAGGCGAACCCTTGACTCCAACTGGACGCTCGAAAACTATGCCATCCTAAATCAAAATGATGATTAGGAAACTACTCAACCACACTAACCCGACTTTACTTTTATACTCTTGTTGTTAACCTGATCCTTTTTTACTTTCTTAGACATCCATGTCTGATGACAACACTTGGACCATTTTAATCTTATATTCCCTTTTTGGTAAAATTACCAAATCGCCCCTCCCGGGGATTCCTTTTGGATTTCCGGGAGATCCAGGCTTTCAAACTTAGCCGCTGGCTCAACCAGATTCTACTGGGACTCAACAGTCGGCTTGGTGAAACCGCCGTAATTTCTCAAATTACGCGATTGCCACCCGGATACCGCTAAATCGACGATTTCGTCGATTTCCGGATCGTTATCCGATTTCCGCTCAACGGGAGCCGTTGGATTCCTAACGAAAAGCTTAGGAATCAATTACATACTGTTCTAAACTGTATGCAGTGCCAAAATTGCATTTAGACCCCTAGGGTTTTTAGAATTCCCATTTTTTTTTAGCGTCATTTGAGCGCTGTTTTCGCTCGTTCTTTCAAACCAGAAGTCCGATGACAGCGCCGTAAGTTTCAGCGTGTCCGTTATGACATGACGAAGCTCGTGCTCACCATTTGGGAGCAGCACGAGACCCGAGGAAAACTTTGGCCCATAAAATTCTTCTCTAACATAGCCAAATTGCATTTTTGTTTCTTCGAGGCTTCAAACACCAAATCTAACGCGAGCATCGCGTCCAGTGACCCCAAATTAGCCTAGGGCACACTATCGCGGCTTCGCTAACAGCCCGAAACTTAGTTTTGTTCCAATATTACTTAAAAAGGTTGATTTCTCTACATCTTTTAATCCGATCGTCAAACAGACGAACTTTGTATATGAAAGTGACTCTGGACAGTGCCAGGATACCAATGCTCACCTTACTTTTAGTCCAAAAGTGATGGATCAACCAGATCCATGATCCTTGCTCTCTAACAGTTTGACAAAGCCCCACAACACATCCACTCAGATCCCATTTGAGCTGAAGTGAGCACGGAGCTCAGGGGATGATTCTGGATAACTTTCATATTGTGCTCAAACCCTAAATCCCACTAAAATCTCATTGGGGCATTTTATCGAACAAGTGGTATGCATAATTTAAAACCAACTAACCTAGCTTTTATCCAAATTATTCTCAGCAAAGAGAAGATCCCAGGCCTTATAAAATGGAAGGGAAGCTAGCCTACAGAGTTTAGGGTTTACCTGAGGGGTTGGCCGGCAACCGGAGGCGACGGCGGCCGGAGGTGATGAAGCTCGGGTAGCTTCAATGGTGCACTCTACAAGGATGGCCCAACTTTCCTTTCGAAGGCAACTTGACCTAACCAGCACGATAGGAAGCTTGCTTAGAACATGTAGGGCCCACCTGGGTGGCTTGCCGGCGGCGGGACACGCCGGCGACGCGTGGTGGTGGAGCTCGGGCCCGGTTGCAAAGTGGTGCAACTACACCAATTTTATTTCCCACGTTAAAATGTGCATGCAAGTCGCTGGGGAGCTACTTCGTGACCCAAAGGACTCACCTGGGTCGGTTGCCCAGCTCGCGGAAGCCCCGGTTGGCCGGAAACGGAGATCGCCGGAAAAAGGCCCGTTAATGGCGGATTTCGGCCGGGCGCAAACGGGACTCTGCGACTTGGACCAGAGCGCTTTGCTCGCTGCTATGGACCTCCCTGCAGTGGTAGCGTGGGTCGGGAGCGAGCAGCGGCGTCGGAAAAAGCTCCTCCGGCGAAGTAGAAAGAAGCCCGGTTCGAGGCTTGGCGGCGCGGCTACGTGCGGCGACCGCGGGTGCCGAGGTGCACAGGGCTCGGATGCGGGACTTCGGAGGAGTCCATAGGTTGAGTCTTGAGCCCACCACAGACCCTTGCTGCTTGGGTTCACTCCAACCCGAGAGGAAACCACTCGGGTGGCCCTCTCTCTCTCTCTCTCTCTCTCTCGGTTGCTTGGGAGGTGAAAAAAAGAGATGGTGGTGGTGCGGCTGGGCTGTGGGGGAGATGAAGAGAGGGATGAGGAAGCTTCGAGAGGCATTAAAGGAGTCTCACGCGCGGGTGGGGCAACGAGGAGCCGCGCGTGGCTCCCTGCATGCGGTTGCATGCATGGATGCATATTTTGCATTAAGCCCCCCCCATTATCAGTCCTTTACAAGTTAGTCATTTGTCCAGTGAATGCCTTTTTGCACATAAACCCCTCCTCAATAAATAAATTTGAAAAAAGACCCTCCTTAACTGATATTTTTCGCTTTTCGAGGCGTTCCGCTCGTCAGAACGAAAAACGGATTGCGCCAGCGCGTCCAGCACGTCGAAACCTTTAAGATGGTGATTTTTATTTTCTGACACGGTGTCCGGATAATTTTTGGGTTCATAAAAACTGTCCAAAATCACAGTTTTTATGCTTTTAAAAATTCCAGGGTCGTCAAACGAGGTTTTCGTCTGCGCCATTGCGTCCGGAACGACGAGGCCAATCAAAACGACTACCTGGATCACTGGATTCGGGTTCCGAACAGGGGAATGGTCCATGTTGCAATCGACGGGAACCCGAAATTGGGTTCACTGTTCATGAACAGTGCTCACTTAAAGCACTGTGCACAGTGAGTCACTGTTCCATTAATTCCCAATTTGCCCGCTTCTTTTATTTTTTTCTGGAAGATCCGACCGTCGGATTGAAAAGTGCTGAATATGAAATCGCTCGGTTCGACGAGACGATCGCAACGGTCAACTCGGATTTCCAAAATCATGTCCGGATTAAAAGTTAGCCTTTTTATCTCGTAATTCGTGCAACTTGCACTTAGGCAATTGATCGAGTAGATCAAATTAAACTTTTTGAACGCAACTCAGGCTAAAAATCCCACTTTTATTTTATTTATTAAAAATAAAATATCCGGATTACTACATCGTGCCAAAAATTTGCCGGCACGATACGGCACGGTACAGCACGGTGTGTACCGAGCAGTGCCGATTAGTGTCGGTCACAAAAAATACATGTGTGCCGACACATAATGTCATGAAATATTTATTTTCTTTAGCAACAAAATGTTTTAATTCTTTATTAGGTATATTTATCAAATCTTTTGAACTTTATTAAGAAAATTACTTAGTAATTTAAAGAAAAGAGGGTTTTCAACTGTGCCATCGGCACAGAGGCTGTATCGTGCCGGTATTTTGTTGGCACAATACAGCACGGTGGATACGGACCGTACCGATAGATACTTAAATCCTTGTCATAAAATAAACTATGTCGAAAAAAAATAAAAATTATTCCAAAAAACTGAGTCTGGCTACTATACTCTCTTATGAGTATGATCACCTTCGTACTCATAAGTCGTTTTTATGATAGAGCTTCCGAATGACAATCCATACCATTAAATATGATTTCGAGCATTTGAAAGTTGTAGAAATCAAATTTCATAAACTTTCGACATCATTTACCTTATGATCGAAAGATCTCAAAATTGACAATCTTTAACGGCATGTATATGATACTTGCTAGTTTAACGGTGTAAAAAAATCGAAATTGGTTAAATTTTTTATAGAAAATTCTATTTATTATTTAGATAAAAATTAATAACACCGATCTTAAATTGAAAAATCCGATCCTCTATTTTTAGGAGGTCGTTCGATTTTGACCGTTCATTTAATGCTTACTTGATGGACTTTATTATAATTTCGAAAAATTACAAAAATTATTTTATAAAAGTTTTAAATGATCTAAATAATATTCAACAATATGAATCATTGATTCGAAAGTACTATCATCGAAAACAACTTATGAGTACGATAAGTTCTATACTCATAAGAGTATAATAGCCCTACTCTCTCTCTCTCTCTCTCTCTCTCTCTCTCTCTCTCTCTCTCTCTCTCTCTCTCTCTCTCTCTCTAGAGTCCGACTACTATACTATCGATAGCACCAAGCAGTTGGTGCTACCAAGTTTTCCACCATTAGATCATCCCCTTTGATTATTTCCAACCCTTAGATCATACTATTTTCCCAACCAACCACTAAACCCTAAGGGCCCACTATCATCCTAACCGTACATCTCTTAATCCAATGGTTAAAAACCTAATAGCACCAATAACTTGGTGCTATTAATAGTATAGTAGCTTAGGTCTATATATATAGAGAGAGTATCGGAGCTCCGGTACTATAGTCTCGTTTTCGATCTTAAGGGCTCAAATCAATGATTCACCGTTAAATATGATCTAGAGTATATGAAGTTTTTAGGAACAAAATTTTAATTTTTTCGACATCATTTACTTAGTAAATATATAATGTCAAAGCGAACGGTGAAAATTGAGCAATCTTTAAAATTTGAGGATAGAACTTTTGAATTTAAGATCAATGATGCTGACCTTGATCTAGATAGATTAAAGTATTTTATATCAAAATTTAAATACTGTTAAACTACAAACTCGTCATAGTAGCTATTGAAATAATTTGATCATAAAGTAAAGTACGTCGAAAAAATATAAAAAAAATATTTCTAGAAACTTCAAATACCTTAGATCAGTTTTAACAGTGTGGATCATTAATTTGAATATTCTAAAATTGAAACCGAGATTATAGTACCGGGGCCATAGTACTACAGATATTATAGGTGCCTCCCTCCCTCCCTCCCTCTCTCTTTATATATATATAGAATTGAGTTCTACACTTTTAAAGTACCAAGTTATTGGTTCTTGTAGGTTTTTAGCCCTTGGATGAAAGAATGTGTGGTTAGGATAGTAGTTGGCCCCTTGGGTTTAGTGGGTGGTTAGTGAAATAGCATGATCTAAGAGGTGAAATTAGTTATAGGGATAGATCTAACAGCAGAAAACTTACAAGCATCAATTGCTTGATAGTTTTAAAAGCATAGCAGCCGGACTATATATATATATATATATATATATATATATATATATATATATATATATATAGAGAGAGAGAGAGAGAGAGAGAGAGAGAGAGAGAGAGAGAGTAGAGCTTATATACTTTCAAAAGCACAAGCCCAACTATGCTTGTGAATTTTTTATCATAGAATTTGCATTGAGAACCGTGCTATTGTACTCTCTTTAGTTGACTTTAGAATAGCACAAATCTTAATACAAATCCTATAGTAAAAAATTCACAAGTATAGTTGGGCTTGTACTTTTGAAAGTGTGTGTGTATATATATATATATATATATATATATATATATATATATATATATATATATATATATAGAGAGAGAGAGAGAGAGAGAGAGAGAGAGAGAGAGATGAAATCCTCCCTATCCTCCCATTCACACCATCCATCAAATTCTTGTTCCACAATTTGAGGATTGGTTTTTATTTATTAAAATCAATTGTGGCGTCCTACTTCCCAGGAAGGTCCATCCATTATAGAACTACTCTAATCCTAAGCTCGTTTAACCCTCTTAATCTCTTAAGCCTAACCACCGTCCAAAATGTTATAGTCAGATTAATAAGTCTTACTGTACCTTATATATAGGACTATTTCAACTCTTGGAGATGCCACATTCCCCACCCCTTGTAAGTCCTAACGTTTTCGTCAGGCTAAAGGATAATGGCAAGCACTAAGCGATGTGAGACTTGTCTCGCTAGCTTTAGGCGACCTTGTGGGGAGTCGCGCTCCACTCACAAAGGTCGTCAATCGAGGAAACGCACTCTACCTATAGTATGACTCTAGCTCAACCGAAACTCATATCACACTTCCAGCTGGTAATTGGTTCTAATACCAACTGTGATGCCATAGAAGATGAAAAGCATAAATTGAAAGCAGTCTTGTACCTATGCCAAATCCAATAGTTAGCATTAGTTTCCAATTTCCAGCATGTTCCAGCCAAAGCCAATGTAATAAACCCCAAAAGTAAATAGTGCCAACGAAATCTTTTCTTCACTACTTTTATAAGATTTGAGAACAAGCTTCTGATGCTTTGCCAGCTGCAACAAAACCAGATTGACCAGATCAAAACATGAATATACTTAATTATTAGAGCTAAACGAAATGTTAGAATTAAAAGAAAATGCTATAGATTAGAGTTGATAATGGAAAGAGACTTTTTAGGAGCTTACCTTCGGGAAACATTAAAGTCAACTTGTGAAAAATACGTGAATCGTAGAGTTGTAGAGAATTCTAATAACCATCCAATAAAAAGACCAAGAGAGCCAATCGCTATCACTATACCAATGTTCGCAGACCTACAAAAATAACGCTTTCCATTTAGAATATAACACTAATTAATTAGAGACCATTGAGAACATTTTTTATAGCATGCAGTTACCTGGTTGCACCTGTCACAGCAAGAAGGGCAGTGAGAATAAATACAGCTGTGTGGATTGCTCGCTTTGAGGCCTCATCAATCGTAGCCATGTATATAAAAGTGCTTACGACAGCCATAAAAGAAAGCCAAAAGTCCATAAACTGAAAGAAATTTCAGATCGATTCTCATCAATAATGATAGCAATAGTGTATGTATCAGGTGTGAGTGAATCTGGTAATATTATTGGGTGATTAATATTGCATTCACTAAAGAAGCAACTTAGTTTCTTTCTGACAAGAACTGCTAATTACTGAATCATAAAAGGAAAACTACCTGTAGTACATGGAAAGACAAGATACACCAAGTGCCGACATCACATGCATGGTACAAACCGCTTGATATTCCACTGGATGTGTAAAGAACCCATTCAGCAAATGCCTAAGGAAGAAGGAAAAAGAAAAAAAAAAGAAGAAAAAAAGTATGTTATCATAAAATAAATCATTCAGTGAAGAGTACCTTAAGATTTGAAAAGAAAGAAACCACAACTATTAAGGAAATGTTATTCCAAAATTCAGTGCTAAAATATGAAATAATCACAACAGAAACAAACAGCCATAAGAAAAATTAATACCCACAAAAACTGACGACTAATTCTTGTCACAGCTATCTCAGCCCCATCTTATAATCTCCTTTTACCAACTATTCCAATGAAGAACAAGTTTTATTGTACAAAAATTACACAATAAATTTCCAAGGAATGTGTTAAGTGGTAAAGAACTTCCAACAAGTCTTCCAGGTATGTATTTGACGGTGATACGACACAAGATAACATCTATACTCATTCATCATACCTAAGGAAATATACAAAAATTTTGATATATTCTTCATTCTTTGCACAACAGAAACAGAAAAGAAAGCCTTTCACAAATACTACCTCCGTTCTTTTCTCTAATTCCTAATACAGATACCTAAAACTAGCAGAAAAGAACTGTTCTGTTTTTTATATGTATCCAATAGGAGAGTAACTCTAGCGCACGGAAATAACCAAACAATCACATTTCTTAACTTTTTAACAACCTTTTGTTGTCATAATTCTATGTCCTCAAGTTTCGCAAATTTACCGAGCAAGAAGAGTATCATGCGAAGGCATTCAAGAAGCATAATATGATTGAGCCTAATATATGGAGAGTACAAGGCAAAAGGAAATTTTGTTCCCATCAATGAGAAGAAAATATGAAGCTTACTAAATAAGATATTGACATTTCAGACAACCACCTAATGTAATATTTCCAGATTAATTTGAAGTTTGAACAGCCTTTAGAGGGTTTCACGATAAATCCAATGCTAAGTCATGGAACAAAACAAGCCTCAAATAGGATCTGTTAAAAAGTTGTGTACATCCTGATTTAATTATTAATGTTACTTACCAATCAAAAATTCAATATGAAAATTATAGTGGCCCTAATTATTACATTACCAACTAAAATATCACTTGTTTAAGGCTGGTCAAATGATTATCATCAGTTGGTATAACCACAAATCACAACATCACTAAAGGTAACTTACCTTTTGTCGTAGGGCCCATAATGCAGGTAAAATAGCTGCAGCATTCGAGGCAATTAGAAAGATTGACTGCCATATGTGTCCTAGATTTGACAGAGACACCAGAATTAACAGACAAACTCATATGGAATAATGAAACTGGCTAAACCAACCGAAATGTATCATAAATCATGAAAATGTACTTATTGATGCATATCCTGTAAGGGACTTTCTATGTATCATGAAAACATACCGAGTTGAATTTTTTTTTCCATTTTATTGTCAGTTGCATCATTATTTAGATGAAACTAAGCCAATGCCTCCGCCAGTGAGTTTTGTATCCAGTTTCTAACTCTGTTATCTAGTGTGCTAGCTATCCTACAAGTACCAAATATAAGATGCCTCTTTCTTTTTCCAGAAAGAGAAGTTTCGCTCCTTAGAAGACAAGGATGTAATACATTATAATTGTTTTAACCCTGTTTTCACAGATAATTTCTTGCCGCTTTGAGAGTTAACGAGCTCGGTGGCTGAAGAATTTATAAAACCAGAGACATGTAAGAAGAAATATCTAAAATAAGATATAGGAAAGTCATCCATTGCCACCATAGGAGATCACTAGTAATATTCACGTGTCTACGGGAGTACTTAAAATTCTTATAACTAAAGTAAATGCCTCGATTTCCATGGTTTAAACAACCCCAAACCAGTTTACTGCAGGAAGATTTACTTGTTTTAAGTTTTCAAGGATAAAAGAAGAAGAGTTCTAGACCTTCACTAAAGCTTGTACCACGGTAATCAACAAGAAATTCAGTCGCACACGACTATATCCATGGTGTCTACATCAATAATATACTCTTATTCTAGGAAAGATGAAAAAGAGCACATTGAATAAGTAGAAAAATGGTAATCAGCCGTATATACACAATATTGCATAAAGTGATCCATAAACAAGTATCTCCACAAATTAAGGGGAGAAACAAAGTCAAATCAGTTTTATCTGATGAAATGTAATTACCTTTATGTGTTACAAGTTCATTGCTGCAATCAAAGCCTCCATGATCACGATTACAGGCGCAGTAGCTGGGAGCAGAGAAAGAATATTCTCTCAGTTAATTTATTACATGAATCATTTGTATCATAATGATTTCCTACTTCAAAAAGTTTATTGTATGCCATAAAGGAAAATGATAAGATTCAGGATTAACCTGTAGAATGTCAACCCACTCTCATCCACTGAATAACGACATTGGCCATTATAATTACAACCTTTATGGCATCCCTCGAGTGAAATAGACATGGAAGTTTGGGAACTATGACCGTTAGGAGGATGCTTCAGTCCAAAGCCCCATGTTCCTTCCCTAGCATACAAAATATAAAAATCTATGCCTCCACCCTTTGAATCGTTTAGTGATAAAAAAGCAGTGTCGTTGCTACTATTATTGTTGCTTGAGTAATAATCCCACGTTTCATTCGATGGCAAGCCACCGAATTTTGAGTACAATTCATAATTAGTTGTTATATCTGATTTGAGCTGAATGTGTAGAAAGGCTCCCGCTGCGCCTTGCGGTACATTCAGGAAGAAGTAGGTCCATGCAGATAGCTGAACAGAGGAATTGCTCAAGAGGGGCTCCAAGATGAAATGGGAGGAACCCGCGGACCCAAGTCCATCAGGAGGAAGAAAATAAGACTCAAAAGGAACAGCTGGACCTTTTTTGGGAATTCTCTGTAGGAATAATCATTAGGAAGTTAATGAAATTCTCCTAAATAAAAGTCTTTTACAGACAGAAAGAATCCTATTACAAAATTTATCTTATAAACTATTACAAAATATTATCTTATAAAACTTTTTAAGTTCTAACAAGCAATTATATAGCAAGTTAAAACTATCAATACAACAGCACAAGAGCTCAGAAGTTAAATCCAAATCCAACTTTAACACACCCCATGCATTATAATTTACCAATGTCACTACAAGAGGAAACAACCTGTCAACAATAATATCGCCGAGATAAAGCGCAAAGCATTTTCTTGAAAATAACAACGACAGAATCAAATGCTTAAACACAGCATTTCCACGTAAAACTTTTTTCTTGCGAATCCCATAAATATGCTCACGTACTCCACTATAGAGCTTCTCAGTGGATGTATATGGATGTATGCGGACATATGTGTAAGACGAGATTAAAATGAGAATGAGAAAAATGGGAGCATGGGGCAGGTATCTTTTAGAAAACTACTTATACAGGCATTGAGAAATCACTACATATTCAGTGAGAAACAAATCACATCTAGATCATATTATATCGCATACAACAGGTTTAATATGCAACCTAAGAATTCTGAGGATGCTCCTTAAAAACATGTCACATAAAAGAGTCATGTAGCTTATCGTTTAAGCATCTAGCGTGAAAAGTTTGTGAAGCATAGCCTCTAACAAATCCTAATGATCTGAAATCAATTAGCAAGGTGCATTATTCCAACCAAGGAGTTAAGTATCCATCGGCACGGGCTGTATCTACCATGTTGTATCGTGCCAATAAGATACCGGCACGATATAGCCCCCGTGCCGATGGCATAGTTCAAGACCTTTTTTTGAAAAAATTACTAAGTAATTTTCTTAATAAAGTTCAAAATATTTGATAAAGATAGATAATAAGCAATTAGAAAATTTTGCTAAAAGAAAATAAATATTTCATAACATTATGTGTCGGCGCACATATATTTTTTGTGGCCGGCACTCACCGGCACAGCTCGGCATGCACCGTGTCGTACCGTGCCGGCAAGTTTTCGACACGACCTTATGCCATGGCACTTAAATTCTTGATTCCAACATGTTTCGTCCAAACCTCATTTTCCGGCATTAGCGGGCCAACCATAGAAAAAACTTATACTAGAATAAACAAGTTTTGATATATCAAACAACAGTAATATAAAATAAAATACGTAAGAAACTAGCATCTCCAGCAGTCACAGAAACAAGCAACCACTGTTAATTTACCTGTAGAATGTAAGATTCCCAAGAACAATTGGTTCCAGCTTTTCCATAGCACTCGATTACTTGCCAATCCAAATAGAAACAGACATTAAGCCCACTCACCATTGTCTGGTTGACAGCCTCGACAGCAATATACCATCGCCCAATCTTTGGCGACCTTATAATCAATGGGGCCCTACTTATATCACCAGAATAATCATGTAAAGCAACAAGTGGCATTGCATTGTAGCGGACGTAACACATTAGGAGAACCCCACTCGAATTACCTAGGTCACTCAAGGATGAAATGGAAAACTGGGAGGCTATATTAACTACATCCAAGAAGTATAACTTTTGCTCCCCTAGTCCAATACATGATGTCTCATTCAAATTATTACATGTTATCAAGCTCTCCGCCACTATAAAAGTACTATTGGAGTCTGCCTGTTTTTTATTAGGTTCCTTATCAATTTCATTTTTCACAACATTATTCTGACTATCCAAGTTATGCATATTTAGACCTAAAAGACTTCTTGTATTGTTTATTGAAGGTTGGCTACAATAAATCATACTGATTGTCTGGTTGCAGTAGGGGCCCCAAATGGTCGTCATGGGGCATCCTTGTATAACTACGCCGGTGCTGACGGCATATGCTTTCCCTCGGCTAATCTGCAATTATATATTCAACATTTATTGTGGCTCAAAAAGTGTATACTCAAAGAGGAAGCAATAATCTGAAATAGGAAGGATTAACAAGAGAAGCAAAAGAGATTAGACCGTCACAATTGAAAGTATTAGCAAAGGTAATGCAAATATATACACTAATTACACTTATTATTCAAATTCAAAAGGAGTATTGCTGGTTCAACAAAACTGCTAACGTTACTCAATCAAATTGTGAAGAGCATACCATTTTAGATTGAGTGCGGGAAGGTCCCAGGCCATTAAAGTAACCAATGTACCACACCCCTGGAGATATCTGCAACATAGATTTTCTAGTCATAATTAGCAGCCTCAGGATGATGAAATAGAAAGAGCACGCTGAAAAATGCACAAAAGCGTCAGTAATGTATATCACAAAATACAGATATTAGAAAAGCGCTTCCAGGAAATTATTTAATGAAATTTAGCAAATGAGAAATTATGAAAATTTCGGAAATTCCAATGATTGAGGCGAGTGATGAAAAGTTCAGATTACGGAAGTTGCATAAAATACTTCACCTCGAAGTGACAAAGCATGTGTATGCTTTTGAAATGGATAGGATCATTGCTGACTCAAGAATCAACTAGTCACAGGCAATACAGGAGAACATGAACTCTGAAATAGTTTTAACTTATATTTATATTTTGGTTTGTAATTAAAATAATTTAAGGATCACAGCTAAATTTTCAGTTGGACATGTTCGAAGTGTTCCTAACAAATAAAGCTGAGGATATCGAGAGTGTACAACACCTTAATGATAAAAAGCCATCGAAATATATGGTCGGAAAAAACTTTATGATAAAAAGTGTATTTTTGGGTAGTATATAGTAAGCTAAATGTGAAGGTATATTAGGAAAATAACCTGCTCATTTGTCAATGTTATAGTCATGTTTTTCTGAAATGGTACACATTGCCCAACATCTGATAGATTTTTTGTGTCTCCAAAAGATCCAGTTGAAAGAAAGCTTGATACTGCAATAAAGAACATTCCAGTCAATGGATGGAAGCAAATTAGGGGAAAAGGTACTCTATAAAAATGGGGAAAAAAAAGAAAAATATATAGTTAACTTTTTAGAAGAATTTCTCATTAGAATAATTAGCAGACTCTTTTAGGTTTTTCAAGGAAACTGATGACTCATAGTGAAAGATTCTAATGTCGAGGGGAAATGGGTACTTAATTATTTAATAGGTGCCGTAATCGCCTTAAAATTATACTTCAATCTTAAATTGGCTCGCTAAATAAAATAGGGGAAAACAACTTTTACATTTTACAAAAAAGAAAATTGCACAGGAATATTTGGGGATATTTTTCTCTAATGTAGTTGAAAAAAAAATTTAATAGCAAAATTTGAGCTAATTGAAACTATTGGCTTCCACCAGAAAATGTTCAAAGATCTTAAAATGGAGAACCACTAAAGATATCCTTTATTGAAGTGACTGACTTAACAAACTTGACAGAGCATAGCAACTGGATTTCAGTATTTCCTCATTACTTGGGTTTAAACATTATTTCAAGAGCAATGTAAATAATGAAGGAAAAGAAAAGTCAAAGCAAAAGCCTGCTTCAAAAGCTGCTATAATTGATTCTTTACAAAATTATGCAACAGCAAAATTGCACCTCCAAAAATATACTCTAAGATGTAGAGAGCTTCAGAAAAGCAGATAACAAAATCTTAGGCCTTGTTTGGCATCGTTGCCCTTTTTCGTTTCTTAAATAGAATTTCTCCATGAAATAGTATAGGAGGGAACGGTGATTAGCTTGCAATCCTTATATTCAAGGTGTTCGTTTGGTTCATTTGGCAACAAAAAAAAATTTGGAAGCAACCTTTTTCTTTTTTTTAAACAATTTGTCAACCATCACTTGACTTGACCAGAGTGCACTGCAAGCTAACCAACCAAGATAATAAGAGGAAAGTTCTTCCAAAGATATATCAAATTATATAGAATTAGTGTTTAAGAAAAACAAAAAAAATGGTAATGACGCCAAATGAGGCCTTAATATATTAAATGAAATTCAAAAATGATTGCCCGAAACATACATAAACTATCCAGATAAGTATCTGATATATCTGGGATAGGAGGATTGCCCTCCTTTAAACAAATAATGGCCAGCTCGCCCATTGGAAGATCTTTCATCTTCTGTCTATCCTGCATAGTTTAAGGGACAGATGGCAAATCAATACCACAAAGAACACTATAGCAATAAATTAATTACATGATAGTAACTGCAAGAAAGCTTCAGAACTAATTTTTGTAGATTGTCGACATGAGAACTCAAACAAACACACTTAGAATTACAGAACATAAGCACTAACGAATCCCTGCTATAAAAATATATACTAGAAAAGAAGGAAAACCGGCATACTTTATTTTTTCATCATTCTTATCTATTTCCTTTCTCCTTCTGCTTTATATAGACATCAACATATAGAAAAGGAAGTTGATTGGAGCAACAAAAACAAAAGGGGAACAAAAATGGCTAACTTGTCAATGATTAATGCCCTTACCTGCTTATTAGTTGGAGGGGGCCTACTAAAGCACCACTAAGTTTTGGACGTAAGACAGCCTGCAAAGATCAGATCAAAGAACTAATGCTACCTTTGCAGTTGGTTGCAAGGATTGACTTATCATGGCACAAGCGTCCAGCTGCTCAGCCAGTAGCACCATATATACCATATTGTATCTCATCAAGCAGCATTCATCTATGTGACATGGGCAAATATTGCGTATTTACTTTCTTCGTAAACAAACTATTTCTTGTCCAAGATTACATGTAAAATTTGAGATCATGAAGATTGCAGTATTTCAACTCTCGATCTCAATAAATCGAAGGAAACTCAGAGAAGTACACCTCCGTAAGCTATGTGCATATTTTATTCAATATCAATGAAAGAAAATTAAATTCAAGTAAAATGGCGGATGGTGCTCCGGTCTAGACTTTATATTGCATTCGACAAATAACATGCAAAAGCTTCCAAAAGTGCTAAAACAAAAGGTGATATAAAGAACCAAAACAGCACAGGTTAGCTCTCGTAAAGGCCACGGAAATCTAAAAAGAAAAATAAATAAATAAATACATAAATAAATAAAGGATGTAATAATGAAGCTGTATATTCCGAATGTTCGGCAGAATATAAGAAAACTTACTATATCGACGCTAGTCATAAAATTCATGGTGGCGGCAGAGAACGAAGGTGGCAGCTCAACTGCAGTAAGGTATTAAAAACAACTGAGAATATTTCAGTAGTATTCTCGTATAGTGGTTGTTCTTTGTTAGCTATTTAACAAGAAAAATCTAAATTGGCCATTATAATATGAAAAGAAACACTCAATAATACACCTCACTTCCTACAAATATTTTTTGAAGATTTTCATGTGAAAGTAGAAGAGTGTAAGTCGACTGAACGTATTAGCAAATTGGCATACAAAAATTATTTAGATTCCAAATACTTTTATTGTGGAAAAAAGATTAAAAAAAATTTGGAAAAATTACAATAGGCACTTAAATTTTCAAAATATCCTCTAGATTGAGGATTGAAAGAAGAAACATGCAGCTTTTCAAAATAGTATTCCGCGGTTCATCAAACTACTCAAACAGAATAAAAACTAGAACATATTTTTTTAAAAAAAATAAATAAATCTGATTCATCCCAGATTAGTGCCCAACCAATATGAACAGAATAAAAAAAAATTGAAATAACAATGAATACAAAATCAATGGACTCATCTGGATATACCACTAGACTCATCTCAATATATCATTGCACCATAACACAAAGTATAAAAAATAATAGCTCATAAATAGCACCCAAGGGAAAAGTAATGCGCAAATAAACATTTTATTTCCAGTTAATGCCCAAACAAATAAACTTAAGATATCGAAAAAGAGAAGCAACCCCAAATTCATTACCCACATAAAGAATATCAACTAAAGACCCAAAATGAAAATTCTCAACTATATATTAAGGACAAAATACTGTAAAACCTTCTCATATAAGTAAAATAAAACATAAAGAATGAATTATAGACCTATAAATTAGCCAGAAAATTAATATGAACTAAAATACAAAAAGGTGATATTTTTTCAGAATAAAACAAGTAAAAAGTACCACATACCCAATTTCTAACTCATAAGATATCACCTGCTTAATTATTTAAGGTAAATTCACGAATTACAAATAAAACCCACAAAAGGAAACTGAAAAAACACATCAAAATTCGCACTTTACTAAGGAAAATTGAACAATTTAATGATCAAATAAAGCAAACCTATTTAATCATTTAAGGTAAAATCCACGAATAGCCAAAAAGAAAAAGAAAAAAAACCTACAAAACCCAACAAAAAGAAACATCAAAAATCAAATTTTACTAAGGAAAATTAATCAATTAGTGACCAAAATACAATCCTACTTGATCATAAAAGGTAAAATCCTCCGATTACAAATAAAACCCAAAAAACCCAACCAAAAAAAATACATCAAAAATTCGAACTTCACTAAGGACAATTGAACAATTTAATGATCAAATAAAACAAATCCTATTTGATCATCTTCGTAAAATCTATGAATAGCAAATAATACAGACAAAACCCAACTGAAAAAACACATCAAAATTCGAATTTTAGTAAGGAAAAAAATTAAACAATCAGAACCCGCAAAACCCAACTCGAAAAACACATCAAAATCCAACCATTACTGAGTAAAATTGAACAACTAATGATTCAAAACAAGTTGATCATTTAGGGTAAACACACAAATCACAAATAAAACCCACGGAACCCAACTAAGAAAGCACATGAAAATTCGGACTTTTTCGATCACAATCGAACAACTAATAATAATCAAAACCGAATCGAACCCCAAATTGGAACAAAGGGGAGGAATCGACGGGGACCCACGCACCCACCTCTCAAGTACGTTCAATCGTAGGGCTTGAGCCAAAGCCCGCGCTCGCTGTAGCTGGATACAACGGAGCTGTATTGGCCTTGAGCGCCCTCGAAGCCCATGGACAAAACCCACGAGAGCAAGAGAAAAGGGAGGAGATCCCCAGGATCCATTGTAACGAGAGAGCTTTTTTCCACTATGCTACTTCTTGTTCTATTGGTTTCGGTGGAATCGGGAGCGACGAGGTGGAGAGATATAGAGAGAGAGAGAGAGAGAGAGAAAGGACCTTTTCCGCTCCGGAATAGAAAGAAGAGCGATAATGGTCTCTAACAATTAGCCCATTTTTAATTGGATTCGAATTTTATATAAAAAAATTGGGAATACTTAATCCATGCGTAGGGCTACTATGAATATAAATCACTTTATACTCATATACTCATACTTTTTTTATCTTTGAATAAAAAAATATACGATTAAGATGATAGTGGTTCCCCTAGATCCTATTTATTTCAGGATTAGCATGGGGGATAAGGGGATATCCCCTTATCGCCCCAAACGCATCCGAAATAATCAGAATACTTTATTCTGGTATTACTGGTATAATAAGAATTACTATTCCAACATCCAAAAAATTCATATATTTTACTTTTCAAATTTATCCCTTTGCACATCCCCGAGGCACCTCTTTTCTCCACAGGATACCCTCATGGCTCATTTCCCTGCCGCGTTCATTGTGCAACACCTCCTCCACAAACTCCTTCTACACAGCTCCTTCTCCACATCTACTTCCACCGAGCTCCCCCTGTGTCGCCCCTTGCAAGCTCCTTCTCCACAGCTCCTTCCCCCGAGCTCCCCCGACGTCGCCCCTTACACGCTCCCCGAGGGAGCTCTCATCCCATGCGTCGCCCCTTGCACGCGCCCCGAGGTGGAGCTCCTCCCCTACTTCGCCCCTTGCAAGCTCCCGGAGGGATGAGAGCTCGTATAATGAATATTTCTATTTTGTAAAAAAATTAGAGCAAATAAAATATAAAATTAAATATTATTTTAATAAAATATAATTTGATTTTGATTTTGATTTTTATTTTGATTTTATCTTATTTTTTGTAAAACTTTAATCTATTAATTAAAATAAAGAAATTAGAATTTAACAAATACAAAATTAGAGCAAATAAAATATAAAATTAAATATTATTTTAATAAAATATATTTTGATTTTGATTTTGATTTTGATTTTGATTTTATTTTGATTTTATCTTTTTTTTTTTATAAAGCTTTAATCTATTAATTAAAATAAAGAAATTAGAATTTAACAAATACAAAATGAGAGCAAATAAAATATAAAATTAAATATTATTTTAATAAAATATATTTTGATTTTGATTTTGCTTTTGATTTTGATTTTATCTTATTTTTTGTAAAGCTTTAATCTATTAATAATTAAAATAAGAAAATTATAATTTAACAAATACAAAATTAGAACAAATAAAATATAAAATTAAATATTATTTTAATAAAATATAATTTGATTTTGATTTTGCTTTTGATTTTGATTTTATCTTATTTTTTGTCAAGCTTTAATCTATTAATTAAAATAAAGAAATTAGAATTTAACAATTTTTATCACATAATAAAGCTTGAGGGTAAAAAGGTCATTTAACCCAACTAAACCTCTTTATTCCTCTTATTCCTCACTCTCATACCAAACACAAAATCTCTTATTCCTGGAACCATCCCAAACACTTTTTTACACTAATTCCGTACTTTATACTTATCCCTGGTATAACTAGAATAGCCTTATCCCGTTACCAAACGCACCCCTATAATCTTAACCGCACATTCCTTCATCCAAGGAATGAAAACTTATGAGTACAAAAGGATTTTACTCATAAGAGTATAGTAGCCGGACCCCTTAATCCAATTACTATCTTTTTAAGAAGCGCAAACGCCTTCGTCCATGTTTTAGGTGATACACGTTTTAGGCGATAAAGATTGTGAATGGATGATTGAAATTATTAAAATTAATTTAAAATATTTAAAATATTTAAAAATTAAATTTTATAAATTTTTAAAATTATTATTAATTTTATCGAAGAGTGTAAAAAAAAAAAAAGAAAAAAGTCAAAAATGAATAATCTTATAAAAATAGGTGTTAGGCTTTTTCAATTCATGAGATCGAAATTATCAAACGTTATCTAAATAATATAAAAAAAAATTCTATAAAAAATTCAAGCAGTTTGGATTATTTTGCACTGTTAAATAAGCAAACGACTTATATAGACCGTCAAAAATTGTCAATTTTGTGATTCTTTGATTACTACGTAAATAAATTTGAAAATTTATAAAATTTATTTTCTAGATTCTTTAAATACTCTAAATCAACTTTAATTGTTATGATTATCGATTCGAAATCCGCATCATCTAAAGCGACTTAGGAGGATGAAGGCCTCCGTCCTCCTAAAAGGATAGTAGCTGGACTCTTGGAATACCCGAGATCACGTAGAAATCCCTATGGTGGTAAGCCAAGATGGACGAAGGGTAAGGTCCTCCTCCCTCAAGCTTGACTCCTCCTCCTAAAAAAATCCTGGTACTCCTTTGTTTTGGATTTTCTCTGGATAGACTCGCTTCTTGTCCTATTTATAGAGAGATCAAATGGAAAGAGAAAAAAGTGTGCTGACATGACAGTGCGATGCGACGCGACAGGGTTGGTGTGAATGACACGCCACAACCTCTGTCCACATTAATGAGCCACTACAATTTCAACCTAGTCCTCGCAATCTGTCGTAATCACATGAAGGACCAGTTGACCAAAATGAGCCAATTCACTTAGCAATGAACCGAGCCAGCGTCTCACCCTTCTCCTCAAGGGACTCAGCTCTCCTAGTCGATTCGGTTCCTCACATCTATCCATTCTTAAAAGAAGTTTCGTTTGTGAAACTGGCTTTCTTGTCCCCGTTCAGTTCTCCCGACAGGTGAGGAAAACGTTCTCCATTCATACCTAGCCACCAAAAATACATTTTCAAATCTTTATACATTTTGGTGCCACCTGGACGGATGGTGTATGCAGATTGGTGCACTTCCCTCAAAATTTCTTGAATTCCTAGGTCATTCGAGTGTGGCGACACTAGAGAAGATGGTGGCGGAGGTGGAGACAGAGGCGGCTCGCCTTACCTCCGCCCCGCAGGGATGCACGGGGGCGGAAGAGGATTCTCTGTCTCCCCTCCATCGCGCTCGCGCGTGTCAGTGGGGCCGGAGGCGAGAACTCCTGCCTTGCCTCTACTTAATTAAGAATAATTTAAAAAAATATTATTTTTTAATTAAGTGGAACCCTCGTGCGCTTTCTCGTATTGGGCGTGGAAAAGGGATGAAGACGACGAGAAAAATGATTGTGGACTATAGATGAAGTTGTAATATTTTAGAAGAATTTTGTATTATTTTAGACGAAAATTACACTCTTTAAGACAAAAATTGCACTCTTTGATATGAGAGTTACACTTTGTAAACGAAAATTATACTCTTTGGGTGAAAGTTGCTTCTTCTCTTCCTTCCTCTTAATTTTCTCGTGTTTCTTCTGCGCCCATCTGGGTTCAAAGACGCGCGCAGTGGAGATGGAGGAGAGTACGGTGATGACGGAAAAGAGCACGGTGACACCGGAGAAGAGGGCGGTGAAGGCGGCCTCCCTTGCCTCCGCCCCGCAGAGGGTGCGCTTTCTCTTACGGCTCCTTCTCATCATCCTCATCCCCTTCTGCACGCCCAGTACGAGAAAGCGCATAAGGGTTGCACTTAATTTAAAAATAATTTTTTTTCTTAATTAAGTGGAGGCGAAACGGGGTGCTCGCCTTCACCCCCACCGACGCGCGCGAGCACAGGGAGGCGAGACAGGGGATCCTCGCCCGCCCCTACGCACCCCAGCCGGCACATCCCTCGCAAGGTAGGCCGCCTCCGCCTCCGTCGCCTTCTTATCTGGCGTCGCCACACTCTTCTCCACCTCCACTGCGTGCGTCGTCGGTCCCAGATGGGCGCACAAGAAACACGAGAAAGCGAGGGGGAAGTAGGATAAGAAGGAGAAATAGTGCAATTTTAGTCCAAATAGTGCAACTTTCGCCTAAAAAATATAATTTTCATCTCAAATAGTATAATTTTTATCTCAAAGAGTATATTTTTCATCTAAAACAGTGCAAAATTCTTCTGAAACAGTGCAATTTTATCTTCTTCCTTTTTCTCTGATTCTTGCCTTTTTTTTGTAATAACGCCGATACATAATAATCATCTTAGGATTTTTTTTTTTTTTTTTTTTTTTTTTTTTTTTTTTTTTTTTTTTTTATGTATTTTTTCTACCTTCTACATCTTTTTTTCCCCGATCCGCTGTCGCCATGGATCCTATTGGAGTGTTGCTCCGCGAAGCCGCGCTCGCTCCAGTCATGCCTGCGCCTGCACTCGTGACGTTTTGCCCATCAAATATATATGGGCGTGGGCGTAGGCACAGTGGGAACGAGCGTGGCATCGAGGGGCGGTGCTACGACGACGTCCATGGTGGTGATGACTTGGACATTGTGTGGGACGTGGGAGCGAGGCAGAGAGCTCGGGAAGGAAAAGAGGAGGAAGTCGAACCTCGAGCGGAAAAAAAAAAAAAAAGAAAAGAAAAGAAAAAAAAAGAGAGAGAGAGAGAGAAAAGAGAATAAGAGTATTTTAGTTAGTTTCTTAAAAATTCGGACCGAATATATAAAAATCGAAAATAATGGCGCCACTATTGCCAATACACAAAACTAATAAATTTTTTATGCAAATTGACCTTATTATTTGGCAAACTAAATAACGAAAATAAATATTTATGGCACACAACAATTTCATCATCTCTCGTTCCATTAAAACAAGATACACCCCATCCATCTAAGGATGGGGACTTTTCTATCCGTCACTTAGTAGTGACGGGTGGAATTCACCCCACCCTAGAATGGGTGGGGTGTAGATCCTACACCTCAAATGGGGTGTACAAGAAGCCTTTTTCTTAAAATAAGCATGTCATGCAAAATAGGTGAACCCACCGAGCAAATTGCAGACTGGTCCCCAAACTTTTAGAAATATTTCATGTTAGTTCTCAAATTTTTATTTTATTATTAAAACTCTTATACTCTCTGTAATATTTTATTTCAATTCTGATACATATTTATTATTATGGAAAAACTATTTCCAACACCTAACACATATGTATATTCAAGGCTCTTTTTGCATGCAGCTTCTTAAAAAAAAAAAAAATTATTTTACAAATAATTCTTTTAAAATTATAAATACATAAATGATCTTATATTATACACATAGACATCATGCGAAATATCTATAAGAATAATGAAATGTGAGTTTGTTTTGTTGGATGTGGCCTACGTAATTTATTCAAGGCGATCTTTAAAGATACAGTCAATCCAATCGGTTAGGATGTATCTGGACACATTTTTGATGGACGGACGTGATTAAAACATCCTTACATTAGGTTATATATATATATATATATATATATATATATATATGACATAACGGGAGTCCCGGTCTAACTCTAATCCAAATATCCTGTGACGGCTTCATCTCCGGGGATAAGGGAATAGACAGGAAACTTCCCGTTTTTTGCAGATTGCGCACGAGGACGAACCGAAAGGAAGAACCGTCGTCTACAATCAAGCTTAGGAAATTGAATATCATGGCAGAAGGTACGATCTAAAATTTTAATTTGATTTTACATGTGGTATCGGAGCCAAACCTTTTGCCCTTTTTTCGTTCTTTTAGAATTTGTTTGTTTTACTTTTCTTTTAAAATAATAATAATAATAAGGAAGCAAAAGTGGTGGCGTTGACCGGTCCCATCGAAACTGGCATTCGGAGGAAGGCGCCACCGTCACTGCGACCGCATTAGGCGCCCCACAAGGTGTCGTTTAGGGCAGCCTTTTGGGGCTACACGTGGTAACCCTTGTTGGGGCTTCAACTCGAAATATATATATATATATATATATATATATATATATATATATATATATATATATATATATATATATATATATATATATATATATATATATATTCTTGTTATTATTATTATTATTAAAGAGAAAAGAGGATATATATATTTTGTATTGTGACTCATTATTATAAAAGAAATCTATATCAAAATTATATATAACGTATGGTTTTTGTTATATATGATTTTGTGCTACTCATTTATTTATTTATTCATGACTACAAAGTGGTGTGTTTAGATTATTATTTTTTATTTGAAACACACATACGGTGATCATGAGAATTTATAGTAGTATTTATATAGACTTCATACAGTTTATAAATTTTGAGTCACATAAAGTTGTATAATTTTTTTTTTATATACTTTTCGCTGCGTTTAGAAATAATATGTAATATTGGGTCATTCGATATCATATAAAGTTTTTTTGAGATCAACTATGTTTAGAAGTTGCCACAGCATTCTACTCATAGTATATGATCGTTTATGGTATTTTCGTAAAATGACATTGAATTTAAGGTTAACCCGAAAATTCATACAGATTCCTAATTTAATTTTTAATAGTTATTCAATGTTATATAAAGTTGTTTGTGTTTTTCATTATTTTTGGGATTAGCCACAGCATCCTGCAAATAAAGAAGAACACATAAAATTTTTTGACATTGAATTAAAGTTTAACTATTTATTGCAGTCAAATAAAATTATAATTTTCTTTTATTTTTATTTTGACTGGAATAGGATAGTGGAATAAATTTCTAGATAACAAGTTTTCTTATACCCACAGGTACAGAAATCTAGTTATTTAGGAATTAGGTTTCCGCTAGTTTTATTATTAAATTAGATAAATTCTATGCATGTAGTGTCTCTACCCACAGGAAGGTTGAATTTATCTAATTAAAGATTATTGTCTCATGGCATGCGATAAAGTCCAATATTTTTTTATTGTTGCAGCTTCTTCCTATACTGCATTTATTAGTGATGTTTCTCGTATTCCTATGCTTACTGGGGACAACTATTCTAATTGGAAAGAAAGCATTCTTTTTTACTTTGGGTTATATGGATCTTGACTTGGCTCTGCGCATTGAGGAACCGCCTAAGGTAGTGGGGCCAATAACTCCACAGTAGGAATCCGTGCAGGATAAATAGGAGCGATCCAACCGCTTAAGCTTGATGTTCATAAAGTCTAGAGTGTCAAAAAGCATAAGGGGATCAATTCCAGAATGTGATAAAGCCGAGGATTACCTAAAGGCCATTGAGGAGCAATTTGTTAGTTCCGATAAAGCTTTGGCTAGCACGCTGATGAAGCGACTTTCGGGCATCAAATACGATCGAACCAAGGGTGTGCGTGAGCATATCATGGAGATGTGGAACATAGCAGCTCAACTAAAAGCCTTGAAAGTTGAGATCTCCGACGCCTTCTTAGTCCATCTGATTCTAAACTCATTACCGTCTGAGTTTGGCCCCTTTAAGATCTCCTACAATACACATAAAGATGAATGGTCAATAAATGAATTACTGACTATGTGTGTTGAAGAAGATGAGAGACTTAAGCAGGAGAAGCCGGAAATTATGACAGAATCTGTCAATTTGGCTACTCAGCGCAAAAGGGGAAAAGAAAAAAGTGCCTCCAATTCTAAGAAGCCAACACAATTGCCAATAAAGAATTTTGGCAAGAAGGATCAATGTTACTTCTGTAAGAAAAAGGGGCATATGAAAAGGGAATGCTTGAAGTATAAAGCTTGGCTCGAGAAGAAAGGTATTGAAACTATCTATATTTGTTATGAATTTTATTTAGTTAATGTTCCTAAAAAACACATGGTGGATTGACTCTGACACTACTATACATATCTCAAATACCATGTAGGGTTTTCACAACCTAAAGATGCTGAAGCCAAATGAAAGGATTTTACTTAGTGGAGAAGGAAATAAATCTCAAGTTGAAGCTGTAGGAAACTATATTTAAGAACTTAGCACTGGTTTTGTACTTGAACTTGAGGATACTTTTTATGTCCCTAGATTTTCTAGAAATTTAGTTTCTATTTCTAAACTAAGAAATAAAGGTTTTAAATTTTTATTTGAAAATAAATCTTTTACTATCTTCTCCGATAATGTTATTATTGGCAATGGTTGTTTGGTAGATGATTTGCACAAACTTAATTTGAGTCAATCTTTTGAGAATAATTTTAATGTTAATCATAGCATTGGTGTTAAAAGGAACATTCTTAAGGAAAACTGTGATGACCCGGATCCCCACGCTGAGTTTACTAGTTGATTGGCAGCTTGCGGAGGCCTACGTGGTGTGTCGGTGGTGTGTGTGTGCACAATTTGGACACTAGTGATGGACTTCGGGCTTATTAAAGAATCATGTGGGTAATCGGAGGACCCGTCGAGTGTTTAGAAGTGGTTTCACGCAAAACGGAGATTAAATTTGGACTCAGTGCGAAGTTTGGACAAAAGAACACCTTTTCGGATGCCTTCGGGAAATTTGAGGTTTGGAATTTGGCAAAATGGAAAACGGATTTGGATTCAGCGCGCGAAAAGGATGAAAATGGACTATTTATTTGTATTTTTCGGAGCTCGGATGCCGCGCACGGATTTCGAGGCTTTGGGCACTGTTCCGGCGGCCGGCGGGCAGCGGCGGTGGCGGCGGAGCGTGGCGGCACGGGCTCGGGCAGGCGGCGGAGCGGGCGCGGGCGCGGGCAGGCGCACGGTGCACGGGAGCGTGTGCCACGTGTCACCTTCCCGTTGGTTTGCCAAGAGACGCGTGGCAGCAGGCGGTAGGCCGGTGTAGTGGACCGGGTCCACGGAGCTGGTGTAGCCGACCTCGGGGCGCGTGCGTGCAGAGGGCGCAGGCGCGCGTTGACCGCGTTTCCCGCGCGAGTGCGCGCCACGCGTCGGCGTCCGCGGCTGGCCACGCGGCGCTTGGGGAGCGGCTGGTTCGGCTGTTCCCTGTTTTGCGCTGACGTGGCGCACCCTCAGCATTCCGGGCGCTGATTGGCTCGGTGTAGTGGACCCGGTTTTCGGCGCCCGAATGTTTCGGGCGCCCGAAACCGGGGACACACTCGGTATTTCCGGAATTGTTTTCCCAGCCTATTTAAGGACCCGAGCCGTCTTCTTCTTTCTCTTTTCCGCGTTTCGGAGCCTCCTCTCACATCGGACCCTTCAGTAAAGTTGCTCCTCACGCCGTGCTGCATCCACTTGAGGATTTTTGGGATTTTACGTGGTACGCTTTTCGAGGTTTCCATTTCTTTGGCGCGTCGCGATGCTCTTTCGTCGGTGTTTCCTTCCGTCGCGTTTTGGTGCGCGAGCTCCCCCGGCCTACTCCGACCACCTTTTTGAGCGATTCTTACGCCGTTGGATACGCGACAGGTAGGGCTACGATCTTGGTAATTTCAGCTTCCCCTCGTTTCGGATTTTTCTTGGAGTTTTCCTGAACTTACTGGGACCCATGTTTTCTGTGAGGATTTCGGGGACAGCAGGTTGATTCGTGGATTTCTCCATGCTCGAGCGTCGGATTGAGGCGTGCCTATACTCTTTTTACATCTACGCGTCGCGAGGAGTATCGCCGTATTTTTCTGGGATTTTTCTGAGGCTTGCCCGGAGGTATATTTTCTCCCTTTATCTGTGCATGGGATTACAGTTGTGTTGTTGTGAGGTTTTGCACTTCCTGTGTTGTGGAATTTGTAACTCGGCCTACGGGGCTCGGACTGGGACGTGCAGGTACTCGTTTCGAAGGGCTCGACGCGACGATCACAGCAGCATTTTTGTCGAATTTTTCGGAGTCCTTTCCGCAGGTGAAAATTTAGCATCTTTGGGACTGTTACCGCAGATTGTTTGTACTTGGATATTTTTTTGGAATAAAGTGTAACTTTGGACCTTATTGTTGTACCCAGGAGAGTTTGCGGGTGTTGCTGAACCCGCTGGATTTGGAGATAATTGTTCCTGGGTATTTTCAGCTGTGGGACTTTGGACAGTTTAGCTCATCAGGTGGGTTGCCTCGTCTTCAAGATCTATAGATCGCACACTAATTCTATTTGACGTAGGATCATGCATAGTTGTGTGTATACTATGTAGCATGCTAGAATGTGTGAGTTGATATTCCTAGTATTATTTGATGATCATGTGATTCTTCTGCTTCCTACAATCTGTTAATTATTGTTATCTTGGGACTTGACCTAGCACCCCCGTCATATGTTACGTGTGTAACCCGACTAGTAGAAAACCCTCACTTGGGCTAGGTTTATTTATGTCACGCCCCGGAACCCGGGCTCGTCTACAGATCCGCCGTGCACACGAAATTTTCCGCGTACACGAAGCGCTGGTAACCTGCTCAGATATAATCTAACAATAAAAGAGCATAATACAGAGCTGAAATAGAAGAACCACATAGTATCTCAGACTGGAATACAAATACAACTGTAATAAGTACAATAATCTCCCAGCTCACCAAAATAGTACAACCAGCTGGCGGAAGCCAGACCCCAAAAAAAGGAGAATATCACAGTCTGAGTGAGGGTACAATATCTGTCTAATAGCTCTCAGCCTCACAGGAGATCTATCTATTCAGCGATCCCCTTACCTCGATCAGCTGCCGATGGCCTAGCAGCTCCCGCAGATGACTCTGCAAAATAAAGGAGAAGAAAGAAACAGAAGATAACAATGGGGGTGAGAACTACCAGATAAACCAGTAGCCTCCCCTAGTGGGTAAAACCTCAACTCTGACGCACCCACTAGGACTACTAGAGGCAAAAGGAAAGAACAGTGGTAAGCTATAAAGACTGCTGATAAAAGGAAACTACCACTACTATGCCTCTAAATGCCATGAGCAATAGAATAACTAAATGTATGCATCAGAGTATAAATGCCTGTCTGAATGAACTCAATCTGGTGTCACTAGCAAAACTGGTACTTCCTGCTGTGCCTTGCCAAATCGGGTATAACGCCGATGGGGATAGTATTTGCCAATCGGGTATGCCGATAGGGGAAAGGTTGGCCCAATCGGGGGTGCCGATAGGGGATAATGTTGTAACACACTCCGGAGTGGCACTCGAGGGGAGCGACCCACACGAGTAAAATATCTCTGTCCAGTATCACAAGTATCTCTGTAGCATATGTCCCACAAGTATCACAATATAGCAGGACTGGATCATGACTATGATCAAAGTGGAAAACTCCATCCACTATAGAAACCCAATCCCCAACTGATAAACCAAACTCAACCCCAATCTGATGCAAGGATAAACATCTGGTCGACCGCCTACTGTCCGCGGTCACCGCAATACCCCACAAGTCCACAATCTAGCACAACCTTGGCTACACTATCCCAAACCCCTGCTCACACTTGAGCAACAACATCTGAATGCAAAGGACAACAATGAAACATGTTCAAATCCCAATATGATAGTGTAGCAATAAATAGTGGCCTTACCTGATGTCCGGGCATGCATGCAACTGTCTTTATTTTAAAAGTTGTAAAATAGTGTCAAAGGTTTAAAACAATTGATTTACTGAATAAAAGTCATTTGCATGCGAGATCATAGCCTTTGTCTCAATCACAGTGTCCCAATATAAGTCATCATATCATTTGTGGGGTTATATTAATTTTTAGGGGAGTTTGTCCCAGCGGTCCTTGTCATTTGTCATATTAATTTGTCCCAATGGTTCTCATTAATTGTCCTGTTAGTTGTCCTGTTAGTAGTCCTGTTAGTAGTCCTGTTAGTAGTCCCAATGGTTCCATCATGTTACTTTGTCCCAATTGTTCTCATTAATTGTCATATTTTAGGGGATTTCTAGTAATCCCAGTGAGCTTGTCAAAAATGAGGTAAGCAACAACCGCCCACCTCGAACAGCTCAAACAACACCCCAGGTAGTCTCCTGGTTGTCCGCAGTCCTCAATTCCTGCAAACCAATGCTCCCGGTATAAATACAAACCCCAAAAAGCACAATATTTGCTGTTTTTCAGACAGCACGGAAAAAGAGGAATTTTTCACCTCTAAAATGAGCTCCTAAAATCCCAGAAAAATCACGGTTGCGTTCCTCGCGAAGAGTAGATCAAAATCGACTCTTAAAACGCCTCGATCTGACGCTCCTACGTCAAGATAAAAATCGGAGAAGTCGGTGCTGTCCAAAAATCATCACAGTAAAAAGGGGGGTCAAAGAGGACCTGAAAACTATGCCAAAAGTACGAAACGGAGCAAAATGATCAACACGGAAATCGAAGCCCTACCTCTTACGGTCGCGCTGCCGCAAAAATCGTCCAAAAATTCCACCCGGTTAGCCCGCAGTGAATTTTCGACGGAACTGCGACGGGAAATGGGCCTAAAAAGAAATCGTCGCAGTGCGCCGCGTCGCAGATATCTCACTATCTGTAACTCCAGAAATTCTGAGATTGTAGAGAGAGAAAGAAGAGAGAGAGAGGAAAAACTTTCGTATTTGGCACTTTTTCTGATTCTCTCTCTAAGGCTCGGAATCCAGGTGCAAAGAGAGGGGGTGGGGGACCCTCTTTATAATGGGCCAAAAGGGAATATTCCCACACGGGATCAGATCCGAACACGAAACACCGAAACGGACCAACCAGGAAGCGCCACGTGTCCCAAACAGGAAACAGCCTGTGCAGGCCAATGAGAATTCGCCACGTGGCCACGTGGTGCGTGTGTTTGCCCCGTGCTCCGGGTCTTCCGGATCCTGTCGGCCAATAGGATGCTGCCACGTGTCACCATCCAGAAGCTTCTAGAAGCCGGCCAGCCAATGGGAAGCTGCCACGTGGCAGATGGAACCTTCGGTGCACCCGGTGCACGACCAGCCGTGGACCGCGCACCCGCGCCTGCTGCCCGCGCCTGCCCGCGCTGCCCGCGCCGCGCGCCTCCGCGCTCCGCCGCTGCCCCGCCGCTGCGCCGCTGCCCGCCGCCGTGCGCCGCCGCCCGCCGCCGCTCGCCGGCGGCTGCCGCCGCCGGAACAGTAATTCCGGCCGGCGGTTACTGTTCCGGTGAACAGTACCAAGTGCCGAAAAAAATAAAGCGAATATACCTTTTGACCGTTTTCGCGCGCTGAGTCCAAATACGACGTCCGTTTCGCCAAATTCTCATCCGAAATTTTGCAAAAGCTCCCGGAAAATCCCATTTGCTCCGATTTTCGCGCAGAGTCTATATTAAATGTCCAATTTCGATTCTACAAGCTCGGTTTCCCATATAAGCTACCTACAGTCACTGTTTAATGTTGCACAGTTCCTGCGGGAGTCCGGATCATCACATCCTCCCCCACTAAAAAGAGTTTCGTCCTCGAAACGAGACTTAACAACAATCCTCAGTCCAATGTCTCAAATAAGTAGGGGTGAGCATCCTTCATCTCCGACTCGAGCTCCCATGTAGCCTCGCGCTCGTCATGATTGCTCCATTGGATTTTTACATAGGGAATGGCCCGACTGCGCAATTCCCTCACCTCTCGATCCAGAATTCGCAGTGGGCGCTCCTCATACCTCAAAGGGTCCAATATATCGGGGGATAAGTTTCCCACGAATGCCGAATCTCCTGATTCCTTTGGACGGCGAGACTTTTAGGAATACATGATCTCCCTTGAAATTCTAAGTCTCGTCG
>CM054934.1:24779513-24815415 GCA_029168755.2 Tillandsia fasciculata | reverse complement strand
AGTGTCCCAATATAAGTCGTCATATCATTGTGGTTTATATTAATTTTTAGGGGAGTTTGTCCCAGCGGTCCTTGTCATTTGTCATATTAATTTATCAATGTTCTCATTAATTGTCCTGTTAGTTGTTCTTTTCCGTTAGTGTCCTGTTAGTAGTCCTGTTAGTAGTCCCAATGTTCATCATCATGTTACTTTGTCCCAATTGTTCTCGTTAATTGTCATATTTTAGGGGATTTCTAGTAATCCCAGTGAGCTTGTCAAAAATGAGGTAAGCAACAACCGCCCACCTTGAACAGCTCAAACAACACCCCAGGTAGTCTCCTGGTTGTCCACAGTCTTCAATTCCTGCAAACCAATGCTCCCGGTATAAATACAAACCCCAAAAAGCACAATATTTGCTGTTTTTCAGACAGCACGGAAAAAGAGGAATTTTTCACCTCTAAAATGAGCTCCTAAAATCCCAGAAAAATCACGGTTGCGTTCCTCGCGAAGAGTAGATCAAAATCGACTCTTAAAACGCCTCGATCTGATGCTCCTACGTCAAGATAAAAATCGGAGAAGTCGGTGCTGTCCAAAAATCATCACAGTAAAAAGGGGGGTCAAAGAGGACCTGAAAACTATGCCAAAAGTACGAAACGGAGCAAAATGATCAACACGGAAATCGAAGCCCTACCTCTTACGGTCGCGCTGTCGCAAAAATCGTCCAAAAATTCCACCTGGTTAGCCCGCAGTGAATTTCGACGGAACTGCGACGGGAAATGGGCCTAAAAGAAAATCGTCGCAGTGCGCCGCGTCGCAGATATCTCACAATCTGTAACTCCAAATTCTGAGATTCTAGAGAGAGAAAGATGAGAGAGAGAGGAAAAACTTTCATATTGGCACTTTCTCAGATTCTCTCTCTTCGGCACGGAATCCAAGGTGCAAAGAGAGGGGTGGGGTTCCCTCTTTATAATGGGCCAAAAGGGAATATTCCACACACGGGATCAGATCCCGAACACGAAACACCGAAACGGACCAACCAGGAAGCGCCACGTGTCGCCCGAACAGGAAACAGCCTGTGCAGGGCCAACCAGAATTCGCCACGTGGCCACGTGGGGCGTGTGTTTGCCCCGTGCTCCGGGTCTTCCGGATCCTGTCAGCCAATAGGATCATGCCACGTGTCGACCATCCAGAAGCTTCTAGAAGCCGGCCAGCCAATGGAAGCTGCCACGTGGCAGATGGAACCTTCGGTGCACCCGGTGCACGCCAGCGTGGACCGCGCACCCGCGCCTGCTGCCCGCGCCTGCCCGCGCTGCCCGCGCCGCGCGCCTCCGCGCTCCGCCGCTGCCCCGCCGCTGCGCAGCTGCCCGCCGCCGTGCGCCGCCGCCCGCCGCCGCTCGCCGGCGGCTGACGCCGTCCGGAACAGTAATTCCGGCCGGCGGTTACTGTTCCGGTGAACAGTACCAAGTGCCGAAAAAAATAAAGCGAATATACCGTTTTGACCGTTTTCGCGCGCTGAGTCCAAATACGACGTCCGTTTCGCCAAATTCTCATCCGAAATTTTTTAAAAAGCTCCCGGAAAATCCCATTTGCTCCGATTTTCGCGCAGAGTCTATATTAAATGTCCAATTTCAATTCTACAAGCTCGGTTTCCCATATACGCTACCTACGGTCACTGTTTAATATTGTACAGTTCCTGCGGGAGTGCGGATCATCACATCCTCCCCCACTAAAAAGAGTTTCGTCCTCGAAACGAGACTTAACAACAATCCTCAGTCCAATGTCTCAAATAAGTAGGGGTGAGCATCCTTCATCTCCGACTCGAGCTCCCATGTAGCCTCGCGCTCGTCATGATTGCTCCATTGGATTTTTACATAGGGAATGGCCCGACTGCGCAATTCCCTCACCTCTCGATCCAGAATTCGCAGTGGGCACTCTTCATACCTCAAAGGGTCCAATATATCGGGGGATAAGTTTCCCACGAATGCCGAATCTCCTGATTCCTTTAGACGGCGAGACTTTTAGGAATACATGATCTCCAACTTGAAATTCTAAGTCTCGTCGCCGAACATCGGCATAGCTCCTTTGTCGGCTTTGGGCGGTCTGAAGATGCTTCTGAATCACTCGGACCTTCTCTTCTGCCTCTAACAACACATCTGGTCCCAAGGTCCGCCTCTCGCCCACATCACTCCAATAAAGTGGCGATCGACACTTGCGTCCATACAACGCTTCAAATGGAGCCATCTGAATGCTCGCTTGAAAGCTATTGTTGTACGCAAATTCAGCCAAAGATAAATATCGAATCCACCCTCCGCCGAAATCCAGGACACATGCCCTCAACATGTCCTCCAGGTTTGTATCGTCCGCTCAGACTGTCCATCAGTCTGCGGATGAAAAGCTGTACTGAACTTGAGTTCAGTCCCCAAGGCTGTTTGCAAACTTTTCCAGAAATGCGAAACAAACCTCGGGTCTCTATCCGATACAATGGAGGCTGGTACTCCATGTAATCTCACTATCTCATTTAAATAAAGCTGGGCTAGTCGCTCAAGTGGCCACGTAGTCTGCATGGGCAGAAAGTGCGCCGACTTGGTAAGTCGATCACGACTACCCAGATAGCGTCTGCTCCTCCTTGTGCCCTAGGAAGTCCGACCACGAAATCCATCGTAATGTGGTCCCATTTCCACTGGGGAATTGGGAGACTCTGTAACTTGCCAGCTGGCACTCGATGCTCAGCTTTCACCTGCTGACAAGTTAAACACTGGGCCACAAATCTCCCAACATCCCTTTTCATGCCTTTCCACCAAAATGTGCCTTGAGGTCCTTATACATCTTAGTCCCACCAGGATGTAGGGTATAAGGTGTATAATGGGCCTCTCGCAGAATCTGCTCTCGGATCTCCGCATCCGCTGGCACACATGCTCGGTTCCTGTACCTTAGTACTCCCGAGGCATCTACCGCAAAGTCCCCAGACTGATCACTCGGAATTTGATCTCTAATCCTGGTCAAGTGGGGGTCCTCACTCTGTTTCTCCTTAATCCTGTCCAGCAGAGTGGGCTGCAAGACTAAAGATGTCAGTCTAGCAGTGACCCCAGGGGACACAATCTCTAACTCGAGTTGTCTCACTCCTCTAATAGCGGTGCCTGGTCTGTGATCAACATAGACAAACTTTGCACCGCCCTCCTACTCAAGGCGTCAGCGACCACATTAGCCTTGCCTGGGTGGTAGAGAATATCTACATCAAAATCCTTTAACAGTCCTCACTCCAGATAAACTTCACTCCCTTACGCGTCGAGTGAGGGGTGTGGAGAGCTTCGCAAAGCCTTTCACAAACCGACGGTAATACCCAGCTAATCCCATAAAGCTACGTACCTCAGGAACCGTCGTCGGTCGGGGCCAATCACGGACTGCCTCAATCTTTGCCGGGTCCACCGCCACGCCTGCGGCGGAAATCACATGGCCCAAGAAGACTACTTCCCGAAGCCAAAACTCGCACTTTGCCAGTTTGGCATACAACTTCTTCTCTCGCAGAAGTTGCAGCACGACCTTAAGTGCTCCTCGTGCTAAGCATCATTTCGGGAGTAGACCAAGATATCATCAATGAACACCACTACGAACCGATCTAAGTAAGGTCGGAAGATCCGGTTCATCAAATCCATGAACGCGGTAGGGGCATTAGTTAGCCCAAAAGGCCTAACTGTAAATTCATAATGCCCATACCGTGATCTAAATGCCGTTTTCGGAATATCCTCGGCCTTCACCTTCAACTGGTGGTAATCGGACTGTAAATCTATCTTAGAAAGACACAAGACCCTTGCAGCTGATCGAAAAGATCGTCATTGCGCGGCAAAGGGTACTTGTTCTTGATGGTCACTTTATTTAATTCTCTATAGTCCACACATAGTCGAAGTGACCCATCCTTCTTCTTCACGAATAGCACCGGTGCTCCCCAAGGCGACACACTCGGCCTGATAAAGCCCTTATCCATTAAATCCTGGAGTTGCGCCTTAAGCTCTCGCAACTCAGCCGGTGCCATTCGGTAAGGAGCCTTTGAGATTGGCGCAGTTCCTGGAACTACGTCAATCACGAACTCAATCTCCCTATCTGGCGGCATGCTAGTTAGCTCAGGTGGGAAAGCATCCGGGAACTCGCGGGCAATAGGGATATCCCCGAGTCCCGGCGCCGCCGTAGGCCCCTCAACAACACTAGCTAAAAAGGCTACACATCCTCGACGGATCATCTGCCTCGCTCGGGAAGTCGAAACCATAGAGGCAAAGAAAGCGCTCTAACATCCCCGGTATACTAACATCTCCTGGCCTGGCTCTCTAAAAGTGACGGTCCTTGCGGCACAATCGATAGTCGCAAAATACCGAGCCAGCCAGTCCATCCCGAGGACTATATCGAAGTCCTTCAGTTGTCTCAGGACCAACAGGTCTACTGGCATAATCCAGGACTTGATCTAAATCGGGCGGGGCTAACAGCACTTCTCCATGTGCAGAGTTTAATCGGGAATCTACACCTTCCGTGCACAAGGTGAGATCCTATTTCTAACCCTATGCAATGATGCACGTTCTCTACAAATAAAAGAGATGCCCCTATATAAACGAGGTACGAGTCCTTATGCCAGAAAGTAAATCATACCTGCTTCCTCTCGGTCAGCTACAATAGAATCCTCCGCCAGTGCTAAGTCATCCTGACTGCTTGACAACGGCTGCCTCTCTCCAGAAGGGCGGGGGATTGAAACTTGATCTCCTTGGAGGTCTGTCGGTGAAGCTCCCGGTCGTAGCTGGGAAGTGGTAGGAACAAACGCCGAAGTAGGTGTCACAGTTATCCTTGAAGGACACGTAACTCGTAGGTGCCCAGGCTGTCCACAACGAAAGCATCGACCCCACCTCAAGTCACAGGTGTGCGAAAAATGAGGTCCTTCACAGAATATACATCTGTCTCTGTCGCGAAGCTGTGGCCGTCTCCGAGAACTGGCCTGTCTATCAACATCCGGGGCTGGGCGTTTTCTCTCAAAACGCCGCTCAGGAGCCCTGGCCCTCTCCCTGACTGCCAGATCACTCCTCTGCGCCAACAGCTGCTCCAAACGCTGGTCCTGTCGAAAGCTCCTCGCCACCAACTGGGTCACCAAGGCCCGCAGTTCTCCCAGTTCGGCAGATACTGCCTGCTCGGGCTCCTCAGAAGGAGTGGGAATACCCCCGGCGGAAATACGACGAAGGGGCGACATACTGTCACCAGAAGCCACAAATCAGGAAAACAGAACCCCACACGACCTAATCTTAGCGAAAGTCAAAGACATTCTCCTATTTCTGGGACTTTATGTTGTCTGCAGCCAACATAACTGTCCACCAGAAGTGGCTAAGTCGATCCTTCTTACTTTACTGGAAGAGTTAAATAAGTAACCCAACGACTTCCGTAAAATATCACGTCTCTCATACCCTATTATCCTAGGGTCTGCCAAAAGCCTAGGGTTTCCTAAGTCCCAACTGAACTATCCCTAAGCTCTGATACCAACTTAATCTGTCACGCCCCGGAACCCGGGCTCGTCTACAGATCCGCCGTGCACACGGAATTTTCCGCGTACACGAAGCGCTGGTAACCTGCTCAGATATAATCTAACAATAAAAGAGCATAATACAGAGCTGAAATAGAAGAACCACATAGTATCTCAGACTGGAAATAAGGTACAAGCTGTAATACATACAATAATCTCCCAGCTCACTAAAATAGTACAACCAGCTGGCGGAAGCCAGACCCAAAATAAAAGGAGAATATCACAGTCTGAGTGGAGGGTACAATATCTGTCTAATAGCTCTCAGCCTCACAGGAGATCTATCTATTCAGCGATCCCCTTACCTCGATCAGCTGCCGATGGCCTAGCAGCTCCCGCAGATGACTCTGCAAAATAAAGGAGAAGAAAGAAACAGAAAACAACAATGGGGGTGAGAACTACCAGATAAACCAGCAGCCTCCCCTAGTGGGTAAAAACCTCAACTCTGACGCACCCACTAGGACTACTAGAGGCAACAGGAAAGAACAGTTGTAAGCTATAAAGACTGCTGATAAAAAGGAAACTACCATCACCATGCCTCTAAATGCCAAGCAATAGAATAACTAAATGTATGAATCAGAGTATAAATGCCTGTCTGAATGAACTCAATCTGGGGTCACTAGCAAAACTGGTACTTCCTGCTGTGCCTTGCCAAATCGGGTATAACGCCGATGGGGGATAGTATTTGCCAAATCGGGTATGCCGATAGGGGATAAGGTTGGCCAAATCGGGGGTGCCGATAGGGGATAATGTTGTAACACACTCCGGAGTGGCACTCGAGGGGAGCGACCCACACGAGTAAAATATCTCTGTCATCAGTATCACAAGTATCTCTGTAGCATATGTCCCACAAGTATCACAATATAGCAGAACTGGATCATGACTATGATCAAAGTGGAAAACTCCATCCACTATAGAAACCCAATCCCCCCAATGATAAACCAAACTCAACCCCAATCTGATGCAAGGATAAACATCTGGTCAACCGCCTACTGTCCGCGGTCACCGCAATACCCCACAAGTCCACAATCTAGCACAACCTTGGCTACACTATCCCAAACCCCTGCTCACACTTGAGCAACAACATATGAATGCAAAGGACAACAATGAAACATGTTCAAATCCCAATATGATAGTGTAGCAATAAATAGTGGCCTTACCTGATGTCCGGGCATGCATGCAACTGTCTTTACTTTTAAAAGTTGTAAAATAGTGTCAAAGGTTTAAAACAATTGATTTACTGAATAAAAGTCATTTGCATGCGAGATCATAGCCTTTGTCTCAATCACAGTGTCCCAATATAAGTCATCATATCATTTGTGGGGTTATATTAATTTTTAGGGGAGTTTGTCCCAGCGGTCCTTGTCATTTGTCATATTAATTTGTCCCAATGGTTCTCATTAATTGTCCTGTTAGTTGTTCTGTTAGTAGTCCTGTTAGTAGTCCTGTTAGTAGTCCCAATGGTTCTCATCATGTTACTTTGTCCCAATTGTTCTCGTTAATTGTCATATTTTAGGGGATTTCTAGTAATCCCAGTGAGCTTGTCAAAAATGAGGTAAGCAACAACCGCCCACCTTGAACAGCTCAAACAACACCCCAGGTAGTCTCCTGGTTGTCCGCAGTCTTCAATTCCTGCAAACCAATGCTCCCGGTATAAATACAAACCCCAAAAAGCACAATATTTGCTGTTTTTCAGACAGCACGGGAAAAAGAGGAATTTTTCACCTCTAAAATGAGCTCCTAAATTCCCAGAAAAATCACGGTTGCGTTCCTCGCGAAGAGTAGATCAAAATCGACTCTTTAAACGCCTCGATCTGACGCTCCTACGTTAAGATAAAAATCGGAGAAGTCGGTGCTGTCCAAAAATTATCACAGTAAAAAAGGGGGGTCAAAGAGGACCTGAAAACTATGCCAAAAGTACGAAACGAAGCAAAATAATCAACACGGAAATCGAAGCCCTACCTCTTACGGTCGCGCTGCCGCAAAAATCGTCCAAAAATTCCACCCGGTTAGCCCGCAGTGAATTTTCGACGGAACTGCGATGGGAAATGGGCCTAAAAAGAAAATCGTCGCAGTGCGCCGCGTCGCAGATATCTCACAATCTGTAACTCCAGAAATTCTGAGGTTTAGAGAGAGAAAGATGAGAGAGAGAGGAAAAACTTTCATATTTGGCACTTTCTCAGATTCTCTCTCTTCGGCACGGAATCCAAGGTGCAAATGAGAGGGGTGGGGTTCCCTCTTTATAATGGGCCAAAAGGGAATATTCCCACACGGGATCAGATCCGAACACGAAACACCGAAACGGACCAACCAGGAAGCGCCACGTGTCGCCCGAACAGGAAACAGCCTGTGCAGGGCCAACCAGAATTCGCCACGTGGCCACGTGGGGCGTGTGTTTGCCCCGTGCTCCGGGTCTTCCGGATCCTGTCGGCCAATAGGATCTGCCACGTGTCGACCATCCAGAAGCTTCTAGAAGCCGGCCAGCCAATGGGAAGCTGCCACGTGGCAGATGGAACCTTCGGTGCACCCGGTGCACGACCAGCCGTGGACCGCGCACCCGCGCCTGCTGCCCGCGCCTGCCCGCGCTGCCCGCGCCGCGCGCCTCCGCGCTCCGCCGCTGCCCCGCCGCTGCGCAGCTGCCCGCCGCCGTGCGCCGCCGCCCGCCGCCGCTCGCCGGCGGCCGCCGCCGGCCGGAACAGTAATTCCGGCCGGCGGTTACTGTTCCGGTGAACAGTACCAAGTGCCGAAAAAAATAAAGCGAATATACCGTTTTGACCGTTTTCGCGCGCTGAGTCCAAATACGACGTCCGTTTCGCCAAATTCTCATCCGAAATTTTTTAAAAAGCTCCCGGAAAATCCCATTTGCTCCGATTTTCGCGCAGAGTCTATATTAAATGTCCAATTTCAATTCTACAAGCTCGGTTTCCCATATACGCTACCTACGGTCACTGTTTAATATTGTACAGTTCCTGCGGGAGTGCGGATCATCACAATTTATGCTTTAGACATCCACACTTCGTATTCCATTCCTGGACATAGTGTCATCCTCGCCCGGGTAGTGGGCCGAGTGGTCGAGGTTCTTCTTAGTGTGGGATGCATGTTACACTCGTGCTTGGGAGCAGAGTGGTGTTTGGTAGTTGTAGCCTATCTTTTATTTGTGGCGGGAGCCGTTTGGGTGAACGGTAATCCCAGGATGTCTTGTTATTTATTTCTTTTGTCGCCACTGTGTTAGTGGCAGCAGTATACCAGTGATAGCAGGACCTTGAACCCAGAACCTTTTTGGACACACACATGATTTTAGTCAACCAATGTTTTCTTCCAAGCATCGTAGGGTCGCCTGAGTCTGTTCTTGTTTGATTAGACGAAGGCATTAGCTCTTCGAGGTTTGGATATAAAACTTGTTTTCAAATTGTTTTCCTAAAAAGAACTAAAAATCATTAAAAATGGATTTCTCTCAGATCAAAATGACTTTCAGTAATAAATGTCACATTTTCCTACAAACTTACCCACTCGAGATGGTTCGAGTGGTCTGGGTTCTAAGGGCTGCCTTTTCTCTAGGTCGAGAACAACGAGGGGCTATGCCTAGAGCCTGTTCTTGTTTGATTTGGGTTGTAGGTTCTAGTCTTTCGGGGTTCTCGGACCCTTCATTGTTGCCGGTTGTGGAGTATACCCGGCTAGTGAGTTGCATGTCGAGCCGTTATTCTTTCTAGGGGGCCTTTTCTGTTTCTGTTTCAGGGCGAAAGCTACGGGGACCATGCCTGGAATCTGTTCTTGTTTGATAGGGTTGTAGGTGTTGGTCCTTTGGAACTTTCGGGCCCTGGTTGGTTTCCTCCGCATGTTTTACCGAGGGAGTTGTGTTCCCGAACTGTAAGAGGGTCGGAAACTTCGATAGGCGGAGCCTGGATTCTGTTCTTGTTTGATTGGGGTTCTAGGAACCAACCTATCGGAATTTTCGAACCCTTATGGTGTCGGTCCTTCCTGTGTTACCTGTGAGTTTGGTGTTCTGTTTTGGGGAGCCGTTGGGTTGACCGCAGTCCTAGCTGTTGGATATTTCCAGCTAGTGAGTTAGAGATGTGATGTTGGTTATTGTCGATCTTGTTGATCGCGAATTTGGACTATAGCCTGCTCGACAGAGATGCGCAGATACTTTCCTCAATGGGGTCGCGCCCCTCGAGTGCCACTCCGGAGCTGGGCTTGATATTTGCTATCGCGACTTGTCGACGCAGTCCCTCTGGCTGGGCCAGTTTTGGCAGTCACGGACGCCCTACGTAAGTCCGGTCCTCTGTGGATGTAACGGCAGTAGGTAGGCACAGGTTTGACTGGACCCGAGGAGGCAGTCAGTGTAGATTGGGTTGATTGAGTATACTGAGTTTGAGTCGATGCATCATTTTCATCTGTATCACCCTTTGAGCATAGTAGGTAGAGGCAGGGTAGCTGTAGAGTTATTTCAGCTTTCCTTTCTTCAGTTTTCTATTATCTTATGCCTCTAGTAGACTTAGTGGGCAGACCGTCGGGCTTGTTGGCAGTACCCACTGAGAACTACTGTGAGATATAATTCTCACACCCGCCGTGGTGTATTTTTTCCCAGGGACCTCTATTCCAGTTCCTGCTGTTCCTGTTGCTGATCCTGCTGATCGAGGTGAGGGAGTCGCGAGATAGATCCTTACCAGTCGTCTTCCTGAGAGAGTAGATGTACCCCCTTTTTATTTTTGAGAGTTTTATTTTGAGAGACCTTTGTAGTGAGGTTGTCACGCCCCGGGGTCGATACTGCAACCTCGGGCCCGCCAACAGATCCGCCGCCCATACGGTGAACCCCGTATGGACGAAGCGTCTATCCTGCAATAAGAATAATACTATAGCTATACAGATATTAGAGCTGAAAAGTAAACTACTGAAATAAATAATACAACCCAAGTCCTCACACAAATACAAAGTCTCTCAACTAAAAAGAAAAGTACAAGTGAACCTCACTACAAAGGTCTCTCAAAATGTAACTCTCAAAATAGTACGGGGTACATCTACTCTCTGGACGACGACTGGTAGGGATCTATCTCGCGACTCCCTTACCTCGATCAGCCGGAGCAGCAACAAGAGTAGCAGGAACAGGAGTAGAAGTCCCTGGGGAAAAATACACCACGACGGGTGTGAGAACTACATCCCACAGTAGTTCTCAGTGGGTGCCGCCAACAAGCCCAACGGTCTGCCCACTAAGTCTACTAGAGGCATAAAGTAACAATGTGATACTGAAAGAAAGGGGCTGGAAAAGAATAACTCTACAGCTACTATGCCTCTATCTAAATGCTCAAAAAGTGGAACAGATGTAAAACATGATGCATCTACTAATACTCAAGTATAGCCAACCAATCTATACTGACTGCCGCATAGGGTCCAGTCAAACCTGCGCCCACCTACTGCCGCAAATCCTCAATAGGACGGGTCTACCGTAGGGTGTCCGTGACTGCCAAAACTGGGCCAGCCAGAGGGACTGCGTCGACAAGTCGCGATAGCAAGTAACAGGCCCAACTCCGGAGTGGCACTCGAGGGGCGCGACCCCACCGAGGAAAGTATCCGCGCATCTCTGTCAAGCTCAATATGGCTCATGCAGGCTGTAGTCCAATTCCATGATCAACCAGGCCGACAGTAGCTAACATCAGCTCTCAACTCACTGGCTAGAAATACTCACAGCCGGGACCACCGTCAACCCAACGGTTCCCACGTCAAAACACTAAACTCACAAATAACACAGAAAGGACCGACACCATAAGGGTTCAAAAATCCTGATAGGTCGGCGCCTAGAACCCCAATCAAACAAGAACAGACTCCAGGCTCCGCCTATCGAGGTTCCCGATCCCCTTACAGTTCGGGAACATGACAACCTCGGTACAACATGCGGAAGACACCAACCAGGGTCCGAAAGTTCCGGAAGACCTACACCTACAACCCTATCAAACAAGAACAGGTTCCAGGCACGGCCCCCGTAGCTTTCGTCCCGAAAAAGGAACGGCCCCTAGAACCCAGATCACCCAAACTCTCTCGGGTGAGGAAGTGGTAATAAAAAGATGACAGTTATTACTGAAAACTATTTTAAATCTGAGAAACCCAATTTAATATATTTTAGTTCTTTTAAGAAAATCCGTTTAAATAAGTATTATTTTCCAAACTCCGAAGGGCTATTGCCATCACCCAAATCAAACAAGAACAGGCTCCGGCGACCCCTCGAGATTTGGAAGAAAAATATTAATTTACAGAAATCATGTGTGTCTAAAAGCAGTCCGGGTCCTAGGTCCTACTAACACGGATATACAACTATCGCTAACACAGTGGCGACGAATAAAACAAGGAAACAAGACATCTCGGGACCGCCGTTTACCCAAACGACTCCCGCCACAGATACAACACCAACACCAACACCAACTACCAGACTCCACTCTGCTCGCAAGCACGAGTGTAAAATGCATCCTACAGTAAAACAAATCAGATCCCTCAGCCCACTATCCGGGCGAGTAAAACACTATGTCCAGAAAAGAAATAAGAAGTGTGGATGTCTAAAGCAGAATAAACCTAACCCAAGTTGGAGTTTTCTACTGGTCTGGTTACACAAGCAGCATATGACGGGGTGCTAAGTCAAGTTCCAAGATAACAATAATTTAACCGATGGTAGGACGTAAAAGATCACATGCTAGATAAATATACTAAGAATATCAATTCTCACAATCATGCATGGTCCTACTATAATAGAATTAATGTCCAGACCATCAATCTTGAAGACAAGGCCACCCACCTGATGGTGCTAACTGTCCAAGGTACCACAGCTGAGAATACCAGAAAAATAATAACTCCAATTCCAACAGGTCCAGGACTATCTGCAAACCCTCCTGGGTACAAAAATATAATCTAAAGTTACACTTAATTCCATAAAATCCAAGTTTTATAATTCAGCTGTGAACAGTCCTCTTCATCTGAAATTTTCACCTGTAAAATAATTTTCAAAAATTCCAGTAAAAATATGACGGCGATCCTCGCGAAGAGTAGATGTCGATAGAGTCCTTAATCGTCGAATTCCGATGTCCGGTTGTGAAGATAAAAATCCGACAAGGGGCTGCTGTCCAAAAACTCCACCAGCAAAATAGTGGCTTAGAAATGTCTCAAAAATCATGCCATAAACTCTGAATCAAGCAAGGTGGTCAACACGGAAAACGAACACATACCTCTCGTGAATCCAGCACCACAAAAATCGTCCAAAAATACTATCGGAGTAGCTCTGTGGACCTCTCAGACTGAAATGCGACGATAACGGGCCTCCGCTGAAAGATCGTCGCTCCGCGCTACGATGCCGAAATCGTCAACGCCGCGGCTTCCAGAAATTCTGGGCCTCTGCCAGAAGATGCGCAACACGAGGATCTCCAACTTTGCTAAAGGGTCCAAAGGCAAGAGAGTTCGGGAAAAGGGTGAAAAATCCCAAGCAAAGGGCCTATTTATAGGCCCAAACACAAGAAAAGGGTCAATTGGGCTTTTGGGCCCAAATCCGGGCGCCCGAAAGTTTCGGGCGGCTACAGTAACTGGCCCGGCCCGTTACTGTGCCCGCCCGGAACGACGGGAACGCGCCACGTGTCCCCGCCAACAGAGCTCCGCACACTGCGCGCACGTGGGCGGCGTGAGCCCGCCACTGAGGTGGTGCCACCTGTCCCCACGTGGTTCACGCGGTGCACGCTGCCGGCCCACGCGCCGGGTCTTCCGGAAAATGTCCACCAATCAGGATGCGCCACGTGTCACCGACCAGCCGCCTTCATTGACGCTGCCGGACCAATGAGGTGCTGCCACGTGGCAAACCAACTTCTCGGTGCTCCCGGTGCACGCCTCGCCTGTGGACCAGCCCGCCTGCGCGCCTGCCCGCGCCTGCCCGCGCTTGCCCGCGCTGCCCGCGGCCCTGCTCTGCCGCTGCGCTCCGCCGCGCGCCGCCGCCGCGCCGCCGTCCGCCGGTTGCCGGAGTTACTGTTCCGGCGTGAACAGTAACTTTTGGCCAAAAATTCAAGTAAATACACCGTTTTGATCGTTTTCGCGCGCTGAGTCCAAATCCGCAGTCCGTTTTTCCAAATTCTCATCCGAAATTTTGCCGAAAGCCCCCGAAAGGCCCACTTGATCCGTTTTTCATGCCGGGTTCATTTCTGATGTCCGATTTCGATCCTATAAGCTCCAATACACAGTGTAAGCTTTCAGAAGTCACTGTTAATGCTGCAAAAGTCTCTGTGGGAATCCGGGTCATCACAGAGGTTCAGACTTGTACTTTTCTCTTTCTGTTGAGAGACTTTTGTATTTGTGTGGACTTGGGTTGTATTTTATTTTATTTATAGCAGTTTACTTTTCAGCTCTAATATTTGTATAGTGTAGTATCTTTCTTTTGCAGGTTAGTCGCTTCGTCTATACGGGGCTTCCCGTATGGGCGGCGGATCTGTTGGCGAGCCCGGGTCGCAGTTTCGACGATGGGGCGTGACAAAAACTCCTCTTCATTGTGGCACAAGCATTTAGCTCATATCTCTTTAGAGAGAATAAAGCGATTGGTGAAAGAAAAGATCCTAAAAGATCTTGACTTCATCGATTTTGGTACTTGTGTGGAATGCATAAAGGGAAAGCATACCAATACAAATACCACTAAAGGTGCTAGAAGGAGTTCTGAAATTCTTGAAATCATACATACAGATATTTGTGGACCTTTTCCTATTCCTTGTTTCAATGGTCGGAGATATTTTATCTCATTCATTGATGACCACTCTAGATATATGTATCTCTATCTCTTATTTGAAAAAGCTGAAGCACTCAATGCTTTCAAAGCTTATAAGGTTAAGGTAGAGAAACAATTGGATATGAAAATCAAGATTGTGAGGTCCGACAGAGGGGGTGAGTACTATGGAAGACATACGGATAAGGGTCAAATGACCGGTCCATTTGCTCAATTTTTCAAAAGTGAAGGCATCATTGCACAATATACGATGCCTGGCACGGCCCAACAAAATGGCGTTGCCGAAAGGAGGAATAGAACACTTATGGACATGGTAAGGAGTATGATTAACAACTCTTGTCTTCCATCATCTCTTTGGAGTGAAGCATTAAAGACAGCGGTATATGTTTTAAATAGGATTCCATCGAAGGCTGTTTCCAAAACTCCTTTCGAGTTATGGAAAGGGTGGAAGCTTAGTTTAAATCACCTGCATGTATGGAGATGTCAAACCGAGGTGAGGGTTTACAACCCACATATAAAAAAGTTGGACTCCCGAACAGTCAGTGGATACTTCATTGGCTATGCGGTAAACTCAAAGGGTTTCAGATTTTATTGTCCAAATCACTCATCCAAGATAGTTGAGGCCAGGAATGCCAAGTTTCTTGAGGATTGTGAAGCTAGTGGGAGTGTTGTTCCTCAAAAGATGGATTTTGAGGAAATAAGGGATTCAACTGGTTATCTATCAAGAGATGATGATTTAGTTGCTCTTCCAAGAGATCAATATGACAATATTGGAGACCAACCAATCATAGAGCATGAAAATGCTGAACCAGTCGAACCTCCCCATGAAGAGCTTTCCCAAGAGGAACAGATAATTATAGATGTGACACCCCCGGAATTTGAAATAGTCCTATATATAAATGATATAATAGGACTAAAACTCTTAACCCGGCTATAGCATTTTGGGTGGTAGCAAGACCCAAGAGGTTAAGAGAGTTAAGCGTGCTAGAGCTAGAGTAGTTCTAGGATGGGTGACCCCCTGGGAAGTTGGGGCGTCACAATTGGTATTAGAGACAATCACCAGCCGAAAATGTGAGATGAGTCTCGGCTGAGCCAGGGTTATATAGCGGGTAGAGTGTGGCTCCCCGGCTAATGACCGTTGTAGGTGGAGTGCAGCTCCCTACAAGGTCGGCTAAGGCTAGCGAGACGAGTCTCACATCGCATGGTACTAGTGAGTGTGCTTGAGTCTGACGTGGATGTCAGGGCTTAAAGGGGGGAGGAATGTGACACCCCCGGAATTTGAAATAGTTCTATATATAAATGATATAATAGGACTAAAACTCTTAACCCGGCTATAACATTTTGGGTGGTAGCAAGACCCAAGAGGTTAAGAGAGTTAAGCGTGCTAGAGCTAGACTAGTTCTAGGATGGGTGACCCCCTGGGAAGTTGGGGCGTCACAATAGAGCCAGCTGCACAGCAGAATGAAAACCTAGAGTGTCACGCCCCGGGGTCGAAACTGTGACCCGGGCTCGCCAACAGATCCGCCACCTATGCAAAATCCCACATAGGCGAAGCGTCTAACCTGCAAAAGATAGTACTATAGCTACGCAATATCAGAGCGAAAATAAAAATGCTGTAAAATAAAATCCAATCACTGTACAACACGAAATAAAGTACAACATCCATCTCCTCAAATACAGATAATCATCATACAATGTCCTCAGTACAGCATCTCTCAACTATAAAAGGGAGATAAACTAAAACTATAGTACATCAGACTCTACATCAGTCTCTCCAAATACAAAAGATCTCTCTCCAAAGTAAACAGTAAAAACCAGCTGACAGCTACAAGGAATCTCCAACCAGGGGATACAGCTACACTCCTCGGGCGGTAAGGATCTAGCTTGTGACTCCCTCGCCTCGAACAACGACCGAAAGATCAGCAACTCCCGCAGAAGACTCTGCAAAACAGGAGGAAGAAAAGAGGGAAACAACAATGGGGGTGAGAACCACTAGTAAACCAGTAGCCTCCCCCTGTGGGTAAAGCCTCAAACTCCGGCGTACCCACTAAGTCTACCAGAGGCAAGAAAAGGAATGAGTGGTAAAGCTATAAACTGAACTGCTGAATAAAAGGGGAAACCACCACTAGTATGCCTCTAAATGCAATAAAGAAAGAAATGACTGTATGAATGCATCAGGAAACAGTATCTGACCAAATACCCAATCTAGTCACCAGTAAAACTGGTACTGCCTGCTCTGCCATCACTCACAACTGTCCAACTGACCGGCACCCGTCATGGTCAAAAGCCTACTCCGGAGTGGCACTCGAGGGGAGCGACCCGCACGAGTAAAGTATCTCTGTATCAAGCATCTCTGTAACCAATGTCTCACAATAGCAGGACTGGATCAAGACTATGATCAAAGTGGGAAACTCCGTCCACTAATGAAATCCCGATCGGATGCAATAGTACTCAATAAGTGGGAAACACCATCCACTAGAGAAATCTGATACCCAATATGATGCAATAGTACTCAATAAGTGAGAAACTCCACCCACTAGAGGAATCTGATACCCAATCTGATGCAACAGTACTCAATAAGTGGGAAACTCCATCCACTAGAGGAATCTAATACCCAATCTGATGCAATAGTAAACACCCGGTCAACCGCCCAATGTCCGCGGTCGCCGCGACACCCCATGAGACCCCAAATCTGATAAAGTAATCATTATCTGGCTAACCGCCTAACGTCCGCGGTCACCACAATAACCCATAATCCAACATCAAGTACACCCTGTCTCCGACCCTAAGGTCCCGGCTACACTATCCCAAACCTCTGCTCAAACCCGAGCAACATGACTCGAAAGTCTAAATAAGAAGGAGAAAGGAAACAATCATGGTTTCTCCTAAGTCAAATCCCAATATGATAGTGTAGCAATAAAATAGTGGCCTATCTAGATGTCCAAACAAGCATGCAAAAGTCCTCATGCAAGATAAAAGAGAGAGTATCAAATAACAGTTCCACATGTGTAACAAATAATAAATTCACATAAATATAACCATCATGCTAAAATCATCAGTCAGCTACACATGTATATAATCCCTGATCCATAATAAATCCCACAGTAGTACCCGCACATGGATATGTCATCATGTCCCAATAATTAGTCCATTTAACCAATTTTCATAAGATTTATGTGCTAATATGGCATGTTAATTATCACTATTAAATACGTCCCCGCAATCATGTTTCCACAATAATATTGTCCCAATAAGATTCCCAACATGCTATATCCACAGAATTAATCTCAAATGATAGGCTCACATTTATAACAGTCAAACATGCATGGTAATCAATCAATATTTTCAATAGTGGCTTCTTTAATAAACTTAGTGAGCAAGTCAGAAGTTGAGGCATGCAACAACCACCCACCTCGATCGCAGAGCACGAGAAGCACAGCCCAAAAACGCCCTCACATCAGATCATCATGGCACACTGCACGGTAATCCAAACAGCGCACAATTAATCCCAAAAAATACACAAATACTTACTGTCCAAAAATCAGCCCCAAAAATGGCTAAATTTCACCTCTCTGCAGTCCTCTGAAAATCCACAAAAACAACCACTGCAAGCGTCGCGTCGAGCCGATCGAAACGAGTACTCGCACGTTCCGATCCGATACCTGAAGGTCAAGTTACAAATAAAACACCGCGGTAAGCCGCAACGCCACATAACCAAAATCCTGTGGTACATAGTCCACGAAAAGCTTAATTATCACCTTCGAATCAATTTCCAAAAATCCCAAAAAAATCACCACTATGTTCCTCACGACGAGTAAATCAAAATCGAGTCCTTATACGCCTTGATCCGATGCTCCTAGGCCAAGATATAAAATCGGCAAGCCTCCGCTGTCCAAAATCCATCACAGATAAAGGGGGGTCAAAGATGCCTCGAGAACCATGACGAAAGTGCAAAACGGGGCGAAGTGATCAACACGAAAATCGAAGCCTTACCTCTTAGGAATGCGCTGTCGCAGAAATCTCCCAAAAATTCCTCCTGGTTTGCCCACAGTGAATTTTTGACTGAACTGTGACGGTAACGGGCCGAAATGGGGGAAAAACTGAGACGAACTGTAAAATCGATATCGCCGCTGCCGAGCCTCCAAAAATTTCGGGGATCCACCACGAGATCAAGAACATCAAGGGGAACAAATTTCATGCAGAGCTCTCCCTCCCATTCTCTCTCTAAAGCTCAAAAAAAAGGGAAGAAAGAGGGAGAGGAGGAGGTATTTATAGGCCAAAACCAACAATTCAAATAATACCTGCTGTGTCCTCGGTTTCGGGCGCCCGGAACTTTCGGGCCCCGAAACCGGGCCCGCATAGTGGCCCAAGGCCTCGGCCCACTTCGCGGCCCGCCTCATCCGCACAGTGCCCGGGCCAACCCGGGCGCGACACCTGTCCCCGAACAGGGAACAACGGATTCGGCCGCTCCCGTGCCGCCGCGTGGCCCGCCCTGGTCAACGGAGTGGTTGGCGCCCGCCAATGGCGGGCTGCCACGTGGCGCACGCGTGCGCCACGTCGACACCGTGGCCGCCACGCCAGCCGCCCCCGCTGCCATGCCGTCTGCCACGCCACCTGCCCCGCCGTACGCGCACAGTGACGCGCCCAATCCCCGCACGCCACGCGTCAAGGCCCCGCGCTCGCTGCACCCGGTGCACACACTCCGTCCACCTGACGAACCACAGACTGCCACGTGCCGGCATCTCAACCAATAGAAAACTGCCACGTGGCACACCACCAGCCTGCACCCCCACGCCTGCCCGTGCATCTGCCCGGCCTGCACGCGCACCCCTGCGTGCGCCGTGACCACTGCGCCGAACTAATAAGGTCCTGCCACGTGTCCCCGCTCCGGTCCACCGTACACCCGCGCGCTCTCCCATGAACCGAGCGCCCTGCGCCCGCCAATCTGGAGCCGCCACGTGGCCTCCCGCCTGGTCCATTGCACCAGCGCTCCACTCCGTGGACCGGGACGCGTGCGCCGGCCAATCCGCGGCTGCCACGTGTCCCTCCGGCCGGTCCACGGCTCCCCATGCACCAAAATACACTAGAAACTTCCGGGTCTCCGTTTTTGGGCGTCCGGACTCAGAAAAATACAAGTAAATAGCCATTTTCAAGCGTTTTTCCGCGTTGAATCCAAATACGGCCTCCGTTTTGCCCAAAGCTCCTCCCAAAATTCGACGGGGGTACCCGAATACACTCGGAATCCATTCAACGCACTGAGTCCAATTCTTGAGTCCGATACACACCCAAACACTCCCATCTCCTAAGATAGTCCTCCAGAAGCCACTGACCAAGCCATAAACCCCCAATAAAGATTCGGATCATCACATAAAGGGAGTGGTTGGCTTAAGAAGATCCTCAAGGCAAAAGAGATCGGCAATTCTTGATGATTATGTAGTTTATCTCCAGGAGTCTAACTATGATGTTGGGCACCATAAGGACCCATGACGTTTTCAGAGGCCATGTAGGGGGATAAATCCTCCTTTTGGTATGATGCCATAAAGGAAAATATGAAATCTATTGCAAAAAATAGAGTTTGGGATCTCGTTGTGTTACCACAAGGAGTCAAAGTCGTTGCTTGTAAGTGGGTCATCAAGACCAAAAAGGAATCTTTAGGTAACATAGAGTGATATAAGGCCAGACTTGTTGCCAAAGGTTTCACTCAGAAAGAAGGCATTGATTATCATGAAACCTTCTCTCTGGTATCTAAGAAGGATTCATTAAGAATTATCATGTCTTTGGTAGCTCATTTTGATTTGGAGCTATATAAAATGGATGTGAAAACGACATTTCTAAATGGGGATATAGAGGAAATAGTCTACATGCAACAGCCCAAAGGTTTTAGCATAGATAAGAACAGTCACATTGTTTGTAGACTAAAGAAGTCTATATACGGACTAAAATAGGCCTCCCGTCAGTGGTATATCAAATTTCATGATATAATTACTACATTTGGTTTCGTAGAAAATATCGTGGATCAGTGTATATACCTTAAGATCAGTGGGAGTAAATATATTTTCTTAGTCCTGTATGTGGATGATATTCTGCTTGCAAGTAGTGATTTAAATTTGCTTAAAAAGACCAAAAATTTTCTTTCTAAAAATTTTGAGATGAAGGATATGGGTGAAGCTTCTTATGTCATTGGCATAAAGATTCACAGAAATAGATCTCGAAGAATTTTCGGTCTATCTCAGAAAGCCTACATCGAAAGAGTTTTAGAAAGATTTAATATGGCAAATTGTGCACCTACAGCTGCACCTATTGTGAAAGGTGATAAATTCAATCAGAAACAGTGTCCACAGAATAATTTAGAGCGAGAGCATATGAAGAGCATACCCTATGCCTCTGCAGTAGGGAGCTTGATGTATGCGCAGGTCTGTACCAAGCCTGATATAGCGCATGCAGTAGGGATGCTGGGCAGATACTAGAGCAACCCTGGCCTTGATCACTAGAAAGTTGCGAAAAAGGTTATGCGATATTTACAGGGAACAAAGGACTATATGCTCACCTATAGACATTCTGACCATCTTGAGGTTGTTGGTTATTCAGACTTCGATTTTGCTGGATGTGTGGATTCTAGAAAATCCACTTTGGGATATATTTTCTTTCTTGCTCACGGAGCTATATCTTAGAGGAGCACCAAGCAGGATACAGTTGCTACATCCACTATGGAGGCGGAGTTCATCGCTTGCTATGAGACTTCGTCACAGGCTTTATGGCTGAGAAATTTTATCTCAGATTTAAGAGTTGTCGACTCTATTGCAAAGCCAATCAAGATTCATTGTGACAACTCCGCTGCAGTGTTCTTTGCTAAGAATAGTCGAATTACAGATCGCAGCAAGCACATCGATATAAAGTTTCTTACTGTGAAAGAATACGACAAGAAAATTATGGTGGATATCAAACACATTGGGACTGAGATGATGGTCGCTGATCCTATGACTAAAGCATTGCCGGCAAACAAATTCAAGGATCATGTTGATCGTATGGGTATTTTGAGTTCATTTACAGTTTGAGTTTTCTTCTTGTATAAAGACTTCAGTGACTATTTTTATTTGAATAAGAACATTTTTTTTTTTTCCTTTTGCACATTTATGCACATAAAGTTATATTTGTACATTAAAGTATTATTGTGCATTAAAGTGGGACTCTGAGTTGAACTTATAGTAAGTTCATATAGTTATAACTCATAAAAATATTTAATTAAGGAATACATACTTTTGATACATAGAAGGAAGTATTCATTTTGAATATGACCGCTATGATCAAAGTATTATTATTTCTTGGTTGAATGGGAGATTTTGACTATATAATTTGGTGGTTACCTAATAAAGTTTTATATCACCTATACAGTATTGAATATATCACTAGGCCAAGTGGGAGAATGTTGGATGTGGCCTACGTAATTTATTCAAGGCAATCTTTAAAGATACAATCAATCCAATCGCGGGCGCTGTCTCCATTTTGCCTCTGCTCGCCCTACCCTCTCCCCCCCCTACACCATAGTGGCTTCCGTGCGGCTACCCATGGGGTTTCACACCTTCTGCATCGCGCGCGGGCTCCGCGCGCGCGTGGCGGCTGACACGGCTCTGCCTTGGCTTCTTCTTAGCTCCTCTCACATCCCCGGTGTCCTTGCTCCTCTCTCATCTCCAGTAGGCCAGAGGATGGTTGCTGACGTCGCGGAGTATGCTGGTAATGATGACCCTACACCTCTCAGAACCCTATTCTCCTCTCTCTCCTTACCTTGCCAACCTTCTCCACTCTTAATATTTTTTCCTTATAAATTGTTTCCACTTTGTGGAGGCTATGGTGGAGGCCCTCCTACTTTCGACTGCCACAAGTTTGGTTTTGGGTCCCTCCCTTGATTAGCCTTAAAGCAATATTCTCCTCCCCCCCCCCCCCCCCTCTTTGTGGAAGAAATATGCTGATTAATACTTTCCTTTTTTGCCGTTAGGTTCTCTACTCTAGCTTTTATCTACTTACTCTTCGTGGTCTCGGTTGGTGCGCTGTTCGCAAAGGCCCTACAAACTGTGTAGGTTGCGTGTTATAATTTCTTTTTTACTACCTATTTCCTATGGTTGCTGTTTTTTTTTTATCCCCTGGCCCTACAGAGTGGCCCTACAAAGTGTGTAGGTTGGGTGTTATATTTTTTTTTACTATGTATTTCCTATGCTTGCTGTTTTTTTTTTTTTTTTTATCTTCTATTTCTTATGTTCGCCCTACAGAGTGTGTAGGTTGAGGCTTAATCCCGCCCCCCCCCCCCCTTTATTTCATATATGGTTCGAATTTTTTACCGCCCCCCCCCCCCCTTCTAATTCTTATGTCTATTTACCTACAGAATTTGTAGGTTCGGGGTCCTTTTTTTTTGCCCCTCTGTACTTCGTACATCGGTTTATATAATAAATAATAACTACATAAAGACATAGGAGTAGTGACTCTACCTAGAGGGTCTCTATTTCATTTGTTTATAGGCTCTCTACTTGGGGTTGTTAAAAAGATGCGCAAGGTTGGTGTCATTTGGCAGCTTATAACCTTCTCGAAATGCCTATGCAGCCTGTTATTTTATAGAAAATATAAAGCTACGGGATAAACAAAATTGTTTGTGTTACAGTTTGCCGCTGCCTTCTATTTCATTTCCTGCTTTATATTCATTAAGGAGATAAATTGCTCATTTCTTTACTAGTTCTTTCCTGCTCCAGTTTGTCCCTTCGGCTACCATAGTCACCATGCCGATTATACAACTTTCATATAGTAAATTGCTTGGGGAGATATCAGACTTGCTAGGTATTGATGCTCCTCCATGCGAGATGACCGCTGCTGCAGAGGGTTGGTTCCTAGCGTATGTCGATCTACGCATCCCGCGCGATGGTCCAATCTTTGAGATCGTTCGCTGTTAGGGTGTTCCGTCTCCTAACTTAGTTGCTGCGGAAGAAGATTGCATGTCGTGTTGCCGTGCAGAGAATGAAAGGGGAGCTTGGTTTACAAATTAAAGACGCAAATTATGACGACTTTGTTGTCTACAAGAATTTGTACGACCAGCTAACCATACAATATGGTGACCTCTTGAACCGATTTAATAATCTCGAGCGAGAACATGGTCTGCTGAAAGGTTGTTACGTCTCGGGTATTGCAGAAAAAATCGAGCTCATAACTAAAATAGTCAGACTGCGGCATACAATTGATGAGTGTTTTGCAACCATCAACCGCCTTCGTTCAGATCAAGCTATTGTTCTAGATGATCCAACAGAAGCAATGTCTTCTGCTTAACTTGAAGTAACCCCTTGGTGACAATTTTGGGTGTTTTCCGAATCTTAAACACACATACTTCCTACTGTGTGGTAACATTTCTGTTGTCCCTAAGTCCTCGCAGCCTCTTTTGTGCTATGGGATTTGCGCAGCCAGCTTACTAACTATTTGTGCCCATTTCTGTCCTTAACATGAATACCGTCAAACTTTTGTGCAGTTGCACTTGCACAATTATATTATTAAATATCCATGTTTGTTCCCCTTCTTAATATGAACACAGTCAAATATGTAAAAAAAAAAAAAATTTCTCTTTGTTTCCCTCCTTAATATGAACACCGTCAAATATGTAAAAAAAACCGTGTAAATTTGATTTGCCCTCCTTAATATGAACACCATCAAATATATATATATATATATATATATATATATATATATATATATATATATAAATTATTCGTGTTTGTTCCCCCCCTTTATATGAACACCGTCAAATATGTAAAAAAGACGTGTGAATTTGATTCGCATTTTCCTATTGTGGTCTTCATTTATAACAGAATACAATTTTCCATACAATTTTCCATATTAGTGTTCACTTGCCTTACCCGTTGGAACTGTGCTCTTGATCTATAGAAGAATCTAATTTCCATTCTATTTAAAATGATTCTCCTATTTTGTTCGGATATGTAAAAAAAATGTGTGAAGTTGATTTCCGCTTTGTTGTTGTGGTCTTGCACTACAGAAGAATCCGACTCTCCATACTGTTTAAAATGATTCTCGCATTTTTTCCTTGCTTCTTTTTTACGTGCCTTAATATGAATATACCCTCAAATATGTAAAAAACTGTGTGCACTTGATTTCCCCTATGCTATTGTGATCTTGATCTATAGTAGAATCTGATTTCGATGTTGATCTTTACCTGATGCCGAAACACATGTGGCCGGTCTTTTGTGTGCACTCTTTCGGGGTTGGCTTTTCCATTCAGTGGTGTTCTATTCTAGAAAAGGAAAAATAAAAAAGAGAGAAAAAAAAGAGATCGAATATACCTGAACCTTGCGCGCTTGATTTTCCCTTTACTGCTGTAGTCTTCATGTATAGTAAAATCTGTGTTTACATGCTGATCAAAATGATTCCTCCATTTTTGTCCAGATATGTAAAAAAAATGTGCGAACTTGGTTCCCATTTTGCTATTATGTTCTTCATTTATAGTAGCATCTGGTATGTACAAAAATTGTGTGAACTTGGTTTCCATTTTGCTGTTATGTTCTTCATTTATATGCTGACCAGCTAATATTTTGCTGACTTCGACTATAATCTAAATATGTATATATATATATATATATATATATATATATATATATATATATATATATATATATTATATAACTTTTTTAACTTATAGAATTTCTTGATTATTAATTCCGGGTTTTAGTTTGCATGTAGAAAGAAGTCTAGATTGACAAAAAATCTTATCCCTTTCAATTTAAAGTCTCTAAATTTTATTTTAGATAAGTTGTTTGCTTATTCTAAATTGGCAATTATTAATTTTAGGTGTTGTTCATCAACTTTAATTATACTATAGTTAGTTTTAATTTTGTAATAATTCGAAATATTTTATTTTTAATAAATTAATTAAAAGTAATTTTCAGCCTGAGTTTGTGTTCAAGAAGTCTAATTTGATCCACTTGGTAAATTGCCGGTGTGCAAGTTGTACAATTTACGAGGCAAAAAGGCTAATTTCTAATCCGGACATGATCTTGGAAATCCGAGTTGACCGTTGTGATCGTCTCGTCGAACTGAGTGAATTTCATATTCAACACTTTTTGATCCGACGGTCGGATTTTTCAGAATTCAATAAAGAAGCGAAGGATTTGTCGCGACCAATGTAACCGTGTCTGCGCACAGTGCCACTTAAGTGTTCACTGTAGATGAAAAGTAGACCTCAAATTCGGGACTCCGGTGGATGCAACGTTGACTAATTCACTATTCGGAGTCCGAACATAGTGATCCAGATAGTCGTTTTGATCAGTTTCGTCATTCTGGACGCAATGACGCTGACGGATTTTTCGTTTGACGACCCTGGAATCTCGAGAAGCGTAAAAACTGTAAAATTGGACAGTTTTTATGGAACGAAAATTTATCTGGACATCGCGTCAAAGAACAAAAATCGCTGTCTTATAGATTTCGACGTGCCGGACGCAATGGCGAAGTCTGTTTTTCGTTCTTATGAGCAGAATTTCTCAAAAAGTGTGAAAACACAGAATTTTGCGGAAAAACCCTTGTACTTCATGCTTTAAGAAGCGTGCCACCTGTGTGAGAGGGACTAAAGTGTGAAGGGAGAAGTTTGGTTCAGGACATTACTTAAAATGCATGATATGGAAGGGGGTTTAGTGCAATTGTGCCTTTCATGCATTATATGCAACCGCGTAGCGACTCTTCGTAAACTCCCCACGCGCCAGCCTTCTCTTCAATTCCCCTCTCTGGAACCGACGCTTCACACCTCTCTCCAACATACACCTGAGCGCCACCACCTTCCGTCGCCGGAGCAGCCAAGGAGACCACCCAAGAGATTGAGAGCAATTCTCGGGTTGAAGTGGACTCACACATCTGGGAGTCCATTGTTGGCTCAAGATTCAACGGGAGGGCTTCTGGGGGTGGCCGTGACCGAGCCTGGGCATCCCCGACCCCAGCCGTCGCCGCCCCGCCGCGGAGCACCATCTTCTCCTAATTCCGGCGAGGTAAGGATGGAAAAAGTTTTTGTGATTATGGCTTTAGAATGGGTGTATGTGATTCCTGAGGTCTAGTGGACTTTCTCTGTGAAGCCGAGGCCGTCGCCGTGCCTCCGGTCGCCGGCGGGAGCTTTTCTTTGCCGGAAGTGGGTTTTCGGCCGAGCTCTACAGTGGGAAGAATATGGCCGTTGAAACCTCGATCAAACCGTTGATCCTCTTTCCCTCGTTGACTGCAAGGGTTTCCCAAAGTTAGAGGTTGATCGGACGAAGATCCGTACCGTACGACTGAGCCCTAGAACCGGGCTATTTCATACTTCGCCGGAACTCCTTTTTCCGGCGCCGCCGCTCGACCTCATCGCCGGCCACCACTGCAGGAAGGTCCGTAGAGAACAGCAGAGCACCTTGGACCATCTCGCGAAGCCCCGAACTCGGCTGGCCGGATTCCGCCATTAGAGCCTCCATTTTCCGGCGAACTCGGATTCCGGCCAACCGGGGACTTCGAGAGGTGGGAAACCGGCACAGGTGAGTTCTATGGTCATATTTTGAGCTTCTCATAAACTTGCATGGAGATCTTAACGTGCGGTTTTTGGTCTCTGTAGTTGCACCACTGTGCAACCGAGCTCGGGCTCCGCCGCCGCCGCCGCCGCACTTGGACTCCGGCCACCACTCCGGTGAGTCTTTTGCACCATATTGAAGATCTCCATCAACTTGTTTTAGGCAAGCAACCTTTTAAATCGAAGTTGGTGCAATCTCGTTAATAATTAAGATTAACAATAGGATTTTTCCGGCCGCCGCCATTTCTGACCGCCGTCGGAGGGTCGGACCTGGCCCAGAACTTTTCTGGGATGTTATTCTAACTCGTGCTCATGTTATTTTGGGTCAGGGTCGGTTTGATCCTCGGGTTGGTGCAAACCGAGTCTTGGGCTTTTGGAGGAGTTGCTCCGGCGAGCTTTCCGGCCGTTTTCCGACGCACCCGAGGTGAGCCCTCGACTCAGTAGGATACCCAGAGCATGATGCTCACTTAAAACTTAATTCTTGTTGAGTGGATTTTTAGTAGTAGCATAAGTGTTATTGTATACTTAAATGACTATGGGCCAACTTTGCCCTCGGACTTCGTATAAGTCCAAACCTGTGAGCATGGGTTTTTACTCGTCGTCCCGGACACGCTAAAAGTTACGGTGTAGTTTTTGGACTCCTAAATTTTGAGAACAAGTCAAAATAGTATATTGTACTTAGGACTTATTGAGCCAACTTTGTTCTCGGGTCTCGTGCTGACCCAAACCTGTAAGCACGGGGTCCGTCTCGTCAAACCAGATGCGCTGAAACTTACGGCGCTAATTTTGGATTCCCGGTTTTGGAAAACGGATCAAAACAGTGAATAACATTATGATTTTATGAAAATTTAAAAGTGATTTTGGACCAAGTTGCAATTATGACCTCCTGACTGTCTTTAGAGAGTATTAATATACCTACTAGGCATATTGTTGGAGTTCCGAAGGCTCTAGTTGAGCAGGAATCCGATTAAGTCTCGTAAATCGGCAAAATCGTCGATTTTACGGATTTCGGCGCGAGTTCGCGTTCCGGTTTGGATTTTGGATCATTGTTGATGTCTCCGGTTATCTACGACACTGTCCTGGTTGGTCTAGTGTCTTGGTATTATCGTCGAAAAACCCCGAAGTCCAAATAGGGCTTTAAAGAGAGTTGGAAGGGCATTTTAGTAATTTATTTACTTAAATAGTCGAGATGTCGACCCTGTTTACCTGAACGTCTAAAAAGTGATGTTTAGGGATTAGCAGGTGTGAATTAACAGATTATGGATAATATAGACCATCAGCGGGTCAGTTTTAGTGTATCTGTAATTATTATATTTAAGTTTTGTGATAATGTCATGATATTATTGTGTTAGTTGGGATGGGTTTGAGCGAGTCAGTCACTGATTTCAGTTATATGTTCAGGGCCTAGCTGTTCGGCACCAGCGTCTCAGTAGACCAGCGGGAGATCGGGATCAGCCTACTTTGAGGTGGGTTATCTTCGGTCCGGGCTTTATCTTTTCGGCCCTCTGTTTACTTTAATCCAGTCGGACACCTGTTCTTCTATATTAGCCCAGATTATGTTTATGAGTTTCAATTTTATTGATCTAATATTCCCTGCTTATGCTTGGACATATACCTGCATGATTGGTCATTAGAGATATGACAGTTCTTTTGCTCATAGCCCTGATTCTGCTACATGTCTTTGATCCTTAGTTGATAGACATATATCTGGACACTTCCTATTTATCTGATATTTGCATTCCAGTATTCAGCATTGTTTATATTCATGGTCTGATCATGTTACATATCTATCAGTTATCTGATTTGCATTATATCCAGAGATACTTGTATTTATTTCAGTTATTGCATGATAGATCCATGATTGATTGCTATATACAGACATTTATATTCCTGTTGGATTTCCGTTATTATGCTTACTTGACCACTGCATTGCCATGCCTTTTTGGTCATTAGATGTTTGAGCCTGTGTTCCTTTTTCCAAGTATTATACTGCTAAACACATGATTTTTAGTCAACAAATATTTTTAACCAAACATCGCAGGCTCGCCTGAGTCTGTTCTTGTTTGATAAGACAAAGGCATTGCTCTGCGAGGTTTGAACTTAGAACCTGTTTTCAAAATGATTTTCTTAAAACAACATGTGTTTAGTCCTGTATGATTGGTCTTTAGTTGCTTCTAGATATTATGACTTTATTCCTGGATATTTGTTATACCTGATTATCAGAACACTCTGATTATTTCTGATCCATGTCATATAGTTGCTGCTTCTTCTTTATATGAGTTGAGATTCAGTTGATTCTGATATTGCATCCTTGATTGGATTCGTTGATGATTATTCCTGCATATGAGTTGAGATATCTGTGGGTATACTATTGTTGCATCCCAGTGGGGATTTCCCGGCTTGTTGCTGATTACCCGGTCGTTGGACCGCGAGCTTGAGCATAGCATTATTGATCGCCACGCACCGCTGTACTTCACGAACATTGCCGGGGTCGCTCCCCGTGGAGATTGTTCTTTACCGGTAAAGTGGTCTAGTGGAAAGACCCGTGAGCCCTTGATAGCATCTGTGAGTGCTAGCATCTGTGAGTGCGGGGTTATGTCAGCCAGATAGGTGCCAGATCGTGGCATGAGCCTGAGGTTCTGTGAGACCAATAGTGGCATTAGCCTGAGGTCCTTGTGACCAATAGTGGCATTGTGATTGGGTACTTGAGTTTCTTTCATTGACGCATAGCTTTTATCATCTCCATGATTTACTTACATGTAGCTATTCATCTTGTACCCTGATTGTTCAGTTCCTGCTTGATTACAGTCATTTACTATCAGCATTTGTTTGATATCTGCTGTACAGTTATTCAGCATGCTTATTTCGGTATATATTATTGCTCAGCATACTTTGATTATTCAGTTCCTGATCGTTATACTTTGATTAGCAGTATACTTTGATTATTGAGCTCCTGATCATTATACTTTGATTATCAGTATACTTTGATTATTCAGCTCCTGATCGTTATACTTTGATTAGCAGTATACTTTGATTATTCAGATCCTGATCATTATACTTTGATTATCAGTATACTTTGATTATTCAGCTCCTGATCGTTATACTTAGATTATCAGTATACCTGTTATTTGATTATTCAGATTTTATAGACTGACCAGTTACTATCCGCAGATTTTAGTATCCAGTAGGTACGATTAGCTATTTCTCGGCTCGTCGTGCCCACTGGGATACACTGTCGATGTATCTCACACCCTCTGGGTGACTGTTTTTCAGGTCTGTCGGGTGGTGAGATGTTGGGACGGTTTGGTGAGGTGATCACGATAGAACTGTTCCCCTGAGGATCTAGCATTTTGGGATATGATCAGTTACAGTATTTTGGATTGGTATTACGATAGGTTTTTTTCCAGTACTTAGTAGTTTTTACATATTTTAGTACATGTTAAAATGAATGGGTTTTATTACAGCTCTTAGTTAAGATATCTGTACTTGATCTCTGATTGTATCTTATTGTACTTGCCTAGCCGTGCATGTATAGGGGAGGCTCTGTCTGTTGGATAGAGAATTTTTTATGCATGTGGCGGTCTGTTGCGCCCGGTTTCTGATAACTCTGATTTAAAAAAAAAAAAAAATTTAGACCGGTTTTTTTTTAACTCGGGGCGTGACAAATTTATTGCTCATTCTCTTTGGGTGTTATCTTTCCCAATATTGATAAGTTGTTTGTTTATTTTAAATTGACAATTATTAATTTTAGGTGTTGTTCATCAGCTTAAATTATACTATTGTTAGTTTAATTTGCTCCACCTTCTCCTTTGGTGTTACCTTCTCCAATATTTCTCTATTCCTTAATTTTGTTTACTATGGTTTACCTTCTTCTTTAACACTGCTACACTCAGGATGTTATTTTGTTCCATCTATTTTATTTACCTTTACTGCCATAGCTATCCAACTAATTACTAAAATTTATATGAGGTGTAGAAATTTCACTAATGTAATAGCTAATTGCAGTTTAGTCCCTTTAAATTTCCAAATTCTTATCCATCTCTTAGGCAAGTTCATCAAATTTGCGGAATAGCAATGAAGTACACTTGGCTTCCCCTTTGCTACTGTACTCTTGGTCTATAGTAGAATCTAATTTTCATGTTATTTAAAATGATTCTTTCATTTTGTTCGAATATGTAAAAAAATGTGTGGACTGAATTTCCACTTTGCTATTGTGGTTTCCAGTTAAAAAGGGCATGTTTCGTGCTTCTTTTATGTGGTATTTGGGGTAAGCCGGAAGCTGAGAAAAGACAATGATGAAACTGCAAAAAAAAAAACCAACTTTGGATGGCCTACTATTCGGGCAACTAGTTGGGGATGGTTATTCAATCTATTGAGGTTTATTTACTCAGTAACTACTTTTCGGGTTGTAATGATAATACAAAAGAAGAATAACTTTGGATGGCCTACTCTATGGAAGTTAGTTGTGCCTCTAGATTCACATGATTACGTGCAGCTTTTTTGAGCCAGGAAAAAAAAAATTATATGCGAAGAGAAAAGTGGGAATTTCTCTTTGTGATTGCATTGTTCTTTAGTTTGTGGAACCATGAAATGCTTTTCCTCTGAGGTCCATGTGAGAACCTAATGTACATTTCATGCCAATCCAGTGTTCATTTAAAGAAGAAGGCAAATATGATAATGCAGATTTTGAGGACAAAAATTCTAATTCAGAATTAGCTCTGAACTTCCTGTGACAACCTAATGCATATTTCGTTTTGAGGTTTATGTGTATTGCATTGTTTTTTCTTAGTTTCGGAATTACGATCATGAGTATGTTTTCATAAGTTGTTTGTTTTGGTGTTATCTTTCCCAATATTGATAAGTTGTTTGTTTATTTTAAATTGGCAATTATTAATTTTAGGTGTTGTTTATCAGCTTTAATTATACTATTGTTAGTTTAATTTGCTCCACCTTCCCCTTTGGTGTTACCTTCTCCAACATTCTGTATTTCTTAATTTTGTTTATTATGGTTTACCTTCTTCTTTAACATTGCTACACTGAGGATGTTATTTTGTTCCATCTATTTTATTTACCTTCATTGTCATAGCTATCCAACTAATTACTAGAATTTATATGAGATGCATAATTTATATAAGATGCAAAATTTTCACTAATGTAATAGCTAATTGCAGTTTGGTCCCTTTAAATTTTCAAATCCTTATCCATCTCGTAGGCAAGTTCATCAAATTTGAGGAATAGTTTAATCTTTGGAATTGTGTGTTTTCCTCTCAGAAAATCAAATTTGAATAACTATGATAATAAGTGTGTTTTTCTCTCAGAATAGTTTAATCTTTGGAATTGTTAAATAGTATGGACAAATCAGTTGAATATGTATAATTTATTTATAATATTATTTTATTTATATACCTATTCTCCTTTAGATGATTTTTGATGCGTTGTTTGCTAAATTCGACGTACATTATATAATTGTGTAAATGTTGATATTATCCTTTATAAAATTCATGCTTTTCCTCACGTGGTTATCTATCTTGAGATCTTTTAATTTCTACAAAAGAGCATTATAACAAAAATGTATGTTACCGTTTAATTTACCCACTTATTTTATATCCGCGGTGAAGCGCAGGTTTGTCACTAGTTTTAGATGAATATAGAGATTCATTCGCCTTATGTGTTTAGAACACAATTATTCATTCATTGTACTTAGTCAAATAATATAATATATTTTTAAAAATAGAATGTAAGCTTCTTCTCTCCCTGCACTATTCTAAACAAGGCGAATGAATCACCATGTTCACTTAGGTTGCGTTTGGTTCGGATATAAGTAAAATTTGGTTATTCCTGAGATAGGTATAAGTTCAGATACTAGCAAGAACTTAAGTTAATTTGTATTTGGTTGAGTATAAGAGTTGTACCAGGATAAAGAAAATTGTATTTGGTAAATTATAGAGGAATAAGAAGAATAGAAGGGATTAAATATTTTTTTTTCCATTTTGCCCTTTGAGATTTAAATATAAATTAAATTATTTTGTAGTATTAATCATACCTATAGCAAATTGAAATTAATTAAAAAAAATTCAAGCAGTATTAAAAATTAGTTATGAAATATTTATAAATGCTTATAAATGATAGAATATTTAATAAAAAAAAATTATAATTTATAATTCATTACAATTTTGAAACCATTAGCTATTATATTAGCAAATATTATTACATATGTAAACCGATTTATATAATTTTTTTTATTAAATATTCTATCATTTATAAGCATTTATAAATATTTCATAACTAATTTTTAATACTGTTTGAATTTGTTTTAATTAATTTCAATTTGCTATAGGTATGAATAATACTACAAAATGATTTTTAAATTTAACATAATGAATCTAGTACCAATTATAAACAAAAATTTCGCCATCAATTATAAACAAGCTAACATACCAATTATATACATTCTGAATGTGAATAGAAGCTAATACATATTAATATTATAATTACCATCAATAATTAACATTCAACCAAACACAGGGGAAATAATGAAACAGTGTAGTCATCTCATAAAACCTGCAAATCAACTGATTCTTCAAGATATGTCGTAACGCAATTGAAAGTTTATAATGTTATATAAACAACATAATAATTAGCACACTCAATCACATATAATACAATCCATATAATACAACCACATTACTTACATACAATCACATACAATAGTCTATATAATACAACCACATTACTAACATACAATCACATATAATACAGTCCTTTACATCCACATAACTAATATACAATCAATCACATACAATACAGTCATTTACAACCACATAACTTGCATACAATTACATATAATACAGTCCATTATATATCTAACTTCTACTATTTCATAACTGGTCAATTATAATTGTGCGGATCTCGTCGCACCTGCGTGATTCTGTTGTAGCAACATAAATACCCGTGTCGTCCTCATCAACTTCTATAGGCTGTTCCTCTAACTCTTCATCAAAAAACCGATCATTATCTTGGTGTCGACGAAGGAAATTGTGTAGCACGCAACATGCCATCGCAATAAGACATTGGACTTTATATGGAAACGGTGTTGTAACATTCAAAATCTTAAACCGCTTCTTCAATATACCAAATGTTTTCTCCACCATATTTCTTAATTGAGCATGTCGATGATTATACAGGTCGCGCGGACTTCGATGAGTGCGACTACGTGTGTTTGCATCAAATTGGCTAAGGTGGTAACGCTCCCCTCGATATGGTGCAATCTATCAGTATTTGCATAGCCTGAATCTACCAAATAATATTTTTCTATAAATTTTACGAAACATGTACAATAATATCAAGTCAATATTTGCATTCACAATGAAAAAAATAATTTACGACAAATTAAAGTTCATAAATACCTTCAGGCACTGTGAAATCTCCAGTTTTGCAAGCCCAATGGAGTACTCGCATATCAGCTGCTGATCCCTCCCAACTGGTGTAGACAAATAGAAATTGATGGTCAAAGGATATTACAGCCATCATATTTTGAAAAGTGAAACCTTTGCGGCATCGAAATCTCGGTTGGTTGCTCTTGCTGACAACCGCCGGAATATGTGTCCCATCAATCGCACCATTTGCATTCTGCCAGCAAACATCAAATATAAGATATACTATATTAAATTATTGAAATGACACATATAAGGTTGAACCACAAAAATATAAGATCACTTACCTTGAACGGATGGAAATTGGCATTATCCCGAATGCGGGCATGCACCGAAATATTAGTCGGCGGGAGTATTATGTAATTGTCTTTCATCCTCACAATCCCCCGAAGCACATTGTTGAAATGTCGACTGATAGTTTCCCCCGAATGCTGAAATGTTTCAGCAATTAACATATTGGCCATACCATGGCCAACGCAAAAAAGAAATATTCCTAACTGTTCCTCAATTGTCATATTTCGAGTGCTTTGTACCAATCCCTTTCCTACGACTCATTGCGTAGTGCAATGAAAGTCGTGGTCGGCATTCGGAAGTGATTATACCCACGATCAGGATGACCATTCAATATATCACATATCAGCTGATGCCCTGTAAAAGGACGAGTACGACACGGTTGCTTGTTCACGGTATCACTATATGTTAAGTAACCTTGATTCATCAACGTCACAAATACATCATTCCAATACTCGTCATCATCATCTAAAATGGTTATTAAGTTGGCATTGATTGTGGAGGAAAATAACATTACTAAAAACCTACAAGTACGATATTCAATATTTACAAAGTCCACTTAACCTGTAAAAAGTAAATAGCATTGGCTACATAGCCTAATACACTTGATTTTCCAGTCATATGATAATACAAAGACATAAATATATAACCAAAACTACAAGTCAGGAAAGTATTGCTTGTGTAAAGTATTCTGCATCGCCACTTGTCGATCAACCCACTTTTCAGCTAAGTCGTCTGGCATCGTCGTAAAAAGCTGATGATTTTTATCATCTTTCAATGCATCCCCAGCTATAAGTAATTTTTCAGCAGTAATTCCGGGTATCGCATATATTCGGCTCATGCATTCGGCAATGGTTGGAGTAACGGTTTGGTTCGTCTTGTCACTCTGATACATTTCACGTACAAGCTCTAGCTTTTGCTTGCCTATTTCAACCATCTCAGACATTACAGCATGTGTGACATCGGTTTTACGCATCCGTCCCCCAGATGACAAGGTATTTTTTGGTGGAGGGTTTGTGGGTTGTGGGGAGCGTGGTCGTTTCCCTGCAGAGCTATGGCCGGAGCCACTAGCACTACCACCAACATTAGGGAATTCAGGAGGGCTTGGGGAGTTGGAGGTTTGCGTCGATCTGATATTCGCAAATTGAGGCGACGCCGATGACCCTGCTTCAAACGGACTAGGTAAGAGATTGAAAGCCGACATTCTTACTCCAATAACACTATCATCCTCACCAGGGAAAGATGAGGATGAACTATCAACATTTTGCACTGTAGGCATTTTTGATGACATGCCCATATCGATCGGTGGCAGTTGTCTTATCGGTCAAGAACTCTAGATCCTTATACGC
>CM054934.1:24757013-24774513 GCA_029168755.2 Tillandsia fasciculata | reverse complement strand
GACCCCGGGGGTGTTTGTTTGACCTTCTGAGATGTGATGCGCCGCGTGCCAATGGATCAAGCGATCGGGTTGAGAAGGGATCCGCCCGGCCGGGTTCTTCTCAGTAACCCTCGCGACCGTCCTGCTCAGATTAGCCGAAACGGAGTATGGAGGTGGAGAGAGGCAGAGTTCGGTCTAGAGTAGCCGAATTAGGGAATAAAGACAATAAATTGACACGGCTAAGAAGCCGATTAGGAATTGTATTGCTTGGAAAGGTGATATAAGAAGGAGAAAAGGGATAGAAATTACAAGTAATCTACTCCCAGAAAATTGCGGTAAATCTATTTAGGAAAGCAGTAAATGCAGATATGAAAGATATGAAAAACAGAGAGGTGGTCCTGGCTTACGAAGTTGCAGGACCTCTTTCTTTTCGATGGTTCGGGTATTTATACACTCTCCGAACCATGCATATGATAACCGATTTGAAATAATCGGCGTGATTTGGGAGAAGTTATCGAAAAATTCTCAACTCCTTCCTATTTTGAAATGATTCTCCTTAAAAGGATAATAGTCATTTCTCGTCTAGGTTCATCCCCTAATTATTGCGCCGAAGCGTGATTCGCGGCGCTTTCCAATGTCGGACGCCGCTTGCCGCTTCGGAGTCCGTTGAGAGATTCGCGCCCAAATCTTGCCCTTATTCCTTTTAAGGCCTTTCCTTCTATGGCTTCGAGCAGCTGAGGATTGACCTTGACTTCGCCTCTTCTGTCACTTGACTAAGGCGGTCTGACGTTTGCTTTCGGCCGACAGGCGGTTCTGGATGAGACAATAATTCTCCTTTTGACCGCTTCTCTTATTGGTTGATTCTCCTATCGGCTGGTGCCTTCAGTCGATGGCATCCGTCATGTCCTGTGTTCTTACGCGACTGGTCCGGATCAGGATGTGAGCTCCTCTTTGCTGACTCAAACCCTCGTCGGCTGATGTCTTTTAGCCGATGGTCACCACCACGCGTCGCTCCCTTATGTGGCGAAAAATCTGGTCTCAACACGTTCTTACCGAAAATGATGTGAACGCACAGATCATCAAATATTGCTACTCTTTGAAAGCATTTTCCACCCTTAAACTTTATTTGAAAAAAAACTAAGAATACAATGAAAAACAAAAATCCTTTTGAAAATGATTTCCCACACGAAAATATAATCTTTTAAAAACCAGCTACTACGAGGGGTAGAAAATATTTTTGTTATAAAATCGTAACTAACATCAAACCTTTATTAAACCGAAACCCTGTCAATTTCTAAATTATTATCTTTAGAAATTGGGCTAGGTTTATTTATGCTTTAGACATCCACACTTTATATTCAATCCCTGGATATTGTGTTTTCCTCGCCCGGGTAGTGGGCCGAGTAGTCGAGATTTCTCTTAGTATAGGATGCATGTTACACTCGTGCTTGGGGGCCGAGTGGAGTCTGGTAGATGTAGCTAGTCTTGTATCTTTGGCGGGAGCCGTTTGGGTAAACGGTGGTCCCGGGTTGTCGAGTTCTTCGATTTATTTATCGCCACTATGTTCGTGGCAGTGGTGTACCAGTGTTAGCAGGACCTTGAACCCAGAATCTTTTTGGACACACATGATTTCAGTAAACCAATATTTTTCTTTCAAATGTCGAAGGATCGCCGTAGTTTGTTCTTGCCTGATTGGGTGAAGGCATTAGCCCTTCGGGGTTTGGGAATAAAACTTGTTTTCTAACTAATTTTCCAAAATAGCTAAAATTCATAAAAATAGGTTTACTTAATTCAAGATGGTTTTACAAAAAGGAACTACTTTTAGTCCTCACCCCGCGTGGGTCCGAGTGAAAAATGGTTTTTAGTAATAAATGTCACCATTTCTGTAAACTTCTTCATCCGAGAGAGAGCTCGAGTGATCTGGATTCTATGGGCTGTCTTTTCCTTTGGGTCGAGAACAACGAGAGGCTATGCCTAGAGCCTGTTCTTGTTTGATTTGGGTTGTAGGTTCTAGTCTTTCGGGTTTTCGGACCCTTCATTGTTGTCAGCTGTGGAGTATACCCTGTTAGTGAGTTTGCATGTTGAGTTGATGTCCTTTTCAGGGAGCCGTTGGGTTGACAGCGGTCCTGACTGTTCGAGTATTTTTCCTGTTAGTGAGTTGGAGAGGTGATTTGGGTACTGTCGATCTTGTTGATCGTGGATTTGGACTATAGCCTGCATGAGCCGCATTGAGCTCGACAGAGATGCGCAGATACTTTCCTCGGTGGGGTCGCGCCCCTCGAGTGCCACTCCGGAGTTGGGCCTGTTACTTTGCTATCGCAACTTGTCGACGCAGTCCCTCTGGCTGGGCCAGTTTTGGCAGTCACGGACGCCCTACGTAAGTCCGGTCCTCCTTGGATGTAACGACCGTAGGTGGGCGCAGGTTTGACTGGACCCTATGTGGCAGTCAGTGCAAATTGGGTGATTGTATTTGAGAGATAGCAGATGCATCATGTTTCCATCTGTATCACTCCTTGAGCATTTAGATAGAGTCATAGTAGCTGTAGAGTTATTTTCCAGCTCTTTTCCTTTCAGTATTGCATTTGTTACTTTATGCCTCTAGTAGACTTAGTGGGCAGACCGTTAGGCTTGTTGGCGGTACCCACTGAGAACTACTATGGGATGTAGTTCTCACACCCGCCGTAGTGACCTTTCCCCAGGGACCTCTACTCCAGTCCCTACTGCTCTAGTTGCTGATCCTGCTGATCGAGGTAAGGGAGTCGCAAGCTAGATCCCTACCAGTCTTCTTTCAGCGAAAGTAGATGTACCCTTTTGGTGATGTACTAGTACTGTCAGTGATTTTGGGATGTATCATGTACTTTTTACTTTTGAGAGTTTTAGTTTTGGAGTGACTTATGTATTTGTGAGGACCTGTCATGTACTATTTGAGGAGTTGTATATATTTATTCAGTAGTTTACTTTTCAGCTCTGATATCTGTATAGCTATAGTATCCTTCTTTTTGCATGTTAGACGCTTCATCTATATGGGGTTTTCCGTATGGGCGTTAGATCTGTTGGCGGGCTCGGGTCGCAGTTTTGACCCCGGGGCGTGACAACGAGAGTCGAATTTTTCAAGATTTTCACGGTCACATAAAATGTAACAACGACTCCCCAAGATGCGAAAATACTTGATATTTGATTTTCTACTAAACCATAGTTCATATAAAGTATTTAAAGTATTCGGACACAAATAGATTCGATTGATCACATAGACCGCGGTGTTAACTGCTTCAGCCCAAAAATATAAAGAAAGTTTCCGGCTATGAAGTATAACACGCGCCATTTCTTGTACAACTCTATTTTTGCGCTCGACTACACCATTCTATTGCGGTGTATATGGTGCAGATAATTCATGTTTTATGCCGTTTGAAGAGCAAAAATCAATGAATTTTGAATTTATAAATTCTCCACCTCTATCATTGTGAATACGGACAATCTTTTTATTTTTCTCAATTATAATTCGATGACAAATATTATGAAAAGAGTCGAAAGTATTCGCTTTCTCTTTCAAGAATGATACCCATGAAAAGTGAGAGAAATCATCAACCATGAGAAATATGTACTATTTACCACCCAAACTAGGTTGACGAGTTGGCCCCATTAAATTCATATGCAATAATTCTAGTGGTTGTTTTGTTCCTACATTGTTCAAGTTCTTGTGAGTGGATTTAGTTTGTTTTTCCTTTTGACATCCACCACACACAATGTTCTCTTTGAAATTCAGTTTAGGAACATCTCTAACAACATCCTTGTGTGAAATTCTGCATAGTTTCCTAAAGTTCATGTGACCTAGTCTTTCATGCCAAAGTGTTTCGGTGTCAAGTGAAACTAGATTACAATATTCAACGGGTTTACTAGGAACTATATAGTAATTATTCTGTGATCTAACCCCTTTTAAAAAGAATGATTGGTTTACATTAGTTACAACACATTCAATCGCAGAAAAGTTAACTGAAAAATCATCATCGCACAATTGACTAATGCTTATGAGATTAGTCTTGAGGCCCTCGATATATAAAATATCGTTCAAAACTGGACAGTTTGGTATAGTGATTGTTCCTTTGCCAACTATTTTTGAAAATCTTCTATCTTCCAAAACAACTAGTCCTCCGGAGGTTTTCTCAAAAGATTTAAAATAGTTTTTATCTCCGGTCATGTGCCGTGAGTAACCACTATCCAAATATCAAGACGAATTATCATATGCATGTAGTGATGTGTGAATAACAAGACAAGGGAAGAGTTCACCTTTACGCACCCAAACCTTACGAGTATTGGAATACGTCGACAATGATCGTGATGTTGTGCTCCTTGGTGAATTCGTCTTGTTTGGTTGATCACCTTTCTTTGGTTTCCATGTCGATGATGTCTTGGGGGGTGTACTACCATTGTTCTTGACCTTTGGTTGATTTCCTCTTGATTTTCGGTCTCTGTTCTTGATGATAGTCGATACATGATTTGCTTGATTTGTTCGTTTTTCTCCACAATTGTGACATACCTTATTTAACATTGAGTTCCATCGAAATGTAGAAGGTTTGTCAACATTGATTTTAGTTAGAGAAGGAGGAGTAACCGACTATGGCACAAACAATTGTTCACTTGAACTTGGATCTTCACAAGTTCGATTATATCCAAGGCTCAATCTGTTCGTTTGACCAACACCAAGAAGCTTATCCAATTTAGTTCGTCCCGAAGAGAACCTTTTCAAATCTTCTTAAGTTGGAAAATGGTTTTCGTCATCTCCAAATTTTCTTGTCGAGCCTCGGAATAGAGCTTCAAGAAGTAGTTTGCTTTATCCACCAATTTTATATGTTCCTTCTCGATATGCTTGTTCTTCTCTTGAAGGAAAGTGTTGATCTTGATCAAGTTGTCTCTTTCCTCATTAAGAGCTTTTGAGAGAGAAGTTGCCTTGTTTGATTGGTCTTCAAGATCTCACAACCTTCTCCTCAACTTTTTATTATGCTTCGCCAGTTTCTTTGAATCCCATAGCAATTTTAGATAGGCGAGAGCAAAATCTTCACCTTCGGAATCGCTCGGTTCATCATCTGATAGTGTTCTTTCATTCAAGGAGGAAATGGACAATGAACCAGAGGAAGTTGATGATAAGAACACAAAGGGTGAAGTCGTGGACGCAAGAAATGTTGTGGCGTTCTTATCCTCATCACTGGAAGACGATTCGTCAAAAGAGGAAGAGTCATCCCACATGACGGCTTGCATAGCCTTCTTTTTGTACGGATTCTTAATGGGACACTCCGTTGAGATGTGACCAAAACCTCTACATTTGAAGCACTGGATTTGTCCATCGGTGTTCTTCTTGTTCTTTGAAGAACCCTCTTGCTTTCTTGATTTTGAACTTGAAATTTTTTTGCCTTTCTTAGACTTAAAGAAGGATGAAGATTCGCTTGAATTTTCCCTTCTAAAGTTTCGGCGAAATTTTTTGTCAAGAATGCAAGTTGTTTCTCGAAATCCTCCATTGATAGATTATCATCTGCGTCTGAGGAGGACGAATCCGTGTTTTCTTCTTTTGTTGATTTCAATGCCATACCTGAAGACTTAGAAGAAGAGGAAGGCTTTTCTGAAGAATAGTTAGTAGGAAAAGTCATTTCATATGTTTGAAGTGCACCAACTAATTCTTCTACTTTGATCTCGTTTGGGTGTTTTACTGTTTCAATGGCTGCAACCTTAGGGCGAAATCTCTCGAGAAGAGTTCTCAAGATTTTTCTTACAAATTTAGATTTTGAGATCTTCTCTCCCAAGTTAACACATGTATTTATGATGTCTTACAATCGTGTATAATAATTTGTGAAGGTTTCGTTCTTTGTCATATGAATTGAATCGAATTCGCTCGTAAGTATCTGCAGTTTTTGAACCTTCACCAAACTAGTATCCTCATGTGTAACTTGTAGAATATTCCAGATTTCTTTCGCTGTCTCACAGGTCGAGACACAAGAGAACTCTGTTTGTGACAATGCATTAAATAAAGCATTGATGCCCTTGCCATTGTAAGAAGATAAATCTATTTCTTCCCTTAACCACTTCGTCCTAGGTTTAGGAATTTGTGCATCAACGACAATTTCAGTAGGCTATTTCCATCCGGTCTCGATTGATTGCCACACCCGTTCATCGATGTAAATTAAAAACGCTCTCATGCGTACTTTCCAATAAGCATAATTGGTTCTATCGAAGAATGGAGGTCGATTGATATTTCCACCCTCAACCTTTTTACAACCCTACTCCCTCTGATACCACTTGTGGGTTATGGGATCCAAGGATGTAAAATAGGAGAACCTAAAGGGGGGGTGAATAGGTGTAAACAATAAAATATAGAAATCTTTGCGTAAAAAATAATCCAATATAAAAAATAAAGAAAGTATGCAAGATTTTATGTGAAAAACTCCAATCCACGAGTAAAAAATCACGGAACCGATCACACGAAAAAATTCACTAAGATTAATACATGTGTAAGGTGATATAGCGTAATCTTACGACTCAACCTTTTCCGTACGCTCCAAGTAGATCTTCTCCGTAGTCCTCAATGCGCTTCGATCACACGATTTGTGTCCAACTTCGAATCCACGAAGTCTAACCGAATCCACGGTCGTCACCAATGTAGCACGAGTCGATAACACGAACGCGCCTAACCCCGAATCCACGAAGTCGATACACCTTGAATCCACAAGGCCACGCGAATCCACGCGTCGATTTTCCTTTTGGAAATCGTTGTTTGTTTATTGGTGGTGATGATTTTAAATACTTAGATAATCATAGATAGATAAAAAAACACCATCTAAATATTCATCAATTTGATTCTATAAGAAATAGAGAGTTTGAAAAATCTTAGAATCAAATTGATCAATATAGATGAAGAAATATGAAAATAAAATGTGTTTTCCTTTCTTCTCTATATATGTGGATTATTTTCGGCTTATCTTTTTCTTCTTACCCTAAAAGTCGATCTTTAGGATCTATTTATAGGTTAGTAACCGTTTGGAAAGAGATAAGAATCAAAAACTGTCTAAAATTGATTTTACCCGCACGGCGGTCCGGACTGGAATTAGTCTGATCTGGACTGTCGTAACAGCCATAAAAATTCTAAAAATATAGTTCGGGGTCCGGATTGAATGGGGTCTGAACAGGACTGATTTATACGACATAAGAAAAATAATCTTTGGGGTCCGGACTGAAAGAGGGTTGATCCGGATTGGTAATTCGCATGAACCAAACCATGTTCGGGGTTCGGACTGGATCTGCCTGATCCGGATCCAGAACACTTAAAATGTTCAGTTTTTAATTTTTAATCCATGAAAAATATTCCAAGTGTTTCTAAACTATAAGAATATATTCAAATCATCAAAAATATTTAATTGAACGTACCTGAACATTTTGAATCTATTCTTCTTAAGATTGATATTTGTGATCTTCAACTCTTCATCTTCAATCTTCAAGACTCAATCTATTTCACGAACACCAATACAAAAATCCTTAACATCCCAGTGGGTATCGGAAGCCGATGAAGACCAGCTGTACTCACTGGTAATCGAAAGATAACAAAGGTATGAAAACGGTAATACTACAGTAGCATAATATAACAGAAAAAGAATAAATACTGTAAAATTAACTACCTCTATTGTAATAAAATGCATGCCTCAACCGAATGAATAATCCAAAAGTATAACCCAATCAACCACCATATTGGTCAAAAGACCTCAGGCAAATGTCACGCTATTCTCAACTTAGCATATAATCCTAGCAGGGACCGCGTCGGGCTCATGGGTCGGAAGTACGACCACTTCTCTAGGAAAGAACACCCTCTTGCAGTGGATTAGACCGCTGGTGTACGCGAAATGCACTAAACAAGCTGTGACGATCAATGCAAGATGATCAATAGTCAACCATCGGCAAATAGCCGATAACATCCCTTAAGAAAAAGTACCGACCAAGAGGGTCACCTAATCTCATACATGTGTTCAAACCGATCAAACAGGTCAACTGAAATGTATAAAGATATACGAACAAATACTGCTCTACAACTAGATAATGATGAGCATAAAGAAGATAACAATATAGCAAATAACTATGAAGTCAAGTAGTGATACGTGCTTAACATGCAAGGTGTGTATAGCAGGTAAAAAGAGAAGAAAGAAGGACCGTCACCGAGTTAGCACCATTGTACCGACTTCGAATCGAAGTACGCACCTGAATCGGCGAAGGACCTAACTCCCACGATGCTCCCGATCAATGACCGAACCTACAAAAGGTCCACCGAGTCAAGATTAGACTCTACAACTCAAGATCACCCATCTCTCAATCCCAAAACTGTTGGAAAGATCGATTCTTTAAACTGGCTCCCGGAACCCAACAGAAATTTTTGGAATTTCTCCGGAACACACTCGGAAACTCCAAACTGCTCCGGAAGGTCTCGAACAATAAAATAGGTCACCTGCTATTCCCAAACGCACCAAAACGGGTTTATGTCGAAACAGGTTTCCATAACCCTAAAATTGAACATACTAATAATATTTAGGTATTATTATGCTGAAACGGGTTTCCAGAACTGCCGATTTCAGCTCTGGGACCCCGATTATGCTCCACGAAGGCCGCGGATCATGGACGAGTAGTCCTGAGGGTCCGTGCATGTTGCCCAAGACAACTTGTGTGGCCACTTTACATTTGGGTTCCTAAACATTCCAATAATGCATTTAAAATAAGGAAAAGCGGTAATTGTGGCTTGTTATCGAAAACTGCGCACTTTGGTGGCGAACCGGCGGCGTAGGTTGATAGATCTCGACGCGCTGAACACCGTGCTCGCTGTCAAAGCGAAGGCGATGACCGAGGAGCACTCTGAATCAAGCCGAATGCCAAAACTCCAACGTGGTCGGGGGCGGCGCAGTTCAACATGCAACCTGAGGCGATTTTCAGAGCTCGACGGCGTCGCTGCGACGTCCGCGACGGAGTTCTGGCTGACACGATTCAGCCCCGACAGCAGCCAACATACTGAGAGAGAGCATAGCCCAAGAGAGAGGGAGAAAGAGCAACAAAGAGAGTGGGGCCAGGTTTTGGGCTTACACAGGGGAAGAGGGCGCCCGAAATCACAAGAGGAAAGGGTTGGCTGGCTGCGCATCCGCCACGCGCGTAGGCCCGTACGGGTGCCCTCTCGGCCTGCTCGGGCTTGGCCAAGCGCCATGGGTGCTGGTCGCTCGGGCTGGGTGCGGGTAGCCATGTGGGGCGCCCGGCTCGAGCAGGGTGTCCGAGGTTGGTCCGGTCGAGGAAGGGCCCCCGCGTGGGCTAGGGCGGCGCAGCCCGCACGCGCGCATGACAGGGGTCCCGCGCGCGGCGCGCGGTTGGCAGGGAGGCCGTTGACCTGGGCACCCAAAGGCACAGGGAGGAGGGCCCAAGATACTTCCTTCTCCAGATCTGGCTTCGTTGGTGCGAGGGCGAGGGCAACGTATAGACGAGAAGGGGAGAGGAAGAAGAGGGGAGGGGAAAGATTATGGATTTAATTAATTAGGGTCCAAAGAGCCCTAATTTCACAAATATCCCTTTTTAAGCAACTTTTGTTTAAATTACCTCCACAGTCCTCACAAATGGTCCAAGCACGGAACATCCCCCAGCGAACCCACTAATCATCGTCATGCAACTACGATGCTCCATCGAGCAACCCTCACTCGCTAGTCGTCATCTTACGATCCAATGTAATCTATCCCATAACAAACAATTATGTCCACATCTAAAGCTCTTAGCATGGGCCACTAGTCCTCTAGGTAGCTCTTGGCTCCAGTCATACTGTCACGCCCCGGGTCGAAACTGCGACCCGGACTCGCCAACAGATCCGCCGCCCATACGGGCACCCCGTATAGACGAAGCGACTAACCTGCAAAAGTATCAACTACAGTATACAGATATCAGAGCTGAAAAGTAAACTACTGTAAAACTAACATCAACCACTGTACAACAGAGAATAAAGATACAATGTCCATCTCCCAAATATCATCATATACAAAGTCCTCGAATATATAAAACCCAAAAGGGAGATATCTCCAATAAATACATCAGTATACCCGCTCTCAATACACAAATATCCTCACTACATCAGTCTCTCAAAGTGTAAAGTGAAAATACAACTCTATCCTCACTACAAGATCACTCAACATGAACTCTCAAAATGTGAGGGGTAAACCTACTCTCAGGATGACATCTGGTAGGGGTCTAACTCGCGACTCCCTTACCTCGACCAGCTGGATCAGCAACCGTGCCGTAAGAACAGAAGTAGAGGTCCCTGGGGGAAAAGACACCACGACGGGTGTGAGAACTACATCCCAAGTAGTTCTCAGTGGGTGCCGCCAACAAGCCCGACGGTCTGCCCACTAAGTCTACTAGAGGCATAGAGTAACAGATGCAATACTGAAAAGAAAGGCTGGTAAACTAACTCTACAGCTACTATGCCTCTAACTAGATGCTCAAGGGTGAAACAGAAAGAAATCTGGTACCACTACTATCTCTCAACTCAAATCACCCAATCTATACTGACTGTCACATCGGGTCCAGTCAAACCTGCGCCAACCTACTGCCGTTACGTCCCGGAGGAGCGGACTTACGTAGGACGTCCGTGGCTGCCGAAAAGGGCCCAGCCAGAGGGACTGCATCGACAAAACCGCAATAGCAAGTAACCCGCCTAGCTCCGGAGTGGCACTCGAGGGGCGCGACCCCACCGAGTAAAGTATCTGCGCATCTATGTCGAGCTCAATGTGGCCCATGCAGGCTATAGTCCGAATCCACGATCAACAAGATCGACTGTAACCAACGAACCCTGTCTCACTCACTGGCTGGAACACAACACAGCCGAGACCCCTCTGTCCCTCAGACAGAAATCAAAAGACACTCTGATCCATAACTCACTATCTGACTCCACTCGGTCCCCCGACACGAGTGTAAATGCACCCCACAACAACCCGACCCCTCGGCCCCTCCATCTGGGCGAGGCAGGATCTATGTCTAGAATGAAATAATAATGATAGTGTGAGTGTCTAAGCAATAAAGTAACCTAGCCCAAGTTGGAGTTTTCTACTAGTCTGGTTGAACATGCAGCATATGACAGTGGTGCTAGGTCAAGTCCAAAGATAGCAATAAATAAGGATGTGGAGAATAATGATAAGAAACACATGCTAAACTGAACAAATAAGCAATCCCAACTCATCCTCTCTAACATGCTGTACTGAAGGTAACAATAATACAAACACATCCCTAATCAGCTAGAATTAGTGTGCAGATCGTAAATCCTGAGAGCGAGGCCACCCACCTGACCAGTCGAACTGTCAAAAATCCCACAGCTGATAATACCAGAAATAGCAGCTACACAGAGACCAATGGGTCCAGCACAGTCCACACTGCTCCTGGGTACAAAAACAGAGCTGTCGTTACACTTACATTCCCCCAAAACTGCCAGAATTAATAGACAGAATTTCAGCTGCGAAGATGGGCAAAAATCACCTGCTGAAAGTCCTCGGAAAAATCCGAATAAAATATCTCTGCGATCTACACGTCGATAGCTTCGAAACGAATACCTGCACGCCCAAATCCGAGTTTCCTACGCTGAGATATAAATCCGGCAAGAGAACACCTCATTCATAACTGTACAAATTTCCACAGATAAGAACTCGGAAAGAAGAAAGATTCTCACCTTCGAAGAAACCTCAGAAAATTCTGAGAAAAATCCAGGAGATTCCTCGCGAGGAGTAGATGAATTTTGCCTTTTGAATCACCTCGATCCGATATCGGTACGCGAAGTTATGGCCGAAACACCGCGGCGCTGTCCAAACATGCAACTGAACCAAGGGCTCCAAAGATGATGAATTTCACCTGATTTGTAGCAAGAATTAGCCTTTCCCTTCAATATGAAAAATGTAGGTCTCCGAGTCCTGGTGAATTCCTCGCAAAAATCATCTTAAAATTCCACTTCTTCAATCCTAGGGAGCAAAAACACTGAGCATTGCTCAAAACCACATCCAAAATCTCAGCTGCACACCACAATCTCAAAGATGGCTCAATTTACCTAACTTAGAGTCCAAATTGGAAATTCCACAAAATACGAAAGTTGGAACTCTGTAAGTCCTGGAAATTTACCAACAAAAATCAACTTAAAATTCCATTTATACATCCCAGGGGAGTAAAAACACTAACCTCTGCTCGAAATCTCCAACTGAAATCAAGTGTCTCAAAGATTGCTATAATTACCTGGTTTAGAGCTTCAATTAGGTCTCCTCTTCAATACCAAAGTTGTAGATCTTGAAGTTGTGAAGAGAACCACGCAAGAATCATCCCAAAATTCCATTTCGTCAATCCTGGAGACCTCCTGGAAGAAAATGCGACGAAGTTGAACCCAAAACCAGCAACTTCAAGCTCCAACAATGGTGGCTTCTTTGATGGAGAAGATGAAGATGGAGGCTGCAACTAGGACTCCATAGCAGCTAAGGGGTGAAGAACATCCAAAAGAGAAGTCCCCTGCTAATTAGCCCTCTTAAAAAGGCTAAACAAGCTCTAAAATGGCTTAAGGTGCACAAGAAAACTCCTCACCAACTCCCCTCTCACACACATCCCCCCTTGCACCCGATCCGGTGCAAGGGGGGTCGGACAAATCCGTCCGGCCGCACAGGCTGCCGCCACGCCACCCGCCCGGCCCACGCCCTCGGGCGCGCGCCACGCGCGCGCATGCATGCGCACGCGGCGCATGGCCGCCGGTGCACCGCGCGTGCACCGGGCGCCCGCCCGGCCGCATGGACCGGGTGCAGCGCGGTTGTGGACCGCGCTGCACCGGCCGGTCTTCCGCCGTGCACCAAAACCCCGTGAACCCGGTCCACCGCACCAGCAACACCCAAAATCACAATATAAGCCCAGAAAAATCCAGAAAAAGCCTATTTTGCACAGTTTTTCGCCCTGAGTCCATTTTTCTCGTCCATTTGGCGAACCGAAGCTTCCGACACACCGAAAAAGCATACTCAAAACTCTCCAACACATAACTGTACAATCACCGCACTTCCGCACATCCCTGTTATGCGGTTTTTCGCACTGGATTCGATTTCTGCGTCCTCTTCGCGCACCGGTGTCTCTACCACACCCAAAAAAATGTCGACGAGCTGCCAATCCACTAGTAACCCAACTCACAAGGATTTCGGGTCTTCCAATTACCCATGCGATCCCTTTCTAAACCCGAAGTCCACCACTTGTGTCCAAATTGCGCGCAAACGCCACCGAAACACCACGCAGGCCTCCAATGATGCAACTGAATTCTAAATTGCATCGTAGATCCCTATCTCGGGCCCGACAAGCGCACAAACACTCCCAACGGCCACTAAAAGCTGCCCCAACAACCAGCAACCCTACGCGGTTTTCCGGGACCTCACATCCTCCCCCACTAAAAGAAAGTTTCGTCCCCGAAACTAGATCAAGACCATCAGGAGTCACAAATGCCACGGGTAGGTATCCATCAATACGCCTCCAACTCCCAAAACACCACTCACTCCCCGTGATTACTCTGCAACAACAACAACAAGTACGGTATGGCCCGATGTGCAATTCTCTAATCTCTCGAACCAGAAATTGCAACGGGCGTCCCTCGTATCCAACAATCACAGATCTCAAAAGGGCAAGTCAATCACGGGTGAGGAAAAACACATCACTCCTGAGCTGAGACGTGAAAAACCAAAAACTCCAATACAAGGCTGGGGGGGGAAACTGAAATAACCACTAGTGCAACACGCACCAGACCACAACAAGTAGGGGTCCTCACTCTGTGTCTCACAAATCCTGTCCAACAGAGTGGGCTGCAAGACCAAGGGCATGAGTCTAGCAGAGACCTCAGGGGATACTACCTCAGATTGTGGACGCCTCAACTGCTCCACAAGCGATGCCTGCTGAGTGAGCAACATGCTCAAGCTCTGCGCTGACCTCCTATTCCAAGCGTCTGCTACAACATTGACTTTGCCGGGAAGATAAAGGATGTTCACATCATCATCCTCTAATAGCTCCAACCCCCGGCGTTGCCTCAAGTTCAGCTCCTTTTGAGTAACAATTACCTTAAGCTCTTGTGGTCCGTGTAAATCTCACAGTGCTCCTCAAAGAGATAATGCCGCCATAACTTCAGTGCCAACACCACAGCTGTAAGCCCCAAATCATGAGTAGGGTAATTCTTCTCATAATCCTTTAATTGCCGTGAAGCATAAGCAATTATCCTACCATACAGCAACAGGACACAACCCAAGCCACTGTGGGAGGCGTCACTATAAATCACGAATCCAACGCCCAACAGGTAGTGCTAGAACTGGTGCCAAAATCAATCTTCGTCGGGTCCACTGCCACTCCTGCGGCTGATATAACGTGGCCTAGAAAAGCAACCTCCCGAAGCCAAAAGTCACACTTTTTAAGCTTGGCATACAGCGTCCTCTCTCGCAGGATCTGTAGCAATATCCTTAAATGCTCTTCATGCTCCATATCACTTCGGGAGTAGAACAAAATGTCGTCAATGAATACGACGACAAACCGATCCAAGTACGGCTGAAACACCCGGTTCGTCATATCCATAAATGTAGCAGGGGCATTAAAAACCAAAAGGCATAACCGTAAACTCATAATGCCCGTACCGGGTTCTAAAAGCCATCCCAACCTCGCGGTCAAAATCCGAACCATCAACGACAATCCGCGTAAATCCCACTCAAGACGCCAAAAGTTGTAGTCTCCACTGGTGCCACAGGGCAGAAACTATAAACTGAAGCTGAATCATAACCTATCACAGTAGAGCACAGAAATGCTAAGAAATCAAAACTGCTAGCCCAGCAGGCATGGCCTACGCCCAGGTATATCAATCAAAATTGAAAATCAAGAGCATACTAAAAGGCCCTATTGTGGGATCCAAGCTGCCTGCAAAACAGCGGTTCGTCCTGCCTCACAACTCATAGGGTGGAACTGATAAAGTGCGGACCGAAGATCAACCCACGGTACTCCACAGCCACTAAGGGAGGCATCACTTTAACTCGCAAATCCATCTCCCAACACTAGAATACTAACATTGGCGCTGGTATTAGTCTCATTATCCATTGGCCATGCTCTTCCGGCACTGCCGGGTCTAAGAAGCTCCTCACCTCAAGAATGAATGTTGGTCTCCGCCAACCTTAAATGCGTCCATTAGGTTGGGTTCCCTCGCCGCCCCAACGGCTAGAATAAGGTGATCCAAGGAGGCATGCACTTGGAGCTAAAACTCATACCTCAATAACTTGGCCTACAGCTTCATCCACACAGGTATGGTAGCCTATCCACAAGTGCTCCCGTCGCTCAAGGAATAAATCAAATATCCCTGGAGAATGCCACTCCCAACCGTCCAGGTACAACCGGAACACACACCTCCCAAATCACAAAGACAACAGGGCATTAATTATTCCATTGGCCTCACTAAGCTCTTCTAATGCCCTTGCCGTGTTCCGAACGCCATCTAGGCGAAGTCCTCGGCTGTCAGATTCCAAGTAGGGGCTCACATCATACCCCAACTGCCGGGATATAACTCCCCCAAAAGGTTCTAGATACCACCCGGTCCTGTCTACACTCGGACCATAAAAGGACCCTCACAGTCGTGTATCTACAACGTGGCATCACCCCCGTGTACCACCGGCATGGCACTAGGTCCATTAGACCCCTCGATCCATCAGATCCTGCAACTGCACCATCAGTTCTCTCAACTCCACGGGCGATATCCATTGAGGTGCTGTCGAGGGTGGCGCGGTTCCCCGAACCACGTCAAAAGCAATCCCTATCACCCTTACCGGCGGCATTAACCATAGCTCAAATGAAATCACACCCGGGATCTCATGGGCAACCAAGATATCCCTGAGTCCCAGTGCCGCCGTAAGCACCTTTCTCACTGTCGCTAAACCTGTGTGTTCTATGTCAACCAATCCCCAAGCGGTGGGTCAAAACACCGAGCTGCCACAGTTTCCAACAAGTCTGCCGATACTACTCACGGCCTCAGCTGCATTGGACATAATTCACAGGCCTCCTCCACCTGCACAATACCAACAAAAATCTGTACCTCTAGTGCACGTGGTAATAAATCTACCTCCGGTCCAGACAGGAACGCCAAATCAAACACTCAACTCAACTGCTATAAAGAAATCATGCCAGCGACAACCTGGTCTGCTGCCGTAGCGCCCTCCCACCGGGCGGTACAGACTCATCCGCTCGATGTAGTTGTCGTCGCTCAGTCTGTTCCGACGTCATGGCCCTATCTGCCTGGAAATGTCCCGACTGTCTACACGAAAAACATCGCCCCAGCCCATGGTCACACTGCGGCGCAGAATGCGGCCCACCACAAAAGACACCATCAACCCGCTGCTGCTGCTGACACATCAGCTATGGAGAACCTTCTGGTCTCTAACTCCTCTAAGACTCACGACCCTCAGACTGGGATCATGACAGCCCGGGGGGTCCCAATTTACTCGACTGTCCAAACTCAGGTGGCACTGGACGCCTACCCCGGGAGCTGGTCCCTGGCGCTCCGTCTCTCTTTGACACGATCACAGATCCGCGGTCAACCCATCGAGCATGCTCAATGCTGGATCTAACATCGGCACTCGCCGGAAATGCACCAAGTGATGGATATCCTGGCGCAGTCCTCTCCCAGTCTCACACATCCTGAGCGCCTCGCCCCACGAACCTGGAGCGCGTAGTTCAACAACTGCCCAAAAACTCTCTAGCACAGGGAGGCTCTTAATTGATCACTCCATCACCACCAACCACGACTCTGCCTCCAATGGCTCCAACTCAATCTTATGAGTCGGGGTGGGTCAACCGCCAAATATGGCTCAATAGATCAATCCTAAACCACAGCTCCTCTACCGTCACTCTCCACCCTGCCTCGGTGCCTCGGCACTAAACGTTGGCACGGAGGGGGTTACTCAGTGCTCCGACCACTGTGTCACCAAGACCCGCTGCTCACTCTGCCGCTAATAAGCCTTTGAAAATCCTGTCATCTGGGTCTGAAATTCTCTGATCTCAATCCAAGTATCCGGCCCAAAACCAACCGCTCGAGCTCAACTGCTATGACAGGATGCACGCGGGTCAACACCCAGCGTCGGGGAGACACCGCTCGCCACGACGAAACCACAAAACAGAACACAAAAGCACTCGACCCAATCCAGCGAAAGTCTAAAGCATGTCACCCGTTCCACAGCATTATGTTGTCTGCAGCCAACATAATCACTTAGGAGAATAAACATGCCGATCACTCCTCCCGTCCCTTGGGAGGGGTATAAAACTCAATCAGGACTCTCGCTAAAAGTCACGACTCTCACGTAAGTCATACTAGGGTCCAGCCACAAGCCTAGGGTTTCTAAGTCCACCATGACCTACAACCTAGGCTCTGATACCACTCTAATCTGTCACGCCCCGGGTCGAAACTGCGACCCGGACTCGCCAACAGATCCGCCGCCCATACGGGCACCCC